>OZ021723.1:18872489-19395398 GCA_963978545.1 Linyphia triangularis | reverse complement strand
ACCGGAGTACCTCGAGGAAACGGTCAAGTAGAAAGGATCCATCGCACTCTAATACCTGTCCTAACCAAGTTATCGTTAGACGACTCGACAAAATGGTACAAATATGTCGACCAACTACAACGAATACTCAACAGCATGACTAATAGAAGTACCAAGTGGACACCTTTTGAACTCTTAACAGGTGTTACCATGAGGAATAAGGACGACTTGAAAATACGAGATCTACTCATGGAAGAGATAGAAGATGAGCTTCAGTAGCAAAGGAACTCACTGCGACAAGAAGCAAAGAGGAACATCCAAAACATTCAAGCCGAAAACAAACGGACCTATAACAAGAAACGCAAGAAAGCTCCGAACTATAGGGAAGGGGATTTGGTGGCAATCCAGCGAACGCAGTTCGGTTCTGGGTTAAAACTAAGACCCAAATTCCTAGGACCCTATAAAATTACAAAAGTTAAACCCAAAGATAGGTATGACGTACAAAAAATAGGTAACCAGGAAGGGCCTAATATAACTTCTACATCCGCTGATCTAATGAAATTTTATACTACTAAATAAATTAACTTAACATAAACCCTCTTCAAAAATAATATGTAAACATTGCCATAATTGTCTTTTGCCCAACGTCATTATTCTTCATTTTATATGTCATTGTTTGATGTTCAATTTACCATGCAACTCCAGCCATAGCATAGGACCAAGCCACTGATGCAGTTCCTACCATCTTCAAATAGACTTGATCCTGAACTTTTCGAACAATTACAAATGAACATTTTGATCTTCAACGAAATGTTTTCATTTTGTCTTAGTTTAATATTTTCTTTTACTTAAGTATTATCACATGTCTTGCCCATTTCCATGTGTTTCATCGATGAGGTCATCGATCTACAGGATGGCCGAATCTGTAGGATTTTTATTATCCCATATCAATTGTTTACCGTACATTTCAATTTCCTCTTGTAAAGACAGATGGCACTGCAAGACGATGTTTCTTTTTTTTTGTTTTGTTAATACGAATAAGTATTCGTACTCCGCGATTTTTTTTTTAAAGCAGAAGCACACCGGCTCTCCACTCTATCGGTCAGTTTATTTTGGGTGCACTCAACTCACTTCGCTAATTGGGTAATGTACTAATTAAACACTTAGTTTTCGTCGACTTGTGCTGCCATTTGGCTAGTAATATTTAATACTTTTCCCCCCTTTGTTTTATTTGAAAGTGATTGCGATGTTTCGTCTAATAAATTTAATTGTACTTTCTATTTCTGATTTGGAAGTTTATTTCTCTTTTATTTCATTTTTGCTTCCCTAAATAAATCCCCTAGACATTTAAAAAACCGAACCATTAACCCCCACATTTATGCAACTATACTAAACTTCAACTTAACTTGAAATCACTATACGATAGATCTGAACCGTGCTCATAGGTAATTAATCCAATTTAGTGGAGTTAAGACATAATTCTCGTCAAACCTTAGAGCCTTTTGTTCTCTACAGGGTTGTGGTTTGGCGAACATTATGCTTTCAAGCCGCCAAAATGGATTAAATACCTATGAGCACTGTGACGATCTACCGTCTATACTAAACTTCAACTTAACTTGACATCACTTAGAAGGTAGATCGTCACAGTGCTCATAGGTATTTAATCCATTTTGGCGGCGTGAAAGCATAATGTTCGCCAAACCACAACCCTGTAGAGAACAAAAGGCTCTAAGGTTTGACGAGAATTATGTCTTAACTCCACTAAATTGGATTAACTGCCAATGAGCACGGTTCAGATCTATCGTATAGTGATTTCAAGTTAAGTTGAAGTTTAGTATAGAGGGAAATTTAATGCTTTTTCAAACGAGGCAAAATGCTTATTTGACGAGTACGATAGCACAGTCAAATAATTTTCCAAGTTTGAAAAAATGATTTCCTACGTGTTACAATATCTACGTGCGTAGAATATTTTTTATAATCATGGGCAAAAAATATCTTTAATCTATAATAATAAAACAAGCTGTGTGTCTGTCTGTCTGTGGCTCCTGTGGATCTATAGAAACCTACTTAAAATTGGAGTAGAGCTCTGAAATTTTAAACATAAGAAGTTTTGGCCTTCTAATTTTATGTATATCAAGCAGAATGTTAAAATTTTAATTAGTTCTTTTTTAATTAATTTTTTTAATTAATTTATTTTTTACAAAGTGACTTCAAATAGAGATACAGCTCTGAAATTTTCAACATAAGTAGTTTTGGCCTTCTAATTGGACTTTTGAAAAACATAATGTTAAAATTTTAATTATTTATTTTTTAATTAATTTTCTTAGTTAATTAAATTTTTTTTTTACAAAATGATTTCTAATAGGGCTACAGTTCTGAAATTTTCAATATAAGTAGTTTTGGCCTTCCTAATTGGTCTTTTAAAAAACAGAATTTTAAATTTTATTTAGTTCTTTTTTAATTAATTTTTTTAATTAATTAATAAATATTTTACAAAATGATTTTTAATAGGGCTACACCTCTAAAATTTTCAACATAAGTAGTTTTAGCCTTCTAATTGGATTTTTCATAAACAGAATGTTAAAAATTTAATTAGTTATTTTTTAATAAATTTTCTTAATTAAGTAAAATTTTTTTTTACAAAACGACTTCTAATAGGATTACAGCTCTGAAATTTTAACATAAGTAATTTTGACCTTCTTATTGAACTTTTGAAAAACATAATTTTAAATTTGTTGTTAGTTTTTTTTTTAATTAATATTTTAATTAATTAATAAATATTTTACAAAACGGTTTCTAATAGGGCAACAGCTTAGAAATATTCAACATAAGTAGTCTTGGCCTTTTATTTGGCTTTTTGAAAAACAGAATTTAATATTTTTATTTAGTTCTTTTTTATTGTATTAACGGGGAATTTTTTTTCTCGACAAGGGAGAGGCTTCCAATATTAAGGCTTTACGTAGCAAATAGATTTTAGTGAGTGAAGCGAGCTTATGCTTACGCAGCAATGAACCTTTCAGCGAGCGAAGCGAGCCTATGCTTGCATAGCAATGAACCTTTCAACGAGTGAAGTAAGCCTGTGTTTATGTGTCAATGAGCTTTTCAGCGAACGAAGCGATCTCGATTTTGAGTAGCGATGAGTTTCCTGCGAGCGAAGTGTCAAAAACTAGGACCTATACAGGAATGACAGATTTCCGCAACGCGAGGCCTCACAGCTAGCTAAAATATTGTACATGTTAAAATTTCGTAGCGAAGCACGGGTATTCAGCTAGTACAAATATAAATTAAAGTTTTCAAATCCAGTCAATGAATCTCTTCTAAAAATGTCATTTTCATGCATCAAAATTTTATAAGCACGACGCATGCGGGAAAGTATCTTTTCACACCAGTGCGAGAAAGTAACTTTCTCGCACTCCTCGCGATAAAGTGCTACTTTCCCCAATAAAGTGCTCTATTTCTGATTAAAAATTATTAAGTAAAGTTTAATTTTTTTGCAAGTTGTTGTAAAAAAGTTTATTTTAAAAATATAATGTGAAATATTATTTTTTGAACAAGTTATGTTGATATGCATGTTTCGTGATACTCTCGTCACCATTGAACAATTTTAGTTAGAGAGATACTTCATCTTGTAGGTGATAATCTCTCAAAATGGGAAGTTTAGCTTATTCACAGGATGATAGACTGAGAGGCGACTGCAATTTTTGGACCCCATCGAACATCATTCTGAATTTTTTTATAGAAATTGGAGAAAAGTGAGTAGATTATGAATCAACTGGTCTGCCGCGGCAAAAATGGCCGAAACTGGTCAAAAATCGACTTTTAATAAGTTGAACTAAATTCAATTGCCAAATGCGCCATAACTTGCCAAATAATGAGCATTTTTTTTATTTGGTAACCCTCACTCTTTAATTTTCAATTAAGAAGGTTGCAGACGATTTAGATATCTGGCGACGGTCTACTTGCATCTATTAAAAGGGAGCCAAGTTGGCAAAAAATATTACGTCACTTATGACGTAACTGATGCCGCCGATTTGGCTTACTTTTAAAAGATATAAGTTTTCCGAGCCAAAGATCAGAAATAGTTAGCCCTTTTTCTCATTGAAAATCAAAAGGAAGTGGGTTGCCAGACGAAAAAGTTTGTTCTATTTTTGGCAAGTTATGACATATTTGGTAATCGTATTTTAGTTCAACTCATTCCAAGTCGATTATTGATCAGTTTCGGCCATTTTTGCCACTGCAGACCAGTGGATTCCTAATCTACCCACTTTTCTCCAATTTCTATAAAAAATTCAGAATGATGTTCGATGAGGTCTAAAACTTGCAGTCGCCTCTCGGACTATGATGCATGTTAGGGAACTGATGGACATTAGTTCCCTAGCATGCACCGTTGAGTCTACTATTTTCGCTCTTATCGTAGCCACCACTGTTCACTTCTTTTGTCGCATTGCTTCAAAATGCTCACCGTTCCCCTCTCGTATCGTACTCGTGACATTTATTAGGACGAGGGCAGAGTTCGCCAAAATGCGTGAAATATGCGTGAACACGAGTTGAAAATCAATTTCACCCCATAGAATTAACCTCATGAGTGTATTCAAGCATCGGCACATCATGGTTAAATTTTTAAAAATAATCCTCCATTTTATAAAATCAGCGATCATCCTAGCCGATTTTCGAAGGACGGTGCTACCTCCCTGCCCTTTTTCTTTGAAAATAACATCCTTTACTGAAAAAAAGCACAATTTTCGTTTATTTTCAAATGGAATCCAATATACAGATCACCACCTTCGAATTCACCAGTTGCGCATGCGCATTCATGTTCAAACGTGCCTCGCACAGACCAGTGACTGACTGAAGTCGTTGGCAGTCTGCTGATAACGCACGTGCGACATTAATAGGTGGATTGTTGGGGGGGGGGGGGAGTGTTCCACAATTTCCAAATGTAATTTCGTACGTTCCTTAATTAAGGTATTTCGACGACTTTTTACCATGCCTTCTTGCACAAAATAGAGAAAAAAAGGTAACATTACGCGTGAATTCATGATAAACGGAGATTAACATTATGTTATCCGCACATTTAATTGGATTTTTTTTTTTTTTTTTTTTTTTTTTTTTTTTTTTTGACACCGTTAGGGCTGGTTCAAAAGTTCAGATCATTTCGGCTATTTCTATCGATGGCGTTTTTTCCGAGATTTTCGGGATATCGTAAATTGTCAAGTTTTCCTTCTCCGTCATTTGCTGGATCGTTTTCGAGGTGTCGCTGGAATTTGTTCGATAGTTTCACGGGGCAAAAAAAGTGGTGTCACCGAACGGCATAGTGTTAAGAGTTAGTTTAAGGTTTAAAACCATCAAGTGTTTTTAGTAAGTATTTAAAAAGCATATTAGTTTTTAGTTGCAATTATTATATTTGTCAAAAACCTTAAATTGCTTTAGTTTTTTTTTCCCCTTTAATTTAGAAATACCCTTTGGATTTTAAAAATACCCCTTAAAATTTAGAAAATGAGTGGCGAACACTGAACCCGGGCAAAAGAAATACAATTGGACGCCCTATAGTAAATATGATTTCTAACGAAAAAAAAACAAAAAAACCAGCAGTTCAAAGACATATACCCCGGTACCAAGCTACTGTTTTTTACATTGGCTGTCGTCATATCTGGCGAGGAAAGCAATTCGTTTAGTTGGTTTGTGCTCTCAGAGACTTATTTTTATATACTATTACGGCTAATCAGGCCGGGACCTACAGCTTAACATGGAATCCGAACCGCAACGAACATCCATGCCTAACTCGGGATTCAAATCCGGCACCTTTGACATGCGATGCCAGAGCATTAACCCCACAGCCATTTGGTTGGCAAAGAAAGCAAGTCAATCGTCCACAAAATATAACTAGGTTTTTAACGTTTATCGGTCTTACATGCCAAACATAGTGCATTTGCCAAAAACCGACTGAAACGATTTTATTTACAATCGCTGTGGTAATGCCTTTAAAGGTGTGCCGACCAAACGGTATAGTGGTTAGCATACTAGCTTCTAGACCACGAGGTTGCGGGTTCAAGTCCCGTGTAAGGTATGGGTGTTTGTAAATGTATGTTGGCTTGTCAAATGACGAGTGTTTCGGCACATTATAGTCCTCGTGTTGCTGACGGTGCCAGATAATCTGAAACCAACCAACCAACCAACCAACCAACCAACCAACCAACCAACCAACCAACCAACCAACCAACCAACCAACCAACCAACCAACCAACCAACCAACCAACCAACCAACCAACCAACCAACCAACCAACCAACCAACCAACCAACCAACCAACCAACCAACCAACCAACCAACCAACCAACCAACCAACCAACCAACCAACCAACCAACCAACCAACCAACCAACCAACCAACCAACCTTTAAAGGTGTTCTAAACATCACAATTTCCTTCCGAAATTTCCGTAAAAATGCGATAAAACCGTAATAAGTTTGAAAACGAATATCTTTAACACAGAGTTCTCTTCTCTTGAATATCGCTCATCAACGACTGTTTTTCCTCAGTTTCACTTAATTGAATTTGCCATTATGGCGTCTCTTTTTAGGCAATGTAAGAATTAACGCCAGAAACGTGACCGAACTGGCAAATTTCTTTTAAATGAATGAAATATGAAAATGGCCAAAGGAGGTAGGGGTGTGGAATATTGCACGACTTTCACTTACGCTATAATAATGATATGGATTTGTGTCATTGATCGATTTTATACTTTCCTCATTCATTTGGCAAAAATGGCCAGTTTGGCGATATTTTTTGCGATAATCCTTGAATGAGGTCTTTTTTTTTTAAAAAGGAAAAAAAAAAAAAAAAAAAAAACGCCGCCAAAAGGATAATATTGGCGATATACTTTTCGATAATTCTTATATTATCCTTTCTTTCTTGTAAGTGAAACTGAGGAGAGGAGAAAAAAGCAATCGTTGAGGAGGTATGCTCAAGAAAAGAGAACTCTGTGTTTTCAATTTTTTGCTCTTTCATCCCATTTTTATGGGAATTTCGGAGGTGGGAATGCTTAGAACATCTTCAGAGGTGATTCCACAGCGATTTTGGACAAAATCGGTACAGCCGTTTTTTAGCAATACTGAAAAACATGCTTTTTTTTTAATGGCAGCTACTTTATGCGCATGCGCGATTTTGATGAAAACCATAATGGTAGGTTCCTGTGCCATCATCGACCCGCACACCAAATTTGAACATTGCAGTTTAATTTATTCGGGAGTTATGCTGACCACAAACATACATTTTTTCTAGGTCACTTTTTTGAAATCAGGATGTTCCAAAACGGGGAGAAATGCAATAATTAATTGAAAGGTAATTGAAAGTAAAAAGGAGACAAGGAAAATATGAAAAGCCAATCTACGTAAATTTGAAATGCAGTTACTAATATTATGGTGTAATTGAAGGCTGCTTTGTTCCACATCCGTGGTGTTTTTAGTTTCTACACTTATAAATCGATAAAGTATCGACTAATGAAATGGACCTTTATCTATAGTCAAAGAAATATTTTTAGCTATAACTACTGACAACTAGTTTAGTTCGTTGGTTGTTATCAGATTATCTGGCGCTGTCAGAAACACGAGGGCTATAATGCGCCGAAACATTCGTCATTAGACAAGCCAACATACATTTACAAACACCCATGCCTAACAAGGGACTCGAACCCGCAACCTCGTGGTCTAGAAACTAGCACGCTAACCACTATACCGTTTGGTCAGCACAACTAGTTTAGTCGCAGAAATTGTTGCAAAGTTGACAATTTGGCGACATCTGATGAAATTCAATATTTTCCAAACACCATCAAATGGGCAAGTTTTGTTTGTTTGCTTTAGGAGGAAAAACTTGAGAGTCTTTCCAAAAGCCTTTTTGTATTTATACAAATACAAATTCAAATTTTAAAACCAACAACAGGCTCAAGGTAACTAAATTTGTTAATTAAGTTACCTTGTCTAACAATGATTTGTTAAATCATTGTTAGCTTTAAGTTTCTGCTTCGCTGCTATTCGTATAATTGAAGTTTGCATATTTGATTTGTATATTTGTTTATATAGAATTTCCTTAAACGTTGTTTGCAAGATGTTCTTAATTACTTCAAATGTTTACTTACCAGGTTTCAAAAATATCTTTCCAGTCAAGGAAGCTACAATCGAATCTTTTGTTACTTACATAAATCGAACACCTCCCAGCGTTATATTGCTCAAAATTAACTAACTTCCGGTTAGATTTTCTCATTAATATTCATTGGTGGCATACCACTTTTATATCTACCACCAATGTTATTTAGTCTTTTAGGTCGGACTTCCTAATTTTGTCGTTAAACGCACCAAATACCTCGACGTTCATCTCGACCTAAAAATGAATCCTTTGCACTCCAGAGGTGACTCTCACTCACCACATGATTTGATGCTTCAACTCGAGAGGACCACTAGATTTGATGCGGAAATTCGATGTAAGGCCAATGACCGTGTTTACTTTCAATGAAGCGGATCTATAACCACGAACCAACCAAAAATGGTGGGAAACGTCTCGAGTTGCTGGTGCCTCCGCGCGAAAAAGGCCTGGAGTTAAGATAAAATAATATTTTCCCCCAGTTTTCAGGAATGATACATATTAAATCAATAATAATTAACGATACATATTTTGGTGTATCCGGCGTGCGAAAAGCTCTAACATAAATCATACGGTCTGCGTCTAAAAGTTTGTGGTGAACGCTGCTATATAAGGAGTTTACGTTTAATATTGACTAGCAGAGTCAGACACTAGTCTTCCCGCCACTTGGCCCGCAACAGCTTTTTCTCCAGCCCCTTATTTTCTGAGACTGCCAGTAAAAATAAAACAATAGTTTGAATTATTACCAATGACGCAATCCTTCGCATTGCTTAGTTTTGCACTTACGATACCCTACCCCCTCGATTCGTGAATGGCACAATTCGATTTCGGCTTTTCTGAATGTGATGGGCAGGAGTTGGGGGTTTCAATGCATACCTCTTTTGTTTTGACGTGAAAAGAAGTATCGCGATCTCTAATACTCCAGTGCAGTAATGGCGTTGAAGACTAGTTTTAAACGCAAAGAAGATAGTGAAAAGCGGACCGGCCGTCATCGTCTCGCAATTTACATCGACTAAAATAGAAGATTTAGGAGGTAAGAGGGCCGTCGCTAAGAATTTTGGTTGGGGGGCCATAGACATCCTTTTGCCGACTGAAATCAAGGCATGTCCGTAGAAATGTAGAAAATATAAATTAAGGTGTTAATAATTTGTTAACTAATTTTTATTAATGTAAAATTAACGTATAAATAATTTAAATTAATATATGAATAATTAATTATTAATTAATGTAAAACTCATTGTAAATGCATTTTTTTTTATTTAATTTTGAAATATTTTATTTAATGTGCAATAAATTTTAATTACTTTTAAATTACCGTCCAAACAATTTTTTAAATTTTATGACATTTTATTAATACATAATTAATTCCAAATTTTATGTAAATTGCCATCACATTATATTTAAAGTTCCTTCAAATTCATTTAGTTTTTAATTTCTTTTCAGTAAATTACCTCTTCCTCTCCGAACAAAGGAGAATATTTTTGGAAGCGTTTTTATTTGGGGGCAGGGGGGGAAAGACATTTATACCTTGCAGATAGATAGAATTTTCCCCCACAGTCTTAAACCAATTCAGTTACCTGAATAGCACAAGTGCTTCATTTCGATAAAACTTTTTTTTTTTAATTTTCAAATTGCAGTTTCGAAAAAAATTATTTAAACGTGTAAAAGTGGTTGGAAATTGCAATTTACACGGAATTAAATAGATGAAAATTATTGATCAAATAGGTGACTTTTTTTTAAAAAGAATTGTATAAAGGTTGATCAAAAATCAAATTCTGGAAAAATTCTTCTTTTCAAAATTTTGGCGAACTATTGCTATTACAGAAATTTCCTTACGCGAAGCCTTGCAATTTTTATAATAGATTCAATGTCAGGAACATAAGAAACATGCACTTGTACTCCCTCCCCTCTGGCTTTCTAAAAATAAAGTAACGTGGAAAAAAAAAGCGGTAAAATGTATAAGAAAAAATATATCGATATTAATTTATCAATTTGAACAGAACATTTGCACAATTATTAACTAACATCGAATTAGGAAATCCAATTCCCATCTTCGAAAAATCAAGGATTAAATAAAAACTTTTGTCACTTTACACCTCCCTGCAAATAATCCTGTAAGCGCCCATGGACACTATAATTGCATTGCAAAAGACAATAATTATTAAAAACATTTTGTTAATTACATAATTTTTAAATACTTTTTAACACATTTTCCTAACTAAAAAAGAAAAGATTTTGATTTTTCTTGAAAAGTGTGTTAATAGTAAAACTAATTTTTTTTGTGTGTAACAATTCAGTCCAGGAACCTACTTCTTAAAAGTAGTTACTTCGAGTATATATTTTTACCAAAATTGCTTGATTTAGTTTAATGACTTTTTTGTGGTTTTTCACTGATGTGGTGTGGTTTTTCATCAATTATTTCTGCAAACATTACTCGTTTCTTGAACAATAACCATTTGTTCATGAAGGAAAGTATACTTGAAAATGCTAGTCATTTTTTTTTCTTCTTTCCTTTTTTTTTTTCTTTTTTTTTTTTTCTTTCTTTTTTTTTTTTTTTTTCTCCTTAGTGGGATTTAAAATGAAATGGATTACTTTAGCATTAATCCAAACTATATTATTTATATGCAGAAAGGTAAATTATGCGCAACTAATTCAACTTCGAATTTAATGACAAAATATTCAGATCTATAAAAAAGCATGTCATAATTTTTAGCACAACAATCCAAATTATATAAAGAATAGTATTTGTGGGGGGGGGGGGGGGTTGGGAGGAATTCAAATCTACAGTATTATTCCGATCTTGAGGAAGAACAAGTTGCACATTTGATCTTCAAAGCAAGAGAAACGTCACTGTCAACATGAAATTTCCAAACACTCACCCCCATTTCCCTTACCCACATGTAATGGTTATGATCCTAATGTGAGATTTATAGATCTAATTTGAAATATTTTTAAAGGTATTTAGACAAAAAAAATCTTAGTTTATCTGAAAGATTATTTTTTCCCTATGTTTAAGAGTATAGAGTGGTGAAATCCAGGATAGGTTGGTTGGTTGTTTTTCAGATTTACTAGGCGCAAGGGCAAAGCATAGGCCAAACTGCGCCAGAAATCGAGGATAGGAGTGAAAGGATACTCACAATTTGCAATAGGCTGAACCTGGTTGTACCGGACAATGTCGGGCAACAGCTATTTGACCACGGGAAACATTAAGAATTTTAGATAGTATTATAATAAACTTTTCAACACTTTTCCAAAGATTATTTTGTTGGAATAAATGCGATATCGCCTTCCAGTCCATGTGACATGCCCTATTTTGGGAATGCATTTTCAGTACATGAAGTACAAGGTGGTCATAAAGAAACTTTGCCGATATATGGGCCTCTAACTTCCGTTCTGTTCAGCAGATCGAGATGAGATTTTAGGTGTAGTTATTCAGAGGTATGAGCTCGGGATTCTGTGAATTTCAACAAATGGCACTCACGGTTATGGTTAAAAGTTACAGAAACTCAAAATTTTCGAATGACAATGTCTACTTTTTCCTGTCGCAAAATGCTCAGCACATGAGAAAACCCTAAAGGGCGTTGGAATGGTACGTGTATCACAAAAAAAAACGGACGTATTATGCACGCACAAAAAAAAAAAAAAAAAAGCTCTGCGAACGGCCAATAAAAACGCGATCGAGGTGCACGATGGAAATTTGCATTTGACAAAGGCCATAGTTCACATGAGTGCCACCACAGGCAATTTAATCGGTTTTCTAAGCTGAATATCTGGCGAGCGGCATTCATTGCTCCGATCGTGTTTTTGTTGGCCGTTCTCAGATCTGTATTTTGTGCGTCCATATCACGTCCGTTTTTTTTTTTTGTGATACACGTACCGTTCCAACGCTTTCTAGGGTTTTCGCATGCGATGAATATTTTTCGATAGGAAAAAGTAGGCGTTCCTATAGGAAACAATAACCAGCGTAATCGTGAACGCCATTTTGCTGAAATTCACAGAATTCCGACCTCATACCTCTGAATAACTATACCTGAAATCTCATCTCGATCTGTTGAACGAGACTGCCACTAGATGTCCATATATAGGCACAGTTTCTTTATAACCATCCTGGTATATAACATCATTTATGGAGTTCTACTTGACATTAATTGCAATAACTTTGTAAAATGCGGGCAATTTTTGTAAACAAAATTTTTAATGTTTTGCAATTTTGTATAAAACCTTTAACTCATATGACGTACATTATACATACTTTATGTAAACGACGTTTAATGTGTATGTCATGGTTTTTGAGGCGTTATCTGACGTACCACAAATACAAGTATAGCATTTACTGTAACACATCGAAGTTATCTAATGTCGGTGAAGAAATCAATGATTAGATTATTTTAATGTTTCTGTCAAAAAGAATATCCTTACCCCAATTCAAAATTGCCGACCGTCAACTTAGGAGGCATTGTGATCACAATTTTGTAAAACTAATGATGATTTTAATTATTTGTGTTCTTTTCGATTCAATATGTTTTGAAACATCCGTCACTATACTAAACTTCAACTTAACTAGACATCACTTAGACGGTAGATCGTGACAGTGCTCATAGGTATTTAATCCATTTTGGCGGAGTGAAGACATAATTCTCGCCAAACCTTAGAGCCTTTTGTTCTCTATAGGGTTGTGGTTTGGCGAACATTATGCTTTCACGCTGCCAAAATGGATTAGATACCTATGAGCACTGTCACGATCTACCGTCTAAGTGATGTCTAGTTAAGTTGAAGTTTAGTATAGGCATTTTTAAAAGGAGGGACGAAATTTAAGAAATTTGCCGACTACCAGCCTTTCTTAAAACCTTGACGGGGCGAGATAATGAAGATATTTATTTGGTAATATTTGCGTTCGCAGTCCATCATTGTAGGCGGCAAAAAAGACACCGACTTCCCTATAATAGAATTCTAGTATGAAAATGCCGATTCGTCAAACTCGGGTCACGCTGCATTCCAATATTTTTAATAGTTTTGTTCAAAATTTTTCTTTTTTCATTCAATTCGATTTTATTGTGGATTGACTTTAGAAAAAGAAAGATCTCGATAAAATTTAGAAAATTTGCCGACTGTCCAACTTTCTAAAACTTATGGGATGGGGGGGGGGGGGCGAGTCGCCCCTTACGCCCCCCGTTCGCGTCGTCCCTGGAGGTAAGGTTTAAATATCATTGATTATGAGTTTATGTCAATTACCATCGTAATATTGTCACTAAAGATTTACTTCTTTTATGACTTTGATTTACGATGTAAAGAAAATTATTTTTTTAATTATTTGAAACAAGAATCAAACATCAATTGTTATTTTATTAATATAAAAAGGTTAAATTATTGTTTCAGTTTTCAAAATTATTTTACATTGTTGAATCTTTAGTAGTTATCACATTTCTAACATTGAACATATGTGAGCTCAAATAAGTTGCAATTGCACATAAAAGTTGGCAATGCACCTAAATGATTTATTGTAAACACTTTGTTTTTACACGTTAGTTTTTGATAATCCTTTTAGTTATGCGAATGTGGACCCAATGTGCTTTAAGCTCTGAATTTTCTAAGTCAGGCTCTGAATAGGATCATGCCTATTTTGAACGCAAGTTCTGCTTATTCAGCATGGTCCCAACATTCGTAATTACCTGCGGCACACACGGTGTTTTGACAATTTACAACTATCCCTGCATCCTATTACGATGCAAATTGATTCACCCTCCCCTTCCCCCTCTACCAGGGGGTATTCCCCATATACCCACACCCTCTCCTTGCCTCCAGTCGTGACGTCACACCCACAATGCACCTCCAGCTCTTCCAACAGCCGGCGGCCACCCTACCTGATACACACCGTTGCTTTTTCACCTTTTCCACTGCGGCAGTTAGTAAAAAGAACAAGTTGAGTAGAGACGGGTTCTTGTCCGCGAGTGGGAATATCGTTTGCTTTTTTTTGCATAGAACAAAAAATATATAATTGTGGATTACCAAGCAAAGAGGGTGTTCGATCGAACATTCTCGGTTACAGTGACCGGAGGAATTGCTCTTCGCTCTTGTTGGATGTAAATGTTTGTAGGGTTAGTTTAAGGTTTTCTGTGGGAGAATTCTTTTTTCCCCCCCTCATTTGTGTTGTGAAGTGTGTGTTCTTGTGCATATAGAAGAAGCAGAGGATTACGTGATTGTGAAAGGTGAGTGTGATTTTAGGAATCGTCTGCTTTTTGTGGCGGGGGATGGGTTCACTCGCTCTCTCCATCCCGGGATGCGGGGATGAAAAGTCGGAGAGTGATGCTTTTTTTTCTCTCTCTCATTCCCCATCGTTTGGGATTGGTAGGAAATCGTTTGCTGTGAAACTCAAATGTAACTTTCGAATAAATGTATGTATATATTAGTGGATTTTAAAGGAACTATTCGTATTTCATAGAATCTAGGATTGGGTAATAATTCATCCTATTCTAAACTCGATGAATGCTATTCGAAAAACAATCGTTTACTGGAACTGAAACAGAATACTTTACAGTAATTATTTGATTTGTTATGAATTACTAGAATAACTAGACCTTGCGAACTTGCAAAGTATTAGAATGACCCTGACCAATGCGTTGAATAACAAGCTTAATAATTAATATTTTATGTAGTTTGGCGACTAATGTTAATGGCAGATTTTTTTTTATAATTGGCTATATTTTTGTTTCTAAATCACGTCAAACTGGCAAGATTTATGTTAATGAATGTTGCTGACCTTTCGAGAGGAAGTTTCAACAATTAAATATCGTCTGGTTATACATGCTTGTGTTCTGTTTTAATTACAGAATAAGCAACCAGCAAGATTTATAGTTTGATAGTATTTCTGTGTAAAGTACTTAGTTCTATGACTAGTTATTGCCGGATATGGAATTCAAGTTCCGCGTGTAGAAGTTGTTAAAAAATCAATTTCAGTGTGGCCAAAATTAAGAGGGTCCGACACATGAAAATTTTTCAGATAATTAATTTCGAGTTTAGTAATGTTTATTAAAATTTAAATTCTTCTCTTTAAAATGATGCCTCATTTGTAATTATATCTTATTATTTTAAAGTATTTTTGATAGTTTTTTGAAGTAAACAAAATGTAGATATTTAAGGCATGTCTTTTAACTTCAAAGCCGAATTTCTCAAATTGCCATTTTTTTTTTCGGGCCTTGATTAAAATATATTTTCCATAAATGCTTGAAAATTTTTATGCATGTTTCTATAAAATAATTAAGTACTTTAAAACGAGGAATAATTGACAAGTAGCATACTTTTTTATAAAAAAAAATAAAATATTAGTCTAAAATTAAATTTTTTTTTTAAATATATTTTTAGAAAATCGTAGTTATTTTAATTTTCAAAAAATAATAAAAATCTCGTGTATAAGTATTCAAAAGTGTCTAAATAATATACCGTGAAAGTTTTACAATAATTGAAGAATTGGTTATCAAATGAGAAGCCCCCAAAGTTGTTTAATTTAATATGGGCCCCTATGGAGTTGCCAGACTCCCTTAAACTGATGCTATTGCTTCAGACTGGAGCTTTTAGGAATTAATATATTTCTATAAAATTAGGTACACATATTATCAAAATCTCCTCCCTCAACTCCTTCCAAAATATAGATCAGTTTAACTTTCACCACTATATGCAAATATGACATTTGGAGGGCTTATAAGGACGTAAACTTTACAGGATATCGAAAAAGTTGCGATGTATAGAATGAAATTTTTAACAAAAAAAGAAAATAATCATAAAATTTTGATTGGTTGTTTCCAGATTATCTGGCACAGTCAGCAACACGAGAGCTATAATGCGGCGAAACAATCGTCATTTGACAAGCCAATATGCATTTACAAACACCCATGCCTTACACGGGACTCGAGCCCTCAACCTCGTTGTCTAGAAGCTAGTACGCTAACCACTATACCGTTTGGTCGGCATATAAATTTTTGAATTTGTGAATGTTAGTATCGCGCAATATAAATAGCAACAAAATAGTAATAATTAAATATCGAATAATTACATTACTGAAGACGAAATCGTTATTTAAGTTTATTTGTACGCTTAACGATCTGTTTTTGTGCATAAGAAAGGCTGATCAGGCCGGGACCTACAGCTTAACCTTTAACTTCTGTATGCACATTGCTATCTTCAATCGTATTTTAACACGTTGACTGCCACGGAATTTTGGCACGATTGCGGTCTAAAGAGCCAATTTCATTTAACCTCTAATTGCTGTAAGCGGTCTGGTAGACCTCTAATCATTTTTTGTGGAATGCTTTCACCCCCTAAAATATTTCATCTTTGACTTTTAAATTAATTTTTCCGATACTATGCTTCTTAAATTTTAATCTGATGTTCATTAATTTGTTTGGCATTGTATGAAACACATGTTGCCCTTGCGCCCAAAATATCAAACCACCCAACCACAGCAGTTATAGGTTTACGTGGATTCCGAACCACAACGATGGTATAGTGGTTAGCGCGTTAGCTTCTAGACCGCGAGGTTGCGGGTTCGAGTCCCCTGTTAGGCATGGGTGTTTGTAAATGTATGTTGGCTTGTCTAATGACGAATGTTTTGGCGCATTATAGCCCTCGTGTTGCTGACGGTGCCAGATAATCTGAAAACAACCAACCGAACCACAACGAACATCCATGCCAAAATTCAGGGTTCGAACCCAACACTTTTGGCATGCGAGGCCGGAGCACTAACACACAGCTATCAGGTGTGCGAGAATGAATTGTGTTCAAAATGTTACAACTCAATGTTTATAACTACTAAATAAATGACTCCAGCTACTAGTACTCACCAAGGCCAGTACATCAGTGACTTCAAATAGACAAATTCAAAAATGACCACCAACTGCCGACTCCCCTCCTCCATCTAGTTTGATTCAGTTTAACTCTGCTTTATAATCCCACAATGCAGATCTAGCTGTCTTTTAATCTATTTACATCTGAAGAATTTATGATGTGGTTGGTTGTTTTCAGATTATCTGGCGCCGTCAGCAACACGAGGGCTATAATGCGCCGAAACATTCGTCATTAGACAAGCCAACATACATTTACAAACACCCATGCCTAACTACGGGACTCGAACCCGCAACCTCGTGGTCTAGAGGCTAGTACGCTAACCCCTATACCGTCCGGTTGGCGAATTTATGATGTGATCTAGTAGATTGTACTATTTATCAACATCTCTACTGTAAAAGAAACATTTTCGTTCTATAAATTAAAACCTGACATATGCAGTGTGCTATATAAATGACGGACTCGTGTCGAACTTAAATAATAATTACACGGTTTTGAGATAAAAACTAATTGTCAAACCTTTGTATTAATCAAAACTTACTGCTTTTCTAGTGCCAATGCAGCAAGCGGCATATTGCCATCTTCAATCGTATTTTAACCCTTTGCACTCGTAATTATGCTTTAGAATGTTAGCAAATAACTCAGAATTTTTTTTTTATGTTCGATGAAGAATTTTTTTGATGGAAATGTGTTCCAATTTAACTAGAAGATTTACCATACTTAAATCAAAAATTTATAAATATAGCCCCTGAATACACCCCTTGACCTAGGATGGGAATGTGGCCATATAATATTTTATTTTTCAACGTGTCAAAATAATTTATTGAAACTACTAAGAATGCTTAAGTATATTACACTACACCGCATTAACCCTTTGCACTCCGCTTCTCTCAGAGGACATAGTAATTCTGGTATATCACTCGGATGTGCCCTCTCAGGTGACATTAAAGTTTATTAGTGATTTCGGAGAATTAACTTTTTCCAGCACAACTTTTTGAGAAATATATGTTTTCCAGAAGTATTCTCTTGAAATGGCACAAGAAATCAAATCAAAATATGGTAAAATTACCATGATGTATATAAAAAAACATTTGAGCGAGGTTTTGTGTCAAAAGAGAACGCGAGAAGTGTTGGTTCACAACTGTCCGAGCACTTCTCTGCGCCACTTGAAAGGAGCAATAAGGAGAGTTTGTCAATGGTTGGGTTTGTTGAAATTTACTGGCGCAAGGGCAAGATGCGATGTCCCCTGTACGGGGACATACGAGCGCGATGGTAAAACGAATGATGTACCCCATACGGGGACATACGAGTGAAAAGGGTTAACACGTTGACTGCCGCGGAATTTTGGCACGATTGCGTCTAAAGAGCCAATTTGCTTTAACCTTTAACTGCTGTATGCGGTTTGACAGACCACGAGTCATTTTTTGTAGAATGCTTCCATCCACTAAAATATTTCAACTTTGACTTTTATATTAATTTTTGCGATACTTTGTAAATCATATTTTAAATTGATGTTCACTAATTTCTTTGGTGCACTACCACGTGTTATCCTTGCGCCAAAATTATCAAACTACCCAACCACAGCACTCGTCGACGCATTGATTGGAGAAGAGATTGAACCATTGATGTGAGTTGAATTCAACCTATATGGCAGTCAGCGTGTTAATTGTTCAGATTTAAAAATTTAAAAGGTTAGGCATTTATTGGACATCCTATATAAGTTATTCGTATATGCATGACCTATTGTCCTATCACGTGTACTGAGCTCCATAAGTAGTTGAAATTACCCAGTTAGAAAAATTTAAACTACTAAATCGAATCTGCTTTAAACCTAATTTCCTTCAATGTACACATTTTTAGGTTCCTTTTTAGGTTAGTACAGGCATCGGGATTTCGTTGTGGTTCGAAATCCACATTAAGCTGCTGATCCCGTCCTGTTTAGCTGTTATTTGGCGCAAAAATAAGTTTTTAGAGCTTACTAACCAACCAGACTTAATTTCTCGGGGTATAATATTTTTTTTGTTTGCCTCTTTTCTAGCAAATCAGTATTCTTTCAAAGATATAGTGGACAGAATATCCCTGTGTATTCGAGGTATCGCGCAACGGGTGCTCTTTAAAATAAGAAAATTACACCCAGTACTGGCAGACAAGTTTAGTTGAAATCGGGAAGAGCGAGAAAATTGATCCACCGAATTTTCTGATCGATTGAGAATGAGTGTGCAGCCAATCAGAGCGTTTACTGGGGTTGTTTACATCTGAGACCGCAAGAAACTAAGGTTATCCTAGAGTATATTTACAGTAATGAATCAAACTATCCGTTAATAGAAACTCAATGATTTTATCAACAACCAGTAACTGATAATCTGGCGATACGCTGATGTGTGTTGTTTTTATGCAGTTTTTTACTCAAGATTGTTTTCCTACTTATCTCAAATGAATTCTTCCCCGTGAAAGACACCCCGGAAGGCTTAGGACATGAAGTACTTTCAATAGTCTAAATCTTGCCCTAATGATGTTTCGGTACTGTTATAGCTCTTTCGCAATGTATCATCAAGTACAACTAATTTTTGAATCATAATTTTATATTTATGACATTAAATAAATTTTTTGGGAGCGTACAATTTTCAATAAGTGTAATTTATTTCAAGTAAGCGAATAAAAATGTTCTTGGATAATTCACCTATCGTGGTACAATTCCTAATCATGATATAATTTCATTATTACCCCAGTTATACATCCTAATAGTTTGCAAGTTTGTTTACAAAAACTGGTTAGCAAATTTTTAAAGTACTTGTCCCATCGACTATTTTATAACAAAAACAAAACTGTCGCCAAGAAGCAACTTAATGTCAATGATGGATAACAGTGGTTGGTTGGTTGTTTTTAGATTATCTGGCGCCGTCAGCAACACGAGGGCTATAATGCGCCGAAACATTCGATGGATAACAGTGACATCACAAGAAAGTGTGGGAACCTTAGCGACTGGATCTCCTCCTTTTTTGCTTTGGTTGGTTGTTTTCAGATTATCTGGCGCCTGTCAGCAACACGAGGGCTATAATGCGCCGAAACATTCGTCATTTGACAAGCCACCATATATTTACAAACACCCATGCCTTACACGGGACTCGAACCATCAACCTCGCGGTCTAGAAGCTACTTTGCTAACCATTCTACCGTTTGGTCGGCCCTTTTTTGCTTTGATAAACACGTGTTGAAGCTGCCTTTTAGAAACAATATCGGTTTCTGTCGAAAATGGTCGACGTTATAATACGTAGGAACCGTTTTAACTATAAATCTCTTATATGTATTGCCAACTTTTATGTGTTATTACTATTCATTTAACACGTTCACTGCCGATCACGCGCCAGTGCAGAATGCCGGGTTATTCCCCATTAGCCTGTCC
The DNA here is from genome assembly GCA_963978545.1 of Linyphia triangularis. Lineage (NCBI taxonomy): Eukaryota > Metazoa > Arthropoda > Arachnida > Araneae > Linyphiidae > Linyphia > Linyphia triangularis. The sequence continues at coordinate 19,375,047 of OZ021723.1, read as the reverse complement.
TGATCAGACTGCACTCGGTCGGAGTTTCCGTTCATGCTGGAATTAATTGAAGTAAATGTGACGTAAATATCCGATGTCATGTGACGTAAATATCCGATACATCTTGTCTTCCTCCAAAAGGTTAACTGTAAGCTTGTGTTTTTAAAACACAGTTTCAGGTAATTCCAGCAATGAACGGCAACTCCGATCGGGTGCAGTCTGATCAGGACAGGCTAATGGGAAATAACCCGACATTCCGCGCTGATGCGTGATCGATAGCGAATGTGTTAAGCTTGCGGTTTGCATTTGAACTTATGCGATCGTGTTTTCCAATCCAAATAACAGCTACCCATCAGTATACTGAACTCCAACTTAACTATGACATCACTAGACGATAGATCTTCACCGTGCTCATAGGCAATTAATCCATTTTAGCGGAGTGAAGACATAAGTCTCGCCAAACCTTATAGCTTTTTGTTCTCTACAGGGTTGTGGTTTGGCGAGCATTATGCTTTCACGTCGCCAAAATGGATAAATTACCTATGAGCACTGTGACGATCTACCGCCTTGTGATGTCAAGTTAAGTTGAAGTTTAATATAGTGTAATCGGATTGTTATCTGCTGACATTCTGGTAAGCGAAATTTCAAATTGCTATAAAATAATTCAAATATTGTTACCAGCTCTTACTTCAGTATTGTTACACAATCCGCATGATTTGGATCTGGTAAACTACTAATTTTAATAAAAGGAAAGCTCACCACATTACTTTGGATCTGGGTGTGTATCACATCACACACAGATCCAAAACAATTCATTAAGCAAAACAACAAATTCACGAAGTTGAATCAGGTCTAGCTATTGTGCTAGAGAAATTACTACAAACCAATCACTTGGTTTGTTTTATTTTTTTCTAGTGACAAAAGCCGAAACTTGCTAGAATGTGTCATCATCGATAACGACTCTATTATCCAAGCTTCTGTTCCATTGAATGATGGCAAGTTGGTTAATAAGCCATTCGATTTGCCCGCTCTAAACACGCACAAACAAAATTGAAGTTAATATAAGGGATTTAACCCTTGGGTTAAGCGTTCGTTAGTCGATGTCCCCCAAATTTAAATTTTCGTGCACACCATTAAATTCGTGATCAAATATCAAAGTACGCGGGTATTTCAATTAAAAACACAAATTCATTGAACAGAATAAAGTAAAAATTAAAAAAATGTTTTAAATTAATTTGAAGGAAAAAAAAAAAAAAACCTGTAAGGAGGCTTTGATCATGGGCTGCTTTCTATTGAGAAATTGATTGTGGGGGACTTTTGTCGGCAGGCATTGCCGCGCGACTTAACAAGGGTTAATGGGATTAACCCTTTGCACTCCAGTGGCGCCTCTCAGGCGTCACACGATTGGATGCCAAACCACGAGAGGACCATTAGGTGTGATGCGGAAATTCGATGCAAGGCCAATGACTGTGTTTAGTTTCTATGAAGCAAATCCATAAACATCAGCCGAACCTAAAATGTCTCGAGTTGCTGATTCCTCCTTGCGAAAAAGGCCTGGAGTGCAAAGGGTTAAATACCATAAAACTATTTGTCGTTTGTTAGGATGAAGATTGTAATAATACGAAAACCTTAATTTGTAGAAAAGGTGAATAAATATTGCCAGAGTACATAGCTTGAGCTTTCAAATTTCTCGACATTTTGCGTCTAACATTGGAATTTGCGTATAACTTTGTCAACGAACTTAATTTTTGTTTCCTATAAAATTCGGCATGATTTCAAGGGTTTCTAATGGAAGAGACCCACCTGATGGCTGTGTGGTGCCAAGTGTCCAAAGACGCTTGGTTCAAATCCCGGGTTAGGTATGGATGTTCGTTGAGGTTCGTATCCACGTTAAGCTGTAGATCCCAGCCTGATTAGATGTTATTGTGCACAAGTATAGGTCATTGATCGCACAAACCAACTAATTTAATGGAAGAAAACTGACAACGTGCAAAAAAGAAATGATTTTTTTAGGTCAAAAATCTTGTTCAGAATTTATAGGTACACGTGCTGTGCAAGTTTTACAAATTCCAAAAATTTCAAATTCAATAAAATGCTATTTTAGAATTAATACTTCAAAAATGTTTGCCGTGTAAACTTTCAGACAAAAATTCCAGTTTCGGACAAAACTACTACTCTAAAACTTTTATTTGAATGTATTGGTATAATGCTTTTTTTTTTTTTTAAATATTCCCGCTTAAGTTATTTTTATTTCCCAAAGAGATAAACCTTTAACAGTTTCCCCTTGAAAGACCTCCTATAGGGTGATCATTCCCTGATATTTTACAGTTTCAACAATCTTCACGGCCAGCATAGTCCTAATTTAGCTCTTGAGTTAGACGATACCTCGAACCAGTGTTTAAGCTGCGGTTCAAAATCTCTTTAGTGTAAAAGCTAAAATCCCAATTTTCATTTTAGCAAAATGCTAAATTGATTATGAGTTCCATCACTCCTGATGTTTAATTTAACACATTTGAGGGAGCAAAGGCGTCCAAGTGACTTTTCTTAACTACCGGGATGCATTTAAATTTATTAGTTCAAAACTAAAAATATATATTTTTTAATTTTCTAAAATGAAGATTTAATTTCTACGGTAAGTGTACAAAAATCTGATAAACAGCAAACTTCTTGCCCCAATACTCAATTCATGAGGGGAAAAAAAGTTTTCAATCTAGTTGACCTTTGCCGACCAAACGGTATAGTGGTTAGCGTGCTAGCTTCTAGACCGCGAGGTTGCGGGTTCGAATCCCGTGTTAGTTGGTTGGTTGTTTTCAGATTATCTGGCGCCGTCAGCAACACTAGGGACATTCGTCCTTAGACAAGCTAACATACATTTACAAATACCCATACCTAACATGGGACTCGAACCCGCAACCTCGTGGTCTAGAAGCTAGCACGCTAACCACTATACCGTTTGGTCGGTTGTAAAACTTTTTTGAGAATATAGAAAGGTACTTACTTTTAGTGTTACAAAATGTCTTTTTTGTTACATAACCTCATAAAAACCTTCAACTAAAATGATTCTTAGCTAGAAATATGAAGCGATGGCTACTTCACCTGGTGGAAGAAACAGAAATTAAAAAAAAAAGTTTTATTTAGAAGTTATTGCAGCTGTCCTATCTCTCCCCTACTAAGAAAACTAATGATTCCATGCCATGAACTATCTATTTAGAGATGACTTTGTTTCGAAATTTTATGAATTTAATATTTAAAATTTTTTGATCGTGTTCCCCGAATATCGTTACCCCTATACCGTGCGAAATAAGTTTATTTTTAAATCTGTACATTTTTATGGTTATTTCATTTAATATTAAGTGGAAGTGCTAGTTCGGATCATTCCTTATACTCGCTATGTTACAATCTTCTAGCCCAGTGCATTTAGAAACTACTTTCTATAAAACCTTGACATTTGGTGATTAGGTAAAAAAGGATCACTAAATGAAATGACATCAATTCAAAACTCGAAAATAGCGTCTAATATATTTTATTTTATATTTGCAATCCTTACATCATTGCATATGCAGTGGATCAACTTGGTTTTTTCGTTTGGAATTTTAATTTTCATTTATAATAGATACCGGTAAAATGGGGTGAATAGGAACAGCTGCGTGAATCGGAACGAAACTTCATGAAATTATAAAGAAATTATTATTTTATACAAATAAAGCAGTTTTATTAATTAAATATTTTTTTTATATTTGGCTAACATTTTTGGAATCTTGGAACATGTTTTGTGGGGTTTTCAACACTGTCCTTTTTTTATAAAAAAATTCTGAAACAGCGTCATATAATCCAATGAGTTTTAACCTCTCCAAAACTTATCCCGTAATTAATAACATGTACAGTACCCCCTAAAAAAAATCAGAACGATGGCTATATCTTCGGTTCTAATTTTCGTAGAATCTTACGGTTCGCACCAAAATGTTTTGCTTACGATTTTCTATATATCTGATGCAATTTTTTTTTCTTGAGGGACCGTTTACTAAGTAGAGGTAACGCTATCTTCGAAAATTTCAATACGAACCCTTATTTTTTATCGTTTCATTCGATTCAGAATACATCATTTACCCTATATATCAAATTTCAATGCATTATGTTGAAAAACACGTCACTTATGAGCGAAAATATTTCGACCATTTTTTTGACCGATCTTCAGGGAGAATTTTCATAAAACGAAAGGTATTTTTAAGGTTCTTCTTCACAGTGGGGGAGAAATCGAACGGTCAGTGTGGCGTTTTACGACGTTATAAAATACAAATATTAGTCTAAAATTGCATAGAAACTACTTGGATTTATAGTGTCATGTTTAAGATTAATACAACAATAGCAAGTAAACGCAAAAGTAACATAATTTATTTACAACGTTAAAGACATGCATTCTTCACACGAAATAAATAAAATATCAAAAACTGTAATTGCAGAAGTATAAAGTATACTACTGATAATTAGAAAATTAATAAATATAAAATGTAGGCATTAGTAAACAGTATTCAGCAAAGCGTGATTATTTTACAGAAACATTTCACTGTAAACACAAATGTAACTTGATCGTTGAAATTATTTATAAAATGAAAAATTCACATGATTCTAAAATTTTTAAAGGATAACTTATTGAAATTGCTTAAAAAATGTTGTTTTAAATAAATGTAATTTAAGGAAGTAAATTTTTTTTTAAAAAAAGGACACTGTTGAAAACCACACAAATCATGTTCCACGATTCCAAACACGTTAGACAGATTAAAAATATATACAAAAATTAAAACTGCTTTGTTTGTATAGAATAATATATATATATTTTTTTTTGTAATTTTAAGAAATTCTGTTCCGATTCACCCCGCTGTTCCTATTCACCCCATTTTACGATAATTGAACGTTGTGCTATTTTCTACACCTCTAGTTTACCTTGAATTAATCTTTGATAGTTTTCAAAAGTCGTCTACTATACGGTCCCTTAAAGTGAGCGTTTTTTACATTTTCGCTAAAAAATCGAGAACTAAAAGTCAAAATGAAAAGAAAAAAAATGTGGGGGGGGGGGGGGTTGGGGGTTTCAGACCATGGTGAATCTAATGAAAGCAAAAAAAAAATATATGTTTCTATTAAAAAAAAATTTAAAATTGTTTTATTAATTAATAATTAATTATTAAAAAAGAAATTGATGCAAAAGTTGCTTGCTATTTATGTTTGGTCATTTACAAACTATCTTTTGAAAAAAAAAAATTACTGAAATATATTAATTATTTAAGTATTTATGGCCAAAAAACCAATTTTTTTATTTAACATTAATTTATCATTTTCTTTTTATCATTTAAATTACAAACCATTCATTAGAAAATTACGAATTTTTGTATTTCGACATTTTTTTGGATGCTGAATCCAAATATGGGATAATATTATGAGGTTGCTATTGAACTTTTTAAAGTTTGGTTCTGTTTTAATATGTAGATGACCCCTCATGATAAAAAAAACTACATGCAATTATTAAAAACCTTCCACGATTTACAACGGTACCGTAAAATGGGGTGAATAGGAACAGCGGGGTGAATCGGAAAAAAACTTCAGGAAATTATAAAGAAATTATTATTTTACACAAATAAAGCAGTTTTATTAATTACGTATTTTTTTTTATTTGGCTAACATTTTTGGAATCTTGGAACATGTTTTGTGGGGTTTTCAACACTGTCCTTTTTTTATAAAAAAATTCTGAAACAGCGTCATATAATCCAATGAGTTTTAACCTCTCCATAACTTATCCCGTAATTAATAACATGTACTATCTATAGACTTAACTAATATATTTTTAGATAAGAATAAACATCCACAACTGCATGCCATACTTAATTTAACTTGGTTTTAAAAACTTTTTATTTTACGAATTTTTATGTTTTTCTCGTCTCGATTTTGAGATTTGCGGGGTGAATCGGAACACTTGAAAAGTGATATTAAAGGGCTGTTTTTGGCAAGATTATGTTCCACACAAGATTCAACGGCTGAAGAAGAGTCTAATTACTCCTTTCAAGACAGTAATCAAGATTACATGCTTGAATAAATGTCAGAAGAGGAGCCTAGTTTCCGCATGGCAGAAAATCCGATTGTTCCAGTGGTTTTTCTCTAAATGACTTTGTTATCTTTAAGTTATATGGAGAAATGTATGAAGATTCTATGCAAGCATAGTTTTACACCCACAAGGTTATTGCTATATAAGTGTGTTTTACAAATAGCGCCCATGAACGAAGAGATTTTCTGAGACAAATGAGGATGCTTTTCTCCTTTCTCAAGATATTTTAAGGAATTTGCAGTCATACACCACCCAAACATAAAGTATATTAAAAAATATTATTAATTTTAAAGACTATTTTGATGAGTTATAGGAGAAGAGTTGATACGCTTTCAAATATATTATTTGTTTTGACTATAATTGACAAACACAAATTTTATCCGTCATATTAAATGATTTTTTTATAATAATTTTGTGTTCCTATTTACCACAATGCATTATTACTTGTTTTTTGTCACCCTGTAAACATTTAAATAAGATCAGACATAAATTGTAACGAGTGTTCCGATTCACCCCTTTCTGCGGGGTGAATCGGAACACCATGAAAAAATTCAAAATAAATTAAAGTCCTAGTTTTTTTTAACATTTTTTGGGTTGATCCTCAAAGAAGAAGGTAAGACCCAAGTTTCAATGTCAAAAATATGTTCCTTAATGTTCTTATTACACCCTTTTTTTTACTTTGAAAGTTGAAAAGTGTTCCGATTCACTCCATTTTACGGTAATTTTTCGTGGACATTATAGGGCTTTATCTGAACTAAGCATTCTGGCTGCACAACTGTTTTTTACTTTATATTACAGTTCTTCCCAAAAGTTTACAGACAAACTTTTTTCGGATTTCAGAGCTAATTAATCAAATAAAAAAGACGAAATAAATTTTGCAAATATGTGTTGTCGATTTCATATGTATTGCAAATTCTGTACGGTCAATTTCAAGAGAAGTGACCGTTCCAGTATCAAAATCCACGTTGCATCGACTGCTGCAGGCAAGTAAATTTCTTGATTATCGCAAAATGCGTCGTTCGCCAAAGTTCACAAAAAGACGCTCTTGCACAGTAGGCGCGAAATCACATTATTCGAACTGATGAATAGTTGAGTATTATATTCAAAAGTGAAAAGAAGTTTAATTTAGATGGCCCTGATGGTTGGGCATGTTACTGACACGATATTCGCAAGGAACCATGTACTTTTTTCAGAAGACAACAGGGAGGAGGTTCACTTATGGTGTGGGGAGCATTTTCTTATAATGGAACTACCAATATTGTTTTTTTTTTAAAAGATCGTCAATGTTGTGAAGATTACCAAAAAATGCTCGAAGTACAGTTATTTCCATTTGGAAAGTTGTTAGGTTGGGATAAAGGTATATATATATATATGATATATACCTTTTCAAAGGGATATATCAGCAACACAAAAACCAAGTAACTGTAATGGACTAGCCAGCACTAGGTTCTGACCTGAACCTGAACCTAATATACGTCTCTAGCTAATATTCCCAGGATGTTATCCTGGGAATATTAGCTCGAGACGTATATTCCAATGGGCCTCAATTTGAAACAGTTCAAGATCTAAAGCTGCAAATTGAACGAATTTTGTTTTCTCTAAAACCAGAATTTTTTTAAACTTTTGTTCTGAATGTGCCTGATCGAGTTTTTGAAGTGATTAAGAAAAACTGCTCCAAAATATGAACGTTAAAAAAAAAATTAATGAGTTGTCTGTAAATTTTTGGGACAGTAAAATTTAATTTTTCTCACAAAGTCTGTGATTGAGTGATATTAATTTTGTATATTATTATGATTGGTCTTGATGTTATTTATTATTAAAAATGATTTTGAAATTGTTACTCCTTTTTCTCAATTGTAAAATAAAAGAAAAACGTTGCCTATAAACTTTTGTACACACTGTAGTATACATATACATTCTTATTCAGCTATTTTTATAGTTAAAAATAATTAATAGTTTAAAAAACTAAAAAATACGCTTTAATAGAAAAGTGAACTAAAAAGTAGAAAATAATTTTAAATAAGTTTGAAATAAGAATAGAGTGATTAACAAGAAATATTTATTTTATCGTAAAAAAGCATGGGGTGCTTTTTAAGATAGTTTCATAATGGCTCTACTTTTACCAATATCTGTCATTAAATATTTTCAACAATTGACATCAAGCACCCCACGCTTTTTTACGATAAAATAAATATTTCTTTGTTAATCACTCAATTTTAAATAAGTTTGAAATAAGAATAATTTTCTACTTTTTAGTTCACTTTTCTATTAAAGCGTATTTTTTAGTTTTTTAAACTATTAATTATTTTCTACTTTTTAGTTTGGTTTTCTATTAAATCGTGTTTTTTAGTTTTTAAACTATTAATTATTTTTTCTGTAAACTCTATTTTTAGTTAGTGTACAAAACTCTCCAGTTGTTTCTGCCAATAGTCACATGCTTGTCTCAAATTTAAGTCATGTGTATGCCTTAGTACACACCGTATTACTTGACACAAAACACTACCGTGTCTCTGAATATGAAAAATCACTAATCCTGAAGATAATGGTAAGGATAATGCGACTAAAAAAACACGCTTTGTATAACCGTTGTTCAAACGACAAATCTTTCAAACGGCACACCAGGGTTCGATTCCGGAGAAGGTTGGTTGGTTGGAATTTAACGGCGCAAGGGCAACACGAGCTAATCCTTGTGATAAAGCGACAAACGCGCCACCCTTATTGGTCTTGATGCAGACACTCCGGGTCTCAGGAAAACAAAAAATCGCTAATCCTGATTATCTTAGTAGGGATAACGCGTCAAACTGTTTAAAATATTGAATTGTCATCGGTCCTTAATAAGTATGCCAAATTTCGAGTTAATCCGACGTTTTGAAGGGGGGTCAAAATCATGTTCAAAGATTCCGTTACATACTAACATACATACGTCTGAAGCTAATAAAAGCTTATTAAAAACCTGCGTCTTATGTTATCCTCTTTTTTTTTTACATTTTGACTGTATTCACCCACGATAAAATCAAAATCGATGAATAGTGCACCATTTTAAAGTTTAATTTTATAAATCTTTTATATGCATTGCCAAGTCTACGCTTCTGATGCATTATTTATTCACAATTGGACAAGCATTATTCATTTGAAAATCAAAATTAATAATATAAATCATAAAAACAAAGTTTTTAATATAAATCTTTTATATGCATTGCCAATTTTTATATTCATTAATACAGTGCCGATTCTGTAAACAGCGTGTGCTTGGTGTTTGCATCGAACTTTAAATATCAAAAACATTTTTATCAGCAAAATATACGACAAACCCCGCTTCAAAATTAGTTAATTAAAAATGAACGTGAATTTATGCTCTCATATCCAAATATCATTAATTTATTCTGGTTAAAGTAATTTTATTATTTATTTTATTTAAAAAAAATTTGGCAACAGGAAAGAGTGCCTTCAATATTCGGTTAAATGCTATTTTACCGCTATTAGTTGGAATTTTCATGGCGCAAGGGCAACACAAGGGCCAAACTGCGCCGTTTACCGCGATTGGATCACGGCAAGTTGGTTTATTAGTATTCCGTAAAAGCGACCTTTTAGTGACAGTTACAGACCCAAAATTTGATAGATTCGATTTCGATGACAATGCATTCTATCTGCCATGTTTTAGCCCGATTGGATGTCGGCAAGAGGGTTAATTAGTCCTCCACAGATTTGCCTGCCATTGACATTCCCAGCCAGCTAACCAACATCGCACCTACACATAAAATCTAAGTTAATATTAAGGATTTAAAAATGTGCTTACGGTTGAAAAAAGGGAAAACTAAATCATGACATGGCTATTTCTTGTATATCTGGAAGGTTTGAATGTGTTTTATAGGACTTCTACTAAAAAAATTCTAGTTTGACTTTGAAACGCGTTATTCTCAAGTTAGTTTTCCCGCTATTTTATCAAAGGTGCCGAGTTCGAATTATGGTTGTTTATTACGGTTCGGAATCCATGTCAAGCTGTGAGCCCCCAGTTGGATTTGACATTATCGTAAAAAAGATCGGTCTTTGAAAGTATAAATCAACCAACTCGCTACTTCACCCTGTTCTAGTTACATTTTTCTTGAAATAAAAACTATTTTCATGCTATCTAATTCATTTTTGTTTCACCGACCAAACGGTATAGTGGTTAGCGTGCTAGCTTCTAGACGGCGAGGTTGCGGGTTCGAGTCCCGTGTTGGCATGGGTATTTGTAAATGTATGTTGGCTTGTCTAATGACGAATGTTTCGGCGCATTATAGCCCTCGTGTTGCTGACGGCGCCAGATAATCTGAATACAACCAACCAACCATTTTTGTTTCTATTTGGTTGGTTTATACGCTCAACGACCTATTTTTATGCATAATGAAAGGGTAATCAGACCGGGACCTACAGCTTAAAGTTTGTTGTTGTTTTTTGTTGTTGTTTCTATAAATGCGAATTTGAACAAATTTTGTGTGAAATCTCACAAATTGTCAATTCCATTTATATATATGATTATAAATTTCACTTGTTTTATGGGAGAAATTTTTAATTTTCTTTTTGAAAAGTACTCTTATTATCAAATTTAAATATATTTTTTGGTTCCACAATTAGAATATTTGTCCTAAAATTGTAATTCGAAAAACAGAATGCTATTATTTACAAAAGTATATCGCCGACCAAACGGTATAGTGGTTAGCGTGCTGGCTTCTAGACCGCGAGGTTGCGGGTTCGAGTCGCGTGTTGGCATGGGTATTTGTAAATGTATGTTGGTTTGTTAAATGACGAAATGTTTCGGCGCATTATAGCCCTCGTGTTGCTGACGGCGCCAGATAATCTGAATACAACCAATACAAAAGTATATTAGAAAAAGTTAAGATTTTTAAACTTAATTTCTAATTTTTTTTTAATAAATACTCATAAAACATTTTGCTTCAAAATTTTTGTAATACTGCTTCTCCAATCTAATTATATGTGTTTAGGAAATAAAAAAGTTACAATCGGTACAATCTGAAATATATTCAAAAATGCCTCCTATTTAACGCCCTCTTCCATAAGGCGTCTGACCTTGCATTTTCAAGATGTCTAGTTCTGTTCCACGATAGACTTGATTGATCGTTATGGATTGGTAACCCTAACACGCCGTAATTGCTGACTTGTTTTTTAATTACGACGTGAGATAGATAAGCTCAGCAAACCATGTAAAAGTGATTACGCTGCAAGCATATTCTATCAACAGAGAAACCACTTCTTTGGGCAAGCTTAATGTGACCAGATTTTTCTATCCTCCAGAAGCTTCATCAGTTACCTACTCTGTTAGTTTTCCAAGTTCTGAAGACATTTTTGGTTTGTTTAGAAAGGACTTTTGTGGGACTCTGTAACGGGAAATGGGACAGTTTGGCGGGATATTCGGTTAGCGAGATAAAAAGCGGGGATCCTGCTCAGATTATACAAGCTGTTCCAAAAAGATTGTCAAGGGTGGGTTTGTTTCTTTTGTAGAAAACTGTAGATTTGATCTGTAGATTTGCCAAAATGTATCAATAGTTAAATTTTTAAAAAAATTATTCTTATAGTCGAATTAACAATCTTTTTTATTGTTGTATTTTCGAACATGCCTCGACTATGACAGTGGATTTCGATAACTTGATTTCGAACATCTAAAAAGATTTATGCTGTTTACAATTTTAATTTTAACCCCCATTTTTAGATGTTAATAACTGATCATTTGAATTATTGCAACTAATTGTTATACTTGTCATGCGACTTAGTGTCATTTGAAAATGTTCATTAAGTACAGCTGCTGGAGTCATTGAATCGGGTTGAAATTCAGACAGTCTTTATACTTGTTATTTTAATCTTTATTGAGTGAAAACTGAATGATTGGAACTATTATGGTACTTAGGTATTTTCCTATCGAGCATTTTCGTTTTACGAAAAATTTCGCATGTGGGCCTGTAGTGTTCGGTTAAATAGCGAAATAAACTAGGGGTGTGGCCATACCCCTAGTTTGGCCAAACCAAACCTACCTGGCCAAAAAACCTACATTTCTCCACGTTTTGGAACATCCTGATTTCAAAAAAGTTACCTAGAAAAAATGTATCTCTGTCTGTGTGGTCAGCATAGTTCCCGAACAAATTGACCTACGACGTTTAAATTTGGTGTGCGGGTTGGTGATGGCCATGGAACTTACCATTAAGGTTTTCGTCCAAATCACGTATGCGCATAAGGTAGCTGCCATTGAACGAAATCATGTTTTTCAGTAATGGCTAAGAAATGGCTCTAACGATTTTGCCCCAAATCTCTGTGGTAATGCCTCTTAAGGTGTTCTAAACAACCCCACCTCCGAAATTCCCGTAAAAATGTTTTAATGGCGTAAGAAGTTGAAAAATGAATGCCTTCAACACAGAGCTCTACTTTCCTTGAGCATACCTCATCAACGATCATTTTTCTTACTCTGTTCAGTTTCACTTATAATAAAGGATAATATAAGGATAATCGAAAAGTATATCGCCAAAATTTCCATTTTGGCAAAGTTTTTTTTTTTTTTTTTTTTTTTTTTTTTTAAGTTTCATATTACAATTATTGCAAAATATATCGCCAAACTGGCAATTTTTTCTAAATGAATGATGGAAATAAAAAAAAAAAAACGTTAAATGACACAAATCCTCATCAGTAATATAGTGTAATTGAAAGTTGTGCGAAGTTCCACACCCTTAGTTTTTAAATCCTTTTTATTAACTTCGATTTTGTTCATTTGTAAGTGGCTTGCAAGTCTACGGAGGGATAATTAACCCATTTGCCGTCATCCAATAAAGTTGAAACTTGACAGATAGTCTCGTTGTCAATGGCACGGAATTGTAGGTTTTCTTCGTAGTTGTCAAACATTAGTGGAAACTGATCGCAAAATCGATTAAATTATTACGATTGTGCGTGAAAGTTAGCAGTGTATCAAAAAGATTTATAGCAAAAATTTTGCTTTAATGACATAACATTTTGAATTTGGATATCTTTAATTAAAGTAGAGTATTTTTGAGCCCAAAAACAAACTTGTGAAGTTTGGTTTTATTTTTATTTAAACATAAAGTAAGAGTTATTTGACGAAAAAAAGTAACAACTTTATCAAAAAAAATTAATAGTAATATTTAAATACTGGAAATGGAAATTTGTTATTGAAATATGTGTCTTGACGTAACAAACTAAATTGATGATAAATGAAAAGCACTGATTTTGATTGAGGCTGATACTTTGGTTGTTACCGCCATCAACAGACAATCGTTTGAATCGTTGAATCGTAGTAACTGATTGCAGAAAAAAATAAGGGCGTGGAACATAGCACAACTTTCAATTACTCTATAATATTGACGTGGATTTGTGTCATTTATCATTTCTATATTTTCATCATTCATTGACAAAATGGACAGATTGGCGATATTTTTTTAGGTAATTCTTATATGGATCTTATGGGGTAATTCTTATATGGATAAAAAAAAACAAAAGAAAAAAAACCTTCCGCCAAAATGGTGATTTTGGATATATACTTTTCGATAATTCTAATATTATCCTTTCTAATAAGTGTAATTGAGAAGAGGAGCAAAAACGATCGTTGATGAGATTTGTTCAAGCAAAGAGAACTCTGCGTTGAAGGCATTCGTTTTTCAACTTTTTACTCCACTAAAGCATTTTTATCGGAATTTCGGAGGTGGGGATGTTTAGAACACCTTAAAAGGCATTACTTCATCGATTTTGATCAAAATCGTTGGAGCCGTTTTTTTGCAATAATTGAAAAACAGGATTTTTTCAATGGCAGCTACCTTGTGCGCATGCACGATTTTGACGAAAACCTTAAAGGTATGTCTCATGGCCACCATTCACCTGCACACAAAATTTGAATATTCTAGGTCAATTTTTTCGGGAGTTATGCTGACCACAGACACACAAACATAAATTTTTTCTAGATTTTTTGTGATCAGAATTTTCCAAAACGTGGAGAAATGCAAAAAATTCGATCTTTTTTTATCGAATACTATACTTTCATTACCCTATGTATATATATGGGTAACTGAAAGTAATAATAATTATCTATACTTAGTAATTTAACTATTATAAATATAGGCATTAAAAGTATCACGTCACTCTCGTTATTCAATATCATACGGGATACTAAATCACTTCTCCCCTCCCCACTCCTTTCTTTTAATCGTCTACAGCCCTATTCTCTTTACGGTTGCTAAGTGTAAAATCAATAATATAACCCTCCCCCCCCAAAAAAAAAAAGTTTGTAATATAAACCCTTATATGCATCACCAATTTTTATATCCATTAACATAGCGCTGTTTCTGTTGCCAGCGTGTGCTTGTTTTTAATATTTAAAATTAAATGCAAGCACCATCTCTATCTACTTTTCAAAATTTATTCATTAAAAATGAATGTTAATTAATCACTCACATCCAAGTATCTTTTATTTATTCTGATTAAAAACTTTTATTATTTATTAAAACAATTTAGCAACAGGAAAGAGTTTCGTTCAACGTTGAATGTTATTTTAGCGCGATTGGATGACGGGAAGTTGGTTTATTAGTATTCCATAAAATCGACCTTTTAGTGACAGTGACAGCTTCCAAAATTTTAGAGAATGCATTGTCCTCGACATCGAATCTATCTGCCAAGTTTCAGCTCTGTTGGATGACGGCAAGGAGGTTAATTAGGACTCTCAGATTTAACCGCCATCGACAAACATACTCACGGACATACACACACACAAAATTGGAAGTTAAATAAAGGACATAAAAATAAATCGAAAAAGCATTTCGTCAGCCATGACTAGGGTTTTCGATGAATTTATATTGGTTTGTTTTTGAAATATACTAGCTGTAGTGTCCGCCCTCAAATAGCTGTGACATTGCGATCTTGAGTTTAAATTGGGTCAGTCGCTTGCTGGATAAGCATATGCCTCACCTCCGCCCGCCTTCACTCACTGTCTTGATTTTTCCCCTTTAATCACAAAATATTGGAAGGAAACTGTGTTTCTAATAATCTGAATTAGTTGAGATACCTATAGAAGAAAACCATCATTTAAGTTGCTTCAGTATATGATAATACTTTAGTATATGATAATATTGTTGCGTGGATGGGTTCGAAAGACTTGAAGCCAAAGCAGATTAAAATTTGAAGAAATTTATTTCGATATAACTCTTCGCAGATTCTTTTACAAATCCAGAACTTTCCGTTTTAATAGACTCAATACAGCTCTTTCTACAACAACGGAGCACAAACAGCAGTTAAAAACTAGATACACAACTGCTAAAATCGACGCAAAAGGCAATGCAATACAGTTCACTTTCGCAATACAGCTCTCTGAATGCTCGTTGAGAAACAACTAACTCCCCCGCCCTCTTGACAGGCCTTATACAGGAAAGCTTCCTTCGCGCATCTTCTAGAGATAGAAATTTGGAGAATTTTCCAGATCGCAGTCGAAAGGCCCTATACAGGTACATGGGGACCGAAAATGTCGCCAAATGGTCGCCAAGTTTGGCGACATTTAGCGATTTCTCGCCACACTTGGCGACCAAAATTAGTCGCCAAAACCGTCGCCAACTTGGCTAGATTGCCATTAACCATAATGTTAAATGGCCTTCTTGTCAAACTCGTTTTCCAGCATTATCTCTGTAAAACTCGTTTTCGAGCTTTAAGAGACGCATTGCAGGAATGCGAAGAATAGACAAACTTATGCATTGCCTTATGCGAAATAAACATAAATTTTCCTTTTTACATAATCAATACTACGAAATATTTACAAATATACAGAAATTCGTAACAATATATTGAAGCTACTCAAGTGAAATGATAATATTCCATTTCACCCCCTATCCTCTATTTCCTCACCTCAACTACTAACAAAAAAAAAAAAAAAAAAAAAAAAAAAAAAAAAAAAAAATGTGTGTTAAATAAAGGCAATTTTATGAGGTATTTTTAATAAGTCAACCTCTCGATTTAAAAAAAAAAAAAGTTTCTTCGCGCTCAATTTTCTATTTTATTTCTGTTAAATAGATCACAACTCAAAACCTAAAAGTTCTAAAATTATGAAACTTAGCTAGTGCATTGAGAAATGTTTATTATGTAAGCTGAACATATTTATGCTTTCAATCACGCTAATGAAAGTATTGCATTAGGTTGAAAAAAATTCCGTCTATTTTTATTTCATTTCTAAGAGAGCGTTTTGACTTGGCCAGTCAAAGTGATTAAGAAAAACTGTTTAATTCTGTGGTCAGTATTATTCCAGACGTACTGACCTGTGATGTTCAACATTTGTAAACGGTTCAGTGGTGGCAATGGTACCTGTCATTCATGTTTTCGTCAATGCGCATCAGGTAGCTGTCATTAAAAAAATTGGTTGGTTGTTTTCAGATTATCTGGCGCCGTCAGCAACACGAGAGCTATAATGCGCCGAAATTCATAACAATATTTTATTGGCGCAAGAGCTACACTAGGGTAATAAGTGAACTACTGATAGTGCGCATCGAGTGGTAGAAAATACGGGAAACTCTCGACAGGCTGGTTGGTTGTATTCAGATTATCTGGCGCCGTCAGCAACACGAGGGCTATAATGCGCCGAAAGATTCGTCATTAGACAAGCCAACATACATTTACAAACACCCATGCCGTACACGGGACTCGAACCCGCAACCTCGCGGTCTAGAAGCTAGCACGCTAACCACTATACTGTTTGGTCGGCTCTGTTCAATGATGTTGTGTTTTTAATAAAAATACTCACATTAAATTCGACCAAATATCAATGGTATGTACGAAAATTTAAATTTGGGGGACATTTGTCTCCCACGCGACTAACTGCGAGACAAAGGGTTGCGCGCCTAACCAAGGGTTAAAAGCTATTCTGTGGCTGAACGTTATAAGAACAGGATCAGGTTGGTAGGTTTGTGTGCTCAACGATCTATTTTTTTGGCACAATGTCTTATCAAGCAGGGGCCCACAGCTTAACGTGGATTCTAACATCCATGCCTAACCCTGGATTTGAACTCGGCATGCGAGGTCAGAGCGCTAACCCCACAGCCACCAGGCGGGCAACAGGATCAGGACTATAGACAGTAGTCCAGGTACAGTACGCAAAAAAATCGGAACGATGGCTATATCTTGTATTCTAATTGATAAATTAACAAAAGTCAAGTACCGCTGTAAGTTGTGGAAGGTCTTTATTAATTGTATATAGTATTTTTTTATCGTGATGGGTCATCTACATATTGGTTGGTTGTATTCAGATTATCTGGCGTCGTCAGCAACACGAGGGCTATAAACCATCTACATATTAAAACTAAAACAAACTTCAAAAAGTTCAATGGTAACCCCATAATATTATATCGTATTTAGATTTAGAATCCTAAAAAACGTCTAAATATCAAATTTCATAATTTTCCAATGTGTGGTTAGTAATAGAAACAGTGTAAAAAAAAAATGATAAATTAATGTTAAAAAAGTTTTTTTTTTTTCGCTATCAATTCTTATATATTTAATATAACTAAGGGGCTTCGCCCCCTGCTCGCTAACGCTCGCCAACCCCCAAAGGCCTCGCTGCGCTCGGATTGAGCGTTTAGCCGCTCGAATTTGTGGTTAAAACATCTTGCTGCGCTCGAATAGGTTTGCCAGCCATAAAAAATGTAACCAAATTCTTATAAATTTAATGTAAGGCCTAATAGAGAAAACACCCAAATTGCAAGTTTCATAATAGAAAGTTAAATATACTATCGAAAACATTCTGACTTAAAACTTCATTAGCTATGCCCTTACATTGAAGTCCCAATATCATTTATTCTGATAAGTCGCCCCGTTAGAGAACGACGTCCAACGCGAAGCATTTTCTGGATAGAAATACTTCAAAATAATAATTACTCTAATACAAAAATGCTTCAGAAAAACAGAAAAAATCAACTTTGAAACGAAGAGTTTAAAAAGAGCTTTAAAATTAGCAATGGGTTTGTTGTTTACATATAAGGATAGCTTTAAAATTAGCAACGGTTGGTTGGTTGGTTGAACCCCCGAGCAGCCGGTTTGTTGTTTACATACGTAAGGATGTTGCCAATCATATATTCAAAATCATTGAGGCTTTGTAGTAGCTTAATGATGAAAAATATTGAAATTTAACTAATTAATAAAGTGTTAATAAATTATTTTGGCACGTTTTGGCAAATCTACAGCTTATTTCCTTTAAAATGACACCTTGATCATTGAAATTGGTTGAGCAGTTTAGGCGGACGGACTAACCCCAAAAAACGTATTGCCTATTGAATATATAGATTTTGCAATTTTTATTTCAAAGGATAGTTAGTTTAAGGCCAAACATAAATAACATGCAGCTTTTGTACTAAACGCTTTTTTTTTGTTAGTTAATTATCAATAAAACAAGTTTTGAATTTTTTTTTTAATAGAATCAAATTGTTTTTGCTTCCACTAAAATTATCATAGTCGGAAACCCCTCCAGAATTTTTTTCATTCCATTTTGACTGTTGGTTTTCGATATTCTTACAAAAATGTAAAAAAGCTCACTTTAAGAGACCGCGTAATAGATGAAGTCTTAAAGCATGAAAGACATTCGATTCTTCTCGGCGACAATGAAATTTGCCCCCAAGACAGTCCAAAACATTTTTGCTCATAAGTGACGTGTTTCTCAAGATAATGAACTGAAATTTGGGATCTAGTTTAAAGGGTAGAGGTCGGAAATATCGATAATATATCGTTGTATAGAAAGAAATATCGATAAAATATCGATATATCGATACAGGATTTTTTTATTATTTGATTTTCAATTATGCCAGAAACAAAGTTTTTCGGGGCAAATTTCTACCCTTCATGATTGCTTTTTTGTAAGGTGACTACTTTTTCAACTGAAATGGATCTATTACAAAAAAAAAGTTATATTTTCGCTTAATTGGTGCAGAAATTTTAAGGAAAATTTAGAAAATTTTCAATAGCTTTTAAGTGAATGGAAAATATTGAATATTGGTGCCATTTTAACTGTCTCTCAGCCAAGTTCAAACTTTAGTTTTGAAGTATTTGAAAAGGGAATAAAGAAAATCGAAAAAACACATGGAACTACAAAACGATCATAAAAAAAAACTAAAAATGTTTGAAAATATCGATTTATCGGTGAATTTTATCGATATTTTTAATATCGATATTTTTTTAGAAATATCAATAAAAATATCATCGTATCGATATATCGCCGACCTCTAGTAAACGAGGTATTCTAAATCGAATGAAAACATAAAAAATAGGGATTCGCATCGAATTTTTTAAAGATAGAGTTAAATTTACTTAGTACACAAACCTCTAAGAATTTTTTATTTTGCATCAGACATATAGAAAATCGTAAACAAAACATTTTGGTACCAACTGCAAGATTCTACGATAATTAGAACTGTAGATATAGCCATCGCTCGAATTTTTTTTTTTTGCGTGTATTCCGAAGAGGAGGAAAACTCCCATCAAACGCTTCAAAAATCGACATGAGATTATCTGTCACAATGTCTAGTTGCTTTGACAGCAGAGCTCATCAAAATACCTCGTGCATGCTAATTTGACCAAACGTTTTTTGTTTCTAATTTTGAGTTAGAAATGTTTCAAATCATACATCCTTGTATGGGATAGTGTAAAAATCATAGTTAAGTTAAAACTTAGCTTTAAACAACTTTGTTCAAACACGACTTAAGTACCTTTACAACAATTTCATGATCTGCTTTAAAGGAAATGAACTAACTAATAATATGTACTTTTAATGTATTAAGGGATGGTTTAGGAAATTATAAATTCAATATTCGAATGCATGAATAAAAATACCCCACCTGCTAGATTTGTGGCCTCGCATGCCAAAATTTCCGTGTTTGGATTTTGGGTAAGTTATGGACGTTGTGGTTCGGAATCCTCGTTAAGCTGAAGGTACCAGCTTGATTTTCCGATATTGTGCATAATAATGCGTATGTGTGTAATAATTCAGCATGTGCAATATTGTGCTTAATAATTGAGAGTACAAACCAACATACGGAATGAAAATATTTTTTTCTCATTCGAGATGAAAATATGGATAACTTATCCTTGAGAAATCTTGGATAACGTCCTTCTCTTGAAACAGTGGCGGATATAGATCTTTTTTGAGGGAAAGGGAAGGAAGTTCAGCAAAAATTCTCAATTTTTTTTCTTTATTTCTAAACATTTATGGCGAATGTCGGGAATTTTGAACAAGTCGTTTGGTATAATAACAACTGTCATGAATTTAGCTACTGATTATTTATCTAAAATTCGTTGCCTTTTACTTCTGATTGACTTTGAATTACTCATAAATTATATCATTAAATATAATCTACCATGTGCTGCTACATCAGTGATTATGTTATGGATCAATGATAATAATTGTATTCAGATACATCTTGAAAATTCATCAATTTAGTTATAAGGTCTGACCGGAAGTACCAAAAGTGTTAACTAGAGAGCGTAGAAACAGTAGTTTAGTTACAGTTACTATCATATTCTTAAAATAATGATGTTACAATTAGAATGATGAAATGATGATACTTGAAAAGATAGCTCTTCTGTTCTTATGTAGTTTTTGAACCATGTAACTTCAAGTGCAAAATAAATGTTTTGATTGAATTTCTAGGTTGGTTCATTTTTTTTTTTTTTTTTGAGAATTGGAAGGGGGAATTATGTCGAAAGGTTAAGAGTTAAGTCTTGTTTTTAAATATATTACTTTGAATTTCTTTTTTAAAATGCTATGGGATCTACACTAAAACTTTTACGATCCGGATTTCAATTAGTAAAATAGTCAACGGACACACTTTATTAAAAATGAGAGTAAGTAAAAAATCCGATTTGCTTTCCTAATACTCTTTTCTACGCGCGATATATGTCCCACCCATCTCTTCATAAAATTTTATTTAATATTTTCCTCAATTTTGGAAATAGCTTCATAAAAAAAAGCGGAAAATTAGGTTTCCGCGGAATTATAGCATGCCTGTAAGATCAAAGAAAGCCTTTTTAAATTCCACTACAATGGTGCCCACACAATACTTTGAAATATGTTATAACTTTCATCAAGATTGCTTTAGATGTCGCTACTCCATTTGTTGTCCATTTGTATGCAAAGTAAAGTTTAATGAAATTTTTTTTTAACTAAACACATTAAATTTTTGTAGAATCGTTTTGGTAAATAAAGATTTATTAGACTATTAAGAGCAGTTTTCTGAACGAAAAGTGGTTCTCGAGCTAAAACTACTCAAAAGAAATTGCGAGTTTTTTTCATATATAGCACTTAATGTAATTGAGTGCTATTCTTCCAAGATATGTGCTCAGCAATTTTTATGTGTAGCAAAACAGTAAAAAAAACCCCTTTGTTCATCAACTTATTGAAAATATTTTTGAAGAAAAAATGGCACAATGTTGTATGGTAGAATGTTGTTCACGAGATTTCCGTGGCACTAAATAAGTTTTTTGTTCTACAATTTTGTGGTTTGTTTCTCATCCAGAGTCTGACAGATCTCTATTTTACAAAAGAAATTTTTATTCACAAAGTATTTGGTCCTATGACGTTTTGAACGTAAAACTTTGCTCGAGAATTTTAAGGGTAAAAAATTAATTTTCTGGTATCAGAAAGTTTCATGCCACAGTGTTGTTGAACGTTTCATTTCGCCCTATAAAATTTGGTTGGTTTGTACGCTCAACGACCTATTTTTGTGCACAATGGCTAATCAGGCCAGGACCTACAGTTTAACGTGGATTCCGAACCACAACGAACATCCATGCTTAACCCAGGATTCGAACCCGGCACCTTAGGCCTGCGAGGCCAGAGCCTATAAATTTTGTAATAAAATAAAGTTCTTACACAATATCAAACGTAGAGTTTGGTTTGAGTTGAGAGGTTTGGTTTGGTTTTGGTTTGTGAGCTCAACGACCCATATTTTTGCTCAATGACGGCTAATCAGTCCGGGACCTACAGCTTAACGTGGAATCCGAACCATAACAAACATCCATGCCTAACCCGGCAGGAGCTGACCCCACAGACATCAGGTTGGCTTGTACATTTGGAAAACGCAGCAATAAAAGTGATCGCTCAAGAACAAGCCAGGGAGGTGCACTTGCACCGCCCTGGAAAATTACTTGAAAAGTGGATAAAGTAAATCAATTTACAGAAATAATAAAGTGTATTACTTACTTTAAATTATTCATTTGAACAAAATATTAACTCTTGGTTAGTCGCACGGTTGATAAATGTCCCCCACAAAATCAATTTCTCACTTGATGGCAGCTCATGATCAAAGCCTTTATATACAGTTTTTTTCCAATTTATTTAAAAAAAAAAATTACTTTATTCTGTTCAATAACGTTGTGTTTTTAATTAAAATACCCACTTTGATATTTGGTCACGAATTTAATGGTATGCCCAAAATTTTTAATTTGGGGGACATTTGTCCCTCTCGCGACTAACCGCGTGACAAAAGATCGCGTGTCTTACCAAGGGTTAATATATAGCTTCTCATATACATTTCATTAGGTTGGTTGGTTTGTACGCTTAATAACCTATTATTCAATTGGATTAATCAGCTTGCTGAGAAAAAACTGCTTTTAAGCTTTACAGAAGTTGTAGTGCCCACCTGATGGCTGGGGGGGTTAGTGCTCTGGCTCCGCATGCCAAAGGTGCCGGGTTTGAATCCCGGATTATTCATGAAAGTTCGTTGTGGTTAACTCGAATGGATGGTGGCAAGTGGGTTAATCAGCCTTCATTCATCCAAAAAAAAAAAAAAGAGAAGTTAATATAAATTATTTAAAAAGAAACAACCAAAATTAACGTCAATAATTTTGATGAATCATGCTTTTTTTTATAATTCACAACAATTATATTATTGGCAAAATTAAATTAATTTAATATTTGTGATATCAATACATTCAAATAAGAGGATTAGTAACTTTTATGTTGGCCAATATGATGGTTTTAATTAATGACCTGCAATACTTTTTAGATTCAATCACTTCAGTCAAAACAACTTTTATTTGACGAATTTAATTTTTTACATTGTCGGGAAATTGCTTTTAAAAATTAAACGCATTGCTGCTCGTTTACTTGGTAAAAAAACACGTACATTTTGAAACAGTATTTCGAAAAAGTTTAAAAAGCTTTAAAGAGCTAGTTTTGAGAACAAATATAAAAAATATAAAAATTAACCCTTAAAAACAAATTTTTAAATATAAATTCTTTATATGCAATGAGAACTTGTATGAGCAATTGCAACTTATTACGTCAGAAAGTGAATTAATTAGGCCTTCTAATCGGCAATATAAACGTGAGTAAAAACTTCCTTTCAATGACAAATACCAAAATTTGATAGAATGCATTGTCAATGACAGTAAGTCTCTCTGTCAAGTTTTAGCTAAATTGGATTACAGCAAGTTGGTCAATTATCCCTTCGAAGATTTACTCGTCATAAAGAAACACACAAAATTGAAGTTTCAAAAAAATATTGATTTGGTTACTTCGACCCAGTGTTACCAGACGTAGTACTTTTATTTCCACGCTGTTGTTTTTCCCACACCAATATTTTGTCATAGTGCCTATCTTACTACTTTTTGAAGTACAGAAAGTCGTAATTTTTGAAGTACTGTGGAAATTTTTCAATAGGTAAAAATATTAAATATGCTATGTCCAAAATGCATTGCCGACCAAACGGTATAGTGGTTAGCGTGCTAGCTTCTAGACCGCGAGGTTGCGGGTTCGAGTCCCGTGTTGGGCATGGGTGTTTATAAATGTATGTTGGCTCGTCTAATGACGAATGTTTTGGCGCATTATAGCCCTCGTGTTGCTGACGGCGCCAGATAATCTGAAAACAACCAACCAACCAAAATGCATTATGAAAAAGTGCCTACCTAAGAACTTCAAATCTGACATCTGGTAATACTGTTTCGACCAACCCATTTCTGGGTGTACGATTGGTCGGTTTGTACTCTCAACGATCAATTTTTATGCACAGTGACTGCTGATCAGGACGGCACTTACAGATTAACGTGGATTCCGAACTACAACGAACATCCATGCCTAACCAAGGATTCGAACCCGGCACCTTTGGCATGCGAAGCTAGATCGTTAACCACACAGCCATTGTGTGGGCCTGGGTATACGGAACTTGGCTCCAGTCTAGAGACTACATGTTTTTTTTTTTTTGTTAAGAAATATTTTTAGGTTGAATATTTTTTTTAAAAATGAACCAAACTTAACCAGTATCTCGTCGTTAAAGTCAAATAGGAAACTCAAATTATAATGTAATCCCATGTGGGCTGAGGCTCTTTCTATTACCTGTGCTCTGTTCTGGAATTTTAATTTGATGGTTACACTTTATAATTTTATTAACCTTTTGCACTCCAGAGGTAACTCTCCGATCAAACGGTATAGTGGTTAGCGTGCTAGCTTCTAGACCGCGAGGTTGCGGGTTCGAGTCCCGTGTTAGGCATGGGTGTTTGTAAATGTATGTTGGCTTGTCTAATGACGAATATTTCCGGCGCATTATAGCCCTCGTGTTGCTGACGGCGCCAGATAATCTGAAAACAACCAACCAACGGTGACTCTCACTCACCACATGATTTGATGCCGCAACTCTAGAGGACCACTAGGTTTGATGCGGAAATTCGATGCAAGGCCAATGACTGCGTTTAGTTTCTTTTGATGCGTATGTGTAACCGCGAACCAACCGAAAATGGCGGGAAACGTCTCGAGTTGCTGGTTCCTCCGCGCGAAAAAGGCCCGGAGTGCAAAGTGTTAATATTTCAAGTTAACCTTTAACTGCTGTTGTTGGGTGGTTTTGAGGTTTTTGTCGCAAGGGCTACACATGGTCCATACTGCGCCAAACAAATTGGTGAATATCAGTTTAAAGTTTAAGAAACATAGTATCAGAAAATTTATATAAAAGTCAAAGATGAGATATTTTAGGGGGTGGAAGCATTCCACAAAAAATGACTCGCGGTCTGTCAGACCGCTTACAGCAGTTAAAGGTTAACAAACATTTGTAAAGGATCTTTTTAACTTAGTTGAAAAGAAAAAGTGAAATTTTTTCATATTATCCATTATCGACTATTATTAAGTTTTATAATGCGTTTCCAAATTGTTTTTGCTTTTATCACCTTCTAGTTTTATAAAATATATTTTTATTCAAAAATTTGTTAATTTTTTACTTTCAATTACCGATACGTTCACATAGGGTAATGAAAGTATTGTTTTAGGTCAAAATTTGGGTCTCCACTTTCTTGCATTTTCCGGCTTTTTGGAAAAGACCGTAAAATCGCCTGTCTGTTAAGGTGTTTTAAACATCCCCACCACCGAAATTCCCATAGAAATTCGGCGGTTAGTGTGCCAGCTTCTAGACGTGCGAGGTTGCGGGTTCCGAGTCCCGTGTTAGGCATGGGTGTTTTGTAAATGTATGTTGGCTTGTCTAATGACGAATGTTTCGGCGCATTATAGCCCTCGTGTTGCTGACGGTGCCAGATAATCTGAAAACAACCAACCAACCCATAGAAATTCGATAAGAGCGTAAAAAGTTGAGAAACGAATGCCCTTAACAAAGAGTTCTCTTCCCTTGAGCATGGCACATCAACGATTGATTTTCCTCTGTCTCAAGCACAATAAAGGATAATGTAATGTTTATAGAGTACCATTGCCAATTTTTTTTTTGCCCATGTAAAAATTATTGCAGTGAAAACATGAAAACGATAAATAACACCCTTCCGTGTCAAATTTGAATGCATTTGTTTGATTTGCAAATTCCGACTGTATATTTCTTCCACTTATAAAGTGCTTCACCCAGCCATTTACGTCTTTTAATTTTGAGCGTCTCGAGGAATACGAGATCGAAATTTTCTCGTGTAAACCCCTCTCTCCGACCCCACCACACCAACGAGAGGACATTGAGGTCATGACAGATTTAATGTGCACCAACCTCCATTAAGTACACACCGTTCTTTGGCAGCCGTCGAGGACCGAACCTACAATCCTCCAATAATAATCTAATTGCTCTAGCCTTGGCTATCGGGGCCCCAAAGCTGAATGCAATGACCATTATTATAGTGCAATTGAAAGCTTTGCGATGCTCCACACCAATTGTTCAAACTTCAATGCTTCCTAGTCTTAGCAAGATTGCGCTGTCTTCAATATTCGTCAATTTTCCATTTACCTCGACGAGGTTGCGGGTTCGAGTCCCGTGTTAGGCATGGGTGTTTGTAAATGTATGTTGGTTTGACTAATGACGAATGTTTCGGCGCATTATAGCCCTTGTGTTGCGGACGGCGCCAGATAATCTGTAAACAACCAACCAATCCATTTACCTCGAAATATGTAGTCATTATATCATCATTTACGGTAGCTGGATATTGTTTAGAAAGCTAGAAAGTGGTAAAAGCTCTAATTTAACACTTTGACTGACACGGAATTTTGCACGATTCCTTTCTAAAGAGCCAATTTGATTTAACTTTCAATTGCTCTATGTGGTCTGACAGACCGCGAGTGATTTTTTGTGGAATGCTTCTATCCACTAAAATATATTTCAGCTTTGACTTTTATATTAACCCTTCTTTGCATGATTTTTTCTTTTTTTAAAAAAAAAAAATCAGGGTGATGTAATTAATGCTCTAGATTAAAGGAAAAATATTTAAAAAAATCTTGGTGTAAATAAAAATATGTATTATGTAAAAAACAATATGATGGAAATTTACATCATCATGCATTGTCACATATTTAGCTCAGTAATAAATAAATAAAAAAATATTTTTTACTAAATCTTCTTTATTCTGTATGATAATGTATGATGTAAAAATCTTCAATATCTCTATCATTCATGTTTACCTAAAAAACAACATAAAATGAACATTAACAAAAAAATGTTTACAGTACATTACAAGTGAAGTTACTGCATAGTGATGTAAATTTCTATCACATAGTTTTGAGAAATTTATTCACAGTGTTTTGATATAAATTGTATATAAAATAACAAAAACATGAAAACAAACCTTTTTTCCACTCATTTTCACTTTTATTGTATTTTATATCTCCGTTTATTTCCATAAAACAATTTAAAATCTCCCTCATTTCTTCCAGTCACAACAAACAGCGGAATGACAAGTTGTAGGCCTGGTAATTGACAGTGACGTTTGCTATTTTTTGACAACTGCGTTTTTTTGTACGCAATAGTCGCTTAAAAAGTTGACAGCAACAACAAATTTACAGTACAAGGGTTTTGAGTACCTTTTTTTGTTGACTAAATATTATGATGGAAATTTCCATCATCATGCAAAGAAGGGTTAACTTTTTCGATACTTTGTTATTTGAATTTTAAATTGATGTTCACTAATTTCTTTGGCACAGTATGAACCACGCGTTGCCCTCGAGCCAAAATTATCAAACCACCCAACCACAGCACTCGTCGACTCGTTGGTTGGAAAAGAGATTGGTTGGTTGTTTTCAAATTATCTGGCGCCGTCAGCAACACGAGGGCTATAATGCGCCGAAACATTCGTCATTAGACAAGCCAATATACATTTACAAACACCCATGCCTAACTCGAACCCGCAACCTTGCGGCCTAGAAGCTAGCACGCTAACCACTATACCGTTTGGTCGGCGGAAGAGAGATTGAACCAGTGGTGTGAGTTGAATACAACTTGTTAACCCTTTGCACTCGAGCGGTGCCTCTCAGACGCCTCACGATTAGATGCTATTAGATTGATTTGATGCCGATGACAATGTATTCTATCAAGATTTGGAGACTGTCACTGAAAGACCGCTTTTACACATGCTTCTAAATACTAATAAACCCACTTGCCGTAATCCAATCACGCTGAAATTTAACAAATAAATTCATTGTAGATAAGAGTGCATTCTATTAAATTTTGAGTTCTGTCACTGTCACTAAAGACTACTTTTACACTTTTGTACAATTGTTGTTTTTAATGATTAATAACAACTTACCATCATCCAATCGGGCTGAAACTTGGCAGATAGATTTGTTGTGGATGACAATGTATTCAAACAAGTTTTGTGGGTAAAAAAAAGTTACGCCCACCTGATGTCTGTAGGGTTAGGGCTCTGACCTCGCATGTCAAAGGTGCTGGGTTCAAATCCCGGGGCCAACCAAACGGTATAGTGGTTAGCGTGTTAGCTTCTAGACCGCGAAGTTGCGGGTTCGAGTCCCGTGTAAGGCATGGGTGTTTGTAAATGTATGTTGGCTTGTCTAATGACGAATGTTTCGGCGCATTATAGCCCTCGTGTTGTTGATGGCGTCAGATAATCTGAAAACAACCAACCAATCAAATCCCGGGTTGCATTTTGGCATTCCTCACTTTGATTCAAACCACAGAAGGGAATGAGAGTGCGCCATTGGTCAATCTTCCTGTCAGTCTGGGAAGAAGTTAACGCCCACACAAAATGGCGGCTGCATGCTGAATGGAAAGTTGATAGTTCTAACAGAGAATTCGTATTTTCTTCGTTTGTCGTTTGTTTTTGAAAATAGGATTTGAAAAAAAAGGAAGATATTGTTTTCACTACAAGCAACGTCAAATCATTGTATGAAAAAAAATAATGGGTGGACGATTTTTACAGTATTACGAAGTGCTGAATTCGACGAAGCCATATTCTTATTAAATGGGAAAGGTTATGTTTGCTGGTATTTCTTATTGACGTAGCTTTTTTAATGAAGTTTAATGATTTTATAGTCGCACTAAGTTAGTTTGTGACTTCAAAACTGTAATATACTTATAAATAATAGTAAAACTGATTTTTAATAATACTTAATTGAAAATTTGAATGGTGGTGTCATCTATATAAAAATTTAGCAAATCCCAATTTAGCTTTAAGGAAATATTTTTACCATCTAAGAGTCGTGATAATTAATATTCAGTAAAGACATTTTATGTGAAAAAATATTAGTATAATTAATATAATCGAACTAAATTATATTTATATTTTATTTTTTACTTATAGTTAAAATTATAGAATAGACATGTTTATAATTTCTATAACTTCATCTATCATAAAATAGATAAATATAAATTAATTGTCATAACTTATGTTCACAGTAAAATATTTCTTATTAAATACAAGACAATATTAAAAAAGCTCAATATTTATTAACATTTATTATTATTATAAAAAGGGAACAGATGTAGTATATAGGAGATTGGTCGATATTTTTTTATTTGACAATAGAAAAAAGGGTCAAAATCAAAATACAAATAATAATGGAATAAGGTTAAAATATTAATAATAATTAAATTAAAATACTAATAGTAATAAGATTAAAATATTAATAATAATTAAATTAAAATACTAATAGTAATAAGGTTAAAATATTAATAATAATTAAATTAAAATACTAATAGTAATAAGGTTAAAATATTATTAATAATTAAATTAAAATACTAATAGTAATAAAATCAAAATAACACTAAAATTAAGTTAAAATGTAAATAATATAAAGTGTCCATTTTTAAAATAAAACCTAAATCTGTTTCCAGAAACCGCATTTATAGGGAAAAAAAACACCTATATAAAATCATGTCGAAGAAATGTCATATTCTGCATCTGGTGCCATAAAAATTATAACAAAAAGGCTCTAAAAAATTTATGCGTCGCATTGATGCTCTCATTTATTCAGAAATATTTTAGTTTCTTCCTTATAATGGCAGCAAACAAATGACTATTAATAAAGTAATAAGAATAAGAATTGATAATTTCAAAAGTAGCATTCGAGTTTCTGAGTCACCCGAATTTTTCTTTTATGTCTAAATGTTTACAAAAAGAAAATAAACTTAGTTTCAAAAATATATTCCAGCTGCATAATTTTCCTTGATAAATATCCAACATTTATACTTTGTTGTTAAAAGCAATTAATTAGATTCAATTGGAGTAAAACATTAATCAGGAATAAAATTATCATTTATAAAGCATTCGCCATTTAAAAATCAGTTTCTAAACTCAAGACATAAAACATGCGTTTAATTCTCTGTGTCAACACAGTAAACATTGTCAGGTGTTTAGCGGCTTCCATGAAAGCAACGTATCAGCCAATGGCGCACTCTCATTCCCTTCTGTGGTTTGAATCAAAGTGAAGTATGCTTAAATGCTCCCGGGTTAGGCATGGATGGTCGTTATTGTTCGGAATCCACATCCCGGCCTGATTAGCCGTCATTGTACATAAAAGTAGGCCGTTGAGCGTATACACCAAACAAAAAGTTACTAAATAGTTCAGAATGCATGTTTTCTTCGCAGTAATCAAACACTATGACTAACCCATCTGATCTCAATAAGTTGCAGATGCACATAAAAATTGGTTAGTCATATAAGGGATTTATATTAAAACCTTGTTTTAATGGGTTATATTTTATTTTGCTACTGGAATCTGTGCGAATAGTTCGGGTGATGATCCCCCGTCGTACTTTATACTATAATAAATAGAGGTCGAAAATATCGATCAAAATAAATATCGATACTATATCGTTGCATAGAAAAAAATATTGATACATCGATTCATGATTTTTTTTTTTTTAATATTTGATTTTCAATTTTGCCTGAAACAAAGTTTTTCGGGGCAAATTTCTACTTTTCATGATTGCTTTTTTGTTAGGTGACTACTTTTTCAACTGAGATGGATCTATTACAAAAAAAAAGTTATATTTTCGCTTAATTGGTGCAGTAATTTTGAGAAAAATTAAGATAATTAACAATAGCTTTTAAGTGAATGGAAAATATTGAATATTGGTGCCATTTTAACTGTCTCTCAGCCAAGTTCAAACTTTAGTTTTGAAGGTTTTGAAAAAGGAATAAAGAAAATTGAAAAAACTCATGGAATTACAAAACGATCATCAAAAAACTAAAAATGTCTGAAAATATCGATATATCGGTGACTTTTATCGATATTTTTTTAGAAATATCGATAAAAATATCGTCGCATCGATATATCGCTGACCTCTGATAATAAATCAATGTATTACAGTTTTAAACATGCCTAAAAATTTGTAAAATAAGAGTTTTCCAAAATAATGCTTAAAAAGGACATTTTGTAATGTTCTAAGGAAAAAAAAATCCCGTAAAAATAGAAAATAAACACAATATTTGTAAACACACTGACACTATCCACCTTCCTCCTTCAAATGAAACTCAAGTAAGTGTAGCTACTCTTTTGTGCAATTTCATAAAAATATATATTTTAAAGTATTGAAGGGCATTGGAATAAGTAATTTTGTAATGATGAGGTTACTGGTATAAATTCTTTTTTCATTAAGGTATACATGTGCAATTGAGATGATTTTCTTTAATTTTTAGGTGATAATTTCAAACTTTTTGGCAGTATATCAGAATTAAAAACGATGCATTTTTATATATAAACTTTTTTTTTCCCGTCAATTTTTTAATCAGCTAATTGGAATTAAAGGCATTAATTAAGACCATTATTAGAACATACATAAATACACTTATAATTAACTTAGAGGTATTATTTTTATTGCAAATAAGAGATATTATATTGATGCATGATTCTGTGGAGAATTTTGAATTTGGCTTCAATATTTATTTAATTATGAGTTTTTAAATAAAAAGTTTAAAAAAAAAAAATGCATAGTTTTGAACAAAAAATTAAGATTAAAATAAGTGTAAAAATTGTGTTTATAGCAATATATATTAGATTCTCCATAGAAAACACATTCACAACTATTGTCTACAAAATAAAATTAGAATTTTGTAAATCGGACCATTTATTATAAAGTTATGACCGTTGCCATAAAGTCATATAACCCTAAAATGTCATTCTGCAGAAAACGTGTTTAAAGTTTACTACACTAATGAACGTGATACAAAACAGGTTCACAAAACCTACTGTAATTTAAAAAGTAATTTGAGTCTCAGAAAGAAAATAGTATCATTTTAATGGTAGTGAATGCGGGAATATTAAAAAAAAAAAAAAAAAAAAAAAAAAAACCACGCAGACTTGGGTCAAATTTCGCAATTCTTAATGTATATGTATACCTTAATTATTATTATCGCCGACCAAACGGTATAGTGGTTGGCGTGCTAGCTTCTAGACTGAGAGATTGCGGGTTCGAGTCTCGTGTAAGGCATGGGTGTTTGTAAATGTACGTTGGCTTGTCAAATGACGAATGTTTCGGCGCATTATAGCCCTCGTGTTGCTGACGGCGCCAGATAATCTGAAAACAACCAACCAACCATTAATTATTAACAAGAATTATAAAAATATGCTTTCTTCTTTTAGTGTAGCATCGTAAAAGTTTATCTTTTAAAATAATGTATGATATTGAAATTAATTAATTTATAATGAGAAGATCTAGTTGGTTTGATTACAATTTTTTTTTTTATACAAATAAATTTGTTACATATATTAAACAGTTTTAGAAACCAATATTCAGTACATAAATAGCCGACCAAACGGTGTAGTGGTTAGCGTGCTAGCTTCTAGGCCGCGAGGTTGCGGGTTCGAGTCCCGTGTTAGGCATGGGTGTTTGTAAATGTATGTTGGCTTGTCTAATGACGAATGTTTCGGCGCATTATAGCCCTCGTGTTGCTGACGGCGCCAGATAATCTGAAAACAACCAATCAGTACATAAATCATGAAAAAATTGGTATCCGAAAATCTTGAGCTTCCCCCCCCCCCCCTTCCCCCTTCTCCTCACAATATTTCCATCGAGTTTAGCCACTGCGATACATTTAAAGCCTATGAACTTATATCAACGTCTTTCCGAAAATCACAGATGTTCACACATGAACCAGATGTGAATAACAGAAGCGTTGGTGTATTTGTTGATAGAAAGAGCTTATAATTTCAAGGTATTTATAAAAAAGAACTAAAAAAACAAAACAAAGACAGTTTGGTGTACGGAAGGTGAACTATATAATGAAGCGGTTATTCTCGTTAACTCTAGGTTTCCCCGTATACCAGTGCATTTTATCGTAGAGATTGCGCAACACATGTCTCCTAGTCTTAAAAAACATCTAGGTTCCTTTAGTGTTGGTTGGTTGTTTTTAGATTATCTGGCTCCGTCAGCAACACGAGGGCTATAATGCGCCGAAACATTCGTCATTTGACAAGCCAACATACATTTACAAACACCCATGCCTTACAGCCGACCAAACGGTATAGGGGTTAGCGTGCTAGTTTCTAGACGGCGAGGTTGCGGGTTCGAGTCCCTTGTTAGGCATGGGTGTTTGTAAATGTATGTTGGCTTGTCTAATGACGAATGTTCGGCGCATTATAGCCCGCGTGTTGCTGACGGCGCCAGATAATTTGAAAACAACCAACCAACCCATGTCTTACATGGGACTCGAACCCGCAACCTCGCGGTCTAGAAACTAGCACGCTAACCACTATACCATTTGGTCGGTAGTTTCCTCTAGGGTATTCTAAGATAAATATAGGTTTTATTCTAAAGCAGTGTATTTTTATTAAAAAGATTAAGCAACTCGTATGTCTCCCGGAGAGAAGAACATGTCTGCGTTAAAGTCAATAAAATATAACCCATAAATTAAAAAAAAATTTAAATCATTTATATGCATTGCCAATTTTAATATTCATTAACAAAGCGCCTTTTCTGTTGCCATCGTATACATGGAGTTGGCATCTAATTTTCAATATTAGAAACTTCTCTATTAGCAAAATATGCTGTAAACTACTTTTTCAAAATTTATTCATTAAAAGGGAATGTGAATTTATGCACTCACATCCAAATATCTTTTACTTATTCTGATTAAAACAATTTTATTATTTATTTATTACAAAAATTTTGGTAACAGGAAATATTGGTTTTTCTTCTTCATCTTCAATGATCGGTAAAATGCGTTCAACGCGATTAGATGACAGCAAGTTGGTTTATTAGTATTCCTTAAAAGCAACCTGAGAGTGATAGGCGCCAAAATTTGATAGAATGCATTGTCATCGACAGCGAATCTATCTGCCATGTTTCAGCCCGATTGGATGACGGCAAGAGGGTTAATTAGGCCTCCGCAGATTTGCCCTCCATTGAGATACCTAGCCAACCCCCCCCCCCACACACACATTCAAAATTAATAT
The DNA here is from genome assembly GCA_963978545.1 of Linyphia triangularis. Lineage (NCBI taxonomy): Eukaryota > Metazoa > Arthropoda > Arachnida > Araneae > Linyphiidae > Linyphia > Linyphia triangularis. The sequence goes on along the minus strand of OZ021723.1, from coordinate 19,340,866 downwards.
AAAGGATTTAAAAAAGAGATTGGTTGGTTATTTTCAGATTATCTGGCGCCGTCAGCAACACGAGAGCTATAATGCGCCGAAACATTCGTCATTAGACAAGCCAACATACATTTACAAACACCCATGCCTAACACGGGACTCGAACCCGCAACCTCGCGGTCTAGAAGCTAGCACGCTAGCCACTATACCATTTGATGGGCTTTAAAAAAGAGAAATTTAATATTTATTATCAGTATAATGGAAAGTGTACGGGAAAAATGGTTCCTCTTAAAAAGTCCTCCAAGAAGGCGTTCCCTCTTCTGAATTTCAGATGACTTCCGGTAGTCCAGTTGCTGTATTTGGTTCAAAATAGTTCTGCCGACCAAACGGTATAGTGGTTAGCGTGCTAGCTTCTAGACCGCAAGGTTGCGGGTTCGAGTCCCGTGTTAGGCATGGGTGTTTATAAATGTATGTTGGCTTGTCTAATGACGAATGTTTCGGCGCATTATAGCCCTCGTGTTGCTGACGGCGCCAGATAATCTGAATACAACCAACCAACCAAAATAGTTCTTTTCTATCATCATAAAAGTACAATGAGAGGGGACGTAAAAAAAATATATAAACTTTTATTTCCAAAATTTTTTTCCTACAAGAACTTTTTGTCGCACTGTAAAGAAAATCTAAAACATTTATTAAATTTAAAACTGGATGAGCGATATAAAGGACATAATCGAATTTGAAAAACTCTTTCCTGTGACGAAATTTTCTCTTCGTAAAAAAAGTATTTAATAAAAGGTATTTTATAAAGTTTTTCCATCCGTGTTCTTTGGCGAAGGAATACATCTACGATATTGAATTAATTGTTATATTACTTTTTGGGATTGTGGCTAAAGAAAGTTCATAATTTCGAACAGTACGATAGAAATAAATGTATTTTTATACCAGGGTAAAATGATATTTCATAATGTAATTTATTTTTTCTTTTTTGAAGAACTTCGTTTTCTTAATCTTTTGAGTAGTTTATATTCTGTTAAGCTTACACCTTTTCGATTATAGGTGAAAATGAAATTAGGGAATTTATTGAAGTGGTAATTTATTTTCAATTCGGTGAGGATTTACTTCTAAAGATAACAGTCCTCTATTTTATTAAGTTGAAGCAGTTTTTTCTGTTGAAAACTAAAAAAACTTGACGGATCTTTTCAGTGAATATTTTTAATTTTTTTATTTCCTATTAAAAAGTGTGCTTTCGTTAAAGTAATCGAGTAATAATATTCTTACGGCATGGTCCCGGGATCGAATCCCCAAATGTGATTCTCCAGTGTTTGTTTTTTAAAAATCCGTTTAACTTCTTGGGTTTTCTACCATTCGAGACGCAAATGCTTGTTTTTCAATGAAAGAATTCGCGGAAGGCGTTTTCGTTAGTCAGTAAACAAGATCCTGCTTTTGCTTTAACGATGTTCAAGTACAGTATAGTCCTTGTGTAGCTTTGGCGGCAGAAAAAATATCAATACAACCAACTAATCTATGGATACAAGTCACTGACCTACAAATGTCTCTTCTGGATAATACATAATTTATTATTGATTTGTTGCCAAATAAGGCTCAGCAATCACCGTAAGGAACTATATTAACAACTCTTCCCTAAAATAGTTAGTGCCTGATAGTAACTAAGGGCAACCTATTACACTGCATTAGATGGGAACATTAAGCGGCTATTCAGTTGGCATCATCTGTTTGCAGGGCTGAAACCGCTTATGAACAATCCAGAAGTTACAGTTAAATATCAGTGACACAAGTCATTTACAATAAAACCGATTCAAATAACAGTATTGAAATCTAATCAGTTTAGTTTAGTTGTTAGGTTCCGACTGTCTGTTTCTGCCATTTATAAAGTGCTTAACACAGCCATATACGTTTCGTTGGTTGGTTGGTTGTATTCAGATTATCTGGCGCCGTCAGCAACACGAGGGCTATAATGCGCCGAAACATTCGTCATTAGACAAGCCAACATACATTTACAAACACCCATGCCTAACCCGGGACTCGAACCCGCAACCTTGCGGTCTAGAAGCTAGCACGCTAACCACTCTACCGTTTGGTCGGCCCATATACGTTTCGAAAATTTGATCATTTAGAAGAATACGAGATCGAAATCTTTTGGTGTAAACCCCTTTTTCATACCCCACCACACCAAGGAGAGGACATTGGGACCACGATAGATTTAATGTGCACCAGCCCCGTTAGGTACGCACCGATATTTGGTAGCCGCCGTGGACCGAACTCACGATCTTCTGATCTCGTTACGCTCGTTCCGATCTTCTGAGCTCGTTACGCTAGTGTCACCTGGTAACGGGGCCTTTTTAGTCAGTTTTGAATTATATTGGTGCGTGGATGGGTTCGAAAGACTTGAAGCCAAAGCAGATCAAAACTTCAGAAATTTATTTCGATATAACTTTTCGCAGATTCTTTTATAATTCCAGAACTTTCCGTTCTAATAGACTCAATACAGCTCTTTCTACAACAACGGAGCACAAACAGCAGTTAAAAACTAGATACACAACTGCTAAAATCAACGCAAAAGACAATGCAATACAGTTCACTTTCGGAACTACTCTGAATGCTCGCTGAGAGACAACTAAGTAACTAACTTAACTATCTATTGGCCTTATATAGGAAAGCTTCCTTCGCGAATCTTCTAGAGATAGAAATTTGGAGAATTTTCCAGATCGCAGTCGAAAAGCCCAATACAGGTACATGGGGACCGGAAGTGTCACCAAATGGTCGCCAAGTTTGGCGACATTTGGCTCTATCTCGCCAATTTGGCGAGATTGCCATTAACCATAATGTTAAATGGCCTTCTCCTTGTAAAACTCGTTTTCCAGCATTATCTCTGTAAAACTCGTTTTCAAGCATTAAGAGACGCATTGCAGGAAAGCGAAGTAAAGACAACCTCATGCACTGCCTTGTGCGAAATGTACATAAATTTTCCTTTTTACATAATTAATACTACGAAATATTTACAAATATACATAAATTCGTAACAATATCGAAATAAACCACGAAAATAATATCTTCAATGCCACAGATACTTAGCGTAAGCAATTACTTGCTAAATGCACTGGCGTGGGTAAATTCGAGTTAATTGGATGTTTGACACTTGGTCAAGCAACCAGAAATAAGCTCAAAATCATCAAAGCAAGATAAAACTTGGACTTCCGTTAAATATAGGCTAAGTTTTACAGTTGCCGATTTCAAGATAAAGAACCGAGATTTGCTCCGCTAGTTACGGTAATGTATTGCAATAATTACCAGTTATAAATCCTGTATATTAACTTTCTTTTGGTGTGTTTGTGGCGGTCGATTTCTTCGGAGGTCTAGCTAACCCCTTTGCCGTCATACAACCGAGCAGAAACTTGCAGATAGACTGTTTACTTATGACAGTGCATTCTAGCTGAAACGATTTTATTCCTATCCCTGGATGTTGGAAAAGAATAAATTTAGGTGTAATGGCTAATAAAGAGGCTAGCTCAATATCGGGCAGTTCAAGCAGTCAAATATTCGCATTAGGGTTAAGAACGACCATGTAATAATATTTAACCCTTTGCACTCGAGAGGCGACTCTCACTCACCACATGATTGGACGCCGCAACTCGAGAGTACCAATAGGTTTGATGCGGAAATTCGATGCAAGGTTAGTGACTGTGTTTAGTTTCTTTGAAGCGGATCTGTAACCGCGAACCGAAACAAAAATGGCGGTAAACGTGTCGAGTTGCTGGTTCCTCCGCGCGAAAAAGGCCTCGAGGAGTGCAAAAGGTTAAATAATCATTCAAATTGTATTACTGAGATAGAAGTGAACGAAAATGGTTTATAATTATTACTTTAGTCTAAGTTCAGTGCATTCATCAAGGGGGGGGGGGGCAGGTCAAATACAGTCATGCCTTTTATTTTATGTTTGAGTTTAACGGTTTTTTGTTATATACCTGGGACTTTACGGAAATCTTCTTCTGACCGTGGGGTTAATGAAATTCTGAACCCTTCCGAGTGAACTCCCATGGTCTAGGTTCAGTTCAATACAATGCATTCTATCAAGTTTTGAGAGCTGTCACTGAAAGTCCGCTTTGCACTCGTATCTATTGTTGCTTCAGAGGACTCATTAAGCAACTTGCCTTTATTCAATGAGTCTGAAACATTGCATATTGACTCTTTGTCGATGACAATGCATTTAAAAAGTTTTGTGGGCAAAATTGTTAGTCCAGTACATGGAATCGATGGTTTTATTCGGTTGGTTGTTTTCAGATTATCTGGCGCCGTCAGCAACACGAGGGCTATAATGCGCCGAAACATTCGTCATTAGACAAGCCAACATACATTTACAGACACCCATGCCTAACACTGGACTCGAACCCGCAACTTCGCGGTCTAGAAGCTAGCATGCTAACCACTATACCGTTTGAACGGCGGTTTTATTCGGAGTGATCAAAACGATGAAAAATTTATTCGAGTTTAAATAAGTTGCAATTGCAGATAAAAATTGGCAGTACATTTAAAGGATATGCATCAAAATATTGTAGTTATGGCTTAGTATTTCAAATATTTCTTTTTACTTACTTTAAGTACATCGCATGTCTTAAGACTATTTTTATCAAAATACTTGTGCATAAAGAGAATAATAATAATAATGATTTGAACTAATTTTTTCATGTTGTATTTCTTACAAATATCTCTCACGGAATGGAGCAATGAAATAAATACAAGATTAGGTGAAATAAAGACAGTTGGGTAAATACTCCCGTCCGAATTTGAAGGGACCCCTTGTTTTCACAAAGAAATTCTAAAAATACTGATTTTGTATTTTTTGCATGATCATAATCTTTGAAACCGTCTCCTTAGTCTGGTAAGTTTTAGGGATGATTCGATTTCTGCAATTGCATTATATTTTTAAGAAGAATTTAGCATAGCTGCAATAGCCTCTTCGATATTTCGAACGCATTTTTCTCAGTTCGTGTTTTTTGAAATTCCCACCCTAACTCAAACTGCTAAAACTCCAGCAAATATAAATGAAATGACTTGATTTTTTTTTTTGTATAATTCTAAATATATATTTAACAATAACTACCTATGGATTTTTGAATACAATATAAAACTTTTTTTTTTACAAATTTAAATGTTGAAAAAATCATTAAAAAATATTTTTTTTTTTTACCTCGATGCTCAATCAAAAATTTAAATATAAGTAAATTTTTCTTCACTAAACGATATTTTAATTTTCAATATTATGTTATTGTAAATATATTGTTCTTCATTCAATGTATTCTTTATGGTATTAACCCTTTGCTCTCGAATGGTGCCTCTCAGGCGCCACATGATTTTAATGCCTCAACACGAGATGACCACTAGGTTTGATGCGGACATTCGATGCATGGCCAATGACTGTGTTTAGTTTCTATGAAGCGAATCTGTAACCTAGAATCGAATAAAAAATGCCGCGAAATGTCTCGAGTTGCTGGTTCCTCCGCACGAAAGAGGCATTGAGTGCAAAGGGATAATTTAAACGCTTTGAGACCCATTAAACTTTGAAATCCACTTCTATGCATAGGCTTCAACTACACTAGAGCAAAGGGGGTGATAGACTTATAATACTTGTCTTTAGCAAGCTTCAAAAGAGAAATAAGCTTGTGCTGACATCCAACAAATGAGGCACAAACTTCATAGAAATAGATTTCAAAGTCCCAATGGGTCGCAAAGCGTTTAAATCAATACATTAACATGGGAGGAAACTGACGGTACTTTTTAAGTCCTGTCAGTAAGTAAAGGTTTAGAATATAATATTATTTGACTCACATGTACAGTACCCCCAAAAAAAAAAAAAAAAAAAAAAAAAAAAAAAAAAAAAAACAGAACGATGGCTATATCTTCGGTTCTAATTATCGTAGAATCTTAAGGTTTGCACCAAAATGTTTTGCTTACGATTTTCTATATATCTGATGAAATTTTTTTCTTCTTGAGGGACCGTTTACTAAGTAAAAGTAACGCTATCTTCGAAAATTTCAATACGAACCCTTATTTTTTATCATTTCATTCGATTCCGAATACATCATTTACCCTATATACCAAATTTCAAAGCATTATGTTGAAAAACACGTCACTTATGATTGAAAATATTTCGACCATTTTTTGACCGATCTTCAGGGAGAATTTCCATAAAACGAAAGGTATTTTTAACCTTTAACTGCTGTAAGTGGTCTGACAGACCGCGAGTCATTTTTTGTGGAATACTTCCACTCCCTAAAATATCTCATCTTTGACTTTTATATTAATTTTTCTGATACTATGTTTCTTAAGCTTTAAACTGATGTTCACAAATTTGTTTGGCGCAGTATGGACCATGAGTTGCTCTTGCACCAAAAACCTCAAACCACCCAACCACAGCAATTAAAGGTTAAGGTTCTTCACAGCGGGAGAAATCGAACGGTTAATGTGGCGCGTTTCACGAAGATTAAAAAATACAAGTATTAGTCTAAAATTGCATAGAAAGTACTTGGATTTATAGTGTCAGGTTTAAGATTAATACAAAAATAGCAAGTAAACGCAAAAGTAACATAATTTATTTACAACATTAAAGATGTGCATTCTTCACACGAAATAAATAAAATATCGAATACTGTAATTGCAGAAATATAACGAATACTACTGATGATTAGAAAATTAATAAATATTAAATGTAGGCATTAGTAAACAGTATTTAGCAAAGCATGAATATTTTACAGAAATATTTCACGTTAAACACAAATGTAACTAGATCGTTGAAATTATTTATAAAATGAAAAAGTCACATGATTCAGTAAAATTTTTAAAGTATAACTTATTGAAATTGCTTAAAAAATGTTGTTTTAAATAAATGGAATTTAAGAAAGGAAATTATAAAAAAAAAAAAAAAAAAAAAAAAAAAAAAAAAAAATTGATAGTTTACAGAAAAAATAATTAATAATTTAAAAAACTAAGAAACACGCTTTAATAGAAAAGTGAACTAAAAAGTAGAAGATAATTTTAAATAAGTGTGAAATAAGAATAGAGTGATTAACAAGAAATATTTATTTTATCTTAAAAAAGCGTGGGGTGCTTTTTAAGATATTTTCATAATGGCTCTACTTTTACCAATATCTGTCATTAAATATTTACAAAAATTGACATCAAGCACCCCACGCTTTTTTACGATAAAATAAATATTTCTTGTTAATCACTCTATTCTTATTTCAAACTTATTTAAAATTATCTTCTACTTTTTAGTTCACTTTCCTATTAAAGCGTGTTTCTTAGTTTTTAAACTATCGATTATACGATAATTGAACGTTATGCGATTTTCTACACCTCTAGTTTACCTTGAATTAATCTTTGATTGTTTTCAAAAGTCGTCTACTATACGGTCCCTTAAAGTGAGCGTTTTATACATTTTCTCTAAAAAATCGAGAACTAATAGTCAAAATGGAAAGAAAAAAATTATGGGGGGTTTTAGACCATGGTAAATCTAATGAAAGCAAAAAAAAATATATGTTTCTATTCAATTTTTTTTTAATTGCTTTATTAATTAATAATTAATTATTAAAAAAGAAATTGATTCAAAAGCTGATTGCTATTTATTTATGTTTGGCCATTTACAAACTACCTTTTGAAAAAAAAAAAAATTACTGAAATATATTAATTATTTAAGTATTTATGGCCAAAAAACCAACTTTTTTTTTAACATTAATTTATCATTTTCTTTTTATCATTTAAATTACAAACCATTCATTAGAAAATTACGAATTTTTGTATTTCGCATTCTTTTTTAATGCTGAATCCAAATATGGAATAATATTATGAGGTTGCTATTGAACTTTTTAAAGTTTGGCTCTGTTTTAATATGTAGATGACCCCTCATGATAAAAAAAACTACATACAATTATTAAAAACCTTTCACGATTTACAACGGTACCTTTTGTTTGTTATTTCAACAATTAGAACGAAAGATATAGCAATCGTTCTGTTTTTTTTGGGGGGGTACTGTACTTATATCGAAAGAAAATTATGTTGAATATTAGATCTGGTCTGAATCCCCTTTTCGTTTCACATGCCAAAGGTGCCGGGTTCGAATCCTGGGTAGGCATGAATGTTCGTTGTGGTTCGGAATTCACGTTAAGGTATAATGTCCCGGATATGATTAGACTTTATTGTGCACAAAAATAGGTCGTTTAGCGTACAAACAAACCAAACCAACAAACCCTTTTCGTTTCAAAATTGACGCCGACCAAACGGTATAGTGGTTAGCGTGCTAGATTCTAGACCGCGAGGTTGCGGGTTCGAGTCCCGTGTCGGCATGGGTGTTTGTAAATGTATGTTGGCTTGTCTAATGACGAATGTTTCGGCGCATTATAGCCCTCGTGTTGCTGACGGCGCCAGATAATCTGAATACAACCAACGTTTCAAAATTGACCTTGAACGGAAACATTCAACTTGCGAAAGAACTACGCGAAGACTAAACTGCGCCGGAACATCGTTGCAGAAGGATTTAGAATACCAGTTCGTGTCAAAAGACGATAGCCTTGCGGGTGGACTTTAATGGGAAAATGTCCCACATTTCCTTCTCTAATGGAGGAAACGTACCGAATAACAAGCAATTGATATTCGACTATCTGTCACAATTGACGACGTGTCTACCAAAGCAACATGCAGGTAGTGTCAATCAGGAGAATAGCTCCCGCCAGATAGTCTGGTTGATTGCGGTCGTTATAGCAACCAGACTCGTTGATTTTGAATAGTGGTGATGTATATATACTCGGACGAATACCCCTTCAAAGAAGTGAGACAGCATAGTGGTACAGCATAGAGACAGCATAGTGGACAGCATAGACATAAAGTGGTTCGATACTAGTCCGTTTGTCCTTGTAGGTAGAAACCTTGTAGGTAAACATAGGTTGTTAGCATTGCCAGACGTAGTACTGGGTGTTTATAAAAGGTTGGACGCATTTTGATGTTAAACAATTCATAAAATAATGAAGACTAATTTAAATTGATAACACTAATGGTTAGATAGACTCAAAAAGTTTTATTTCTCTTGTCAATGGATTTCCACACATGCGCCGTTAGTCGGACAGAGAATAACAAGACGGTAGTCGATTTGGCGCAAGATGCGGGCAAGCATGTCAGCATCCACAGAGGCTATTGCGGTTGTAATTCTGGTCTTCAAGTCATTAATATTCGACACTTTTTTCCTGCAAACGATGTTCTTCACGAATCCCCAAAGGAAAAAGTTCAGTGGCGTTATATCAGGTAATTCGGGTGGCCAAGAAGGAAAAGCATACAATTAATAACGCGCGCTGACGATATTTACAAAAGAAACGAGAAAAATATAAAATTAATAACATGGGCAGACGAAATTTACAAAAGAAATTATATTCAAATGGGAGAATGAAATTTTCTATGTCAATGTTTATTATGAATAAAAATATATGAGTTATTCTATGTATAAATGCCATAAGTTTGTTTATATCTTCATTATTTTATGAATTATTTAACATCAAAATGTGTCACCTTTTATAGACATCCTGTATTTTAATACCACAGTGTTTTTCTCACATCAATATTTTGATATAGTGTTTTTCTTAGTACTTTTTGAAGTACAAGAAGTCTTAATTTTTTAAGTACTACTGATGTTTCAATAGGTAAAAATGTATGTTATCTCCCTTGCCTATCTAACAATTTTTAATCCGTGGTCTGGCAACGCTAAAATATACTATAAGATGTACCTGGACATCTCAAATCTGTCTAGGAATGCCCGTTTTACTTCCAGAACATAAGTGTCACGACCGCATATCGAAGCTTTTTCGTTCGTGATTTCACGACTTCGGCTTTTAAAATACTTATCTTGAACTTCCCAGAAAAAAATTTCAGCTTGTTATAAGAGCTTGTCATTACAGCTTGTCATAAGAGCAGGTACGCCATCAGGAAGAGGGGTTTTAGTGTTAAGTAGTATTTCTGGTTCAGGTTATTGAGAAGTTACGAATCGAGATATACAACAATAGAAATGTGTGTTAAGTGTCTTTATATTGACAGTGACTGTCACGATACTATTTGTTTCAATATCAAATTTATTCATTACTAATTTTAACATTTATTATTTGCAGGTGAAGCAGGGAGGGTGAACAATCATATCACCATGCTCACCAATTCCACGTAACACACCATCGACGTCATACGCACCGTAAAATAATAGGCTCCACCGCCACCATGGAGCGGCGACTCTTCGCCACATTGTACCTCGCCCTGGTCTTTCCCTTGACCATGAGCGACGTGATCCGCGTCGCAGTCCCTCACGACGCATATCCGGGCTATTCCATCACAAAGCTCAACTACTACGGTCAAGCATTCTCTCTGAAACACAACGACGCCGAGCATCACTCGTCCCTGTTCACGATACTGGCAGACGGGCTCTTGATGCCGGTAGCTGACCTGGCCCACCTGGTAGACCGGCCACCGCTCGAACTGGTGGTCAAGGAGGAAGCGCAGAACGGGACGACCGAGCGGACGGTGGTGGTCCGCGTGGTCGACCGAGGTCGCCTGGTCCGTTTCCATCAGGAAAGCTATTTCGGAAGCGTGTATGAGAACGAGCCGATCGGGACCACCGTGGAAGGGTTGGATCACTTATTCGCAACCTCCGACCACCCAGTCAAGTACAGCATAGTCTCCGGAAACGAAATGGACCACTTCGAAATCGACAACGTCACTGCGGAAGTCAAAACCAAGAAAGTTCTAGACGCGGAGGAACAAGAGGTCTACGAACTGGTGGTCCGTGCGAGGGATAACGCCGCGTCGGCTGACGCCCGCGTCATTGTTCGCGTCGACGGGCTGAACGACAACGCGCCAGTACCGGACCACGAGTCTTACCAGTTCCGAGTTGCGGAAGACTCCGAGATCTATTCCGTCGTTGGAAACGTCTCTGCAACGGATGCCGACGACGGAGACAAACCCGTCTACCATTTGGTCCCGACCCGTCACCCGGTATTCGCAGTCATACCCAAAACGGGACAAATCCTCCTCATATCCCATCCGGAACTGAAGTCCTACAAGTTGACCATGATTGCTCAAGACGGTGGGAAGCCCCCTAAGACAAGCGCACCTTTTACAGTCTTCGTCGAAGTGTACAGCGAGGAGCTGGACTTGGAGGAAGAGAGCAACGACATCCCTGGTCGTGACGTTGTCCGAGTCAGTGGATATGACGTTCCGTTGTCGCGGCCGCGTCGCAGCGTCCGTCCGACCAAAAGCTATGAGTATAAGGAGACAGACGGTAGCAAACCGGGAAAAGTGATGTTCCAACTGGACAAGAAGCATCCTTCGGAGATGTACAAAATGGAGTCGCCGGTCAAGTGGGTCGAGGTGGACTCTGCGGGTGACGTCAAGGTCAAGGAGCCCTGGGACTATGAACAGCTGGGCAAGGAGAAGACCATAGACTTCTGGGTGTTTGTCACGGGACCCAACATCAATGGTAAGTGACAATCATTACTTTCTTATAAATATCTTATTTTTTGGATAATAGTTTAACGATAAAACATGTCATTACATTGAATGAGCTGTCGATGGCTGATGCATGATTCGAATTGTATCAGAAATCATTTAGTTAGTGGATTTTGTTAATGAGTTGCACATTGAAAAGTTAGTTTCATACACTTAAAGTGATTTTGCAGGAAACGTTGTTGCCAGAAAGGAATAAAAAATACTTTATTAACCGTTGAGTTATTATCGATTCATCACTCTAAGGGTACCTATACAGTGAAGCCGGGATGGGTGCTTAGTCGCATAGTGCGAGGAAAAATTAAACCATGCTTTTCTATGGGGACTAGAGGTCGGCTATATATCGTTACGACGATATTTGTATCGATATTAAAAAAATATCGATTGTAAAAATATCGATACAACTCACCGATATATCGATATTTAAATTTTTTTTTAGTTTTTTGATGATCGTTTTTAAATTCCATGTGTTTTTTCGATTTTCTTTATTCCCTTTTCAAAAACTTCAAAACTAAAGTCTGGACTTTGGTTACAATTGCAGTTAAAATGGCACACTAGCCAAAAAGAAAACTTAATGTAATGGAAACGCCGTTTCTGTTGCCAGCTTGTGCCTGGAATTTGCATCTAATTTTAAATATTAAAAACATCTCTCTCAGCAAAATATGCGATAAACTACTTTTCAAAATGTCTTCTTTAAAAATACATGTTAATTTATGTATTGACATCCAAATGTATTTTATTTATTCTGATTGATAATATAATTTATTTACACAAACAATTTTTACAATTTATTTATTAAAACAAGTTTGGCATAAATTCATGAAAAGTAGAAATTTGCCCCGAAAAACTTCGTTTCTGGCAAAATTGAAAATCAAATAAAAATAATCATGTATCGATAAATCGATATTTTTTCTATGCAACGATATAGTATCGATATTTATTTTTATCGATATTTATTTTTATCGATATTTCCGACTTCTAATGGGGACACACACAGTGGAGATTGTCTGGTTTACCGTTTAATTTTACCTCGCACTATGCGAGTAAGCACCCATCCCGGCTCCATTGTGTAAGCACTGTATGACGTGTGGGTCGGCAACGCATGATTTGACATCTTTTCATTAAAAAAATTCTTTCTCGTCAAAATGATCGCCATTCCTAAGAAAAATGCAATCCAAATACAGAAAGCAACCAATCCAACTTTTGAAATGCAAATATAAAACATTAAAAAAAAATTTCCAATACTGTCATTTTTACTGTTTCTGTTGTGTAATAGACGATATCCTCACCCACGAACGCTTTCGCAGTCTAGCTGCTATACAATACATTGGCGAGGTGTGTAGCTCTTGCGCACTGAAAAACCCATTACAGTAAACTAAATCCGCCCAAGCTATCCATGCTCCACCAAATTCATGCCAGCAAGAAGCAATCTAATAGATACTTTTGTCAACGGCCATGAGATCATCAAATAAATTATTAACGAAAAAACCAAATTTGATCAATACATAATCCTCCTATTAAAATTACTTCAACAAAAATGTTTTTTGGGGACGGTGGTGGGCATTTTCCCGGAGGCATTTTCAGCTCCTAAATAAATCTTTGAGTGGCAATATAGGAGAGGGAAAACCTATCCCCGAACTTAATTAAATTCCGGCTGGGGAGCAAAAATAAACTTGTTTTTATCTTTTCGCATACTGAGTATTTTCGGTAAGGAATTTTTAATCCATTGGGTATTGAAAGAGGAAAAATTAATTAATTTTGTTTCAAAATTTCCATACACTTGCGAATTCTTTGGAGAATACCTAAAGGTTGGTGTGTACACAGGGACTGTTTATCCCTGGTCCGCAACTTGCTGCGAGTAAAATGCATTGCCCAAACAAGTAAGAGTTTTAATTTCCCATGCTATCTAGTTGTCGGGTGGGTTGGTCGGTTGGTTGGTTTGCACGCTCAACGACCCACTTTTATGCAGAGCAACGGCTAATCAGGCCGGAACCTCCAACTTAACGTGGATTCCGATCCACAACGAACATCCATGCCTAACCCGGGATTCGAACCCGTCACCTTTGACATGAGAATCTAGTTGTCGGGAACATCGATATGTATATACTGTACTAGAGGTAACATTCCCTATAATCGATTTGTTACAATCTTCTAGCCCAGTGCATTTAGAAACTACTTTGTATAAAACCTTGAAATTTGGTGAGTAGGTACGAAAATAATCACCTAATGAATGACTTTATTCAAGATTATTTTGATGGAGAAAGTTCATCTACAACAGCGTTCGCCACTAACTTTTAGAGGCGGGCTGTATGACTTATGATGGAGCTTTTCGCGGCCCGGATACACCAAAATATGTATCGTTTATTATTATAAAACTGAAAACAAATATTTTTGTTGTTGAAATCTACAATTAATATTTTTTCTTCTTTTTTTTTCAAATAATTAAAAAAATTATAATTTTTATTATTAGTAAATCAAAGTATAAAAATTAAGTGAATCTTTTGTTTCAACATGGCAATGCGACTTGGCCTAACTTTTAATAAAAGTATTTAAACTGTGCTTCCAGATTACTAAGTTTCAGTTGATATCAAAATTGTGCGACGATATTGGTCGAAATCATTCAGTTTATTTTATGATAGATGTTCTTTCGGAGTATTTATTAAAGTAAATTTTAATAAATTGTCCAAACGAGATTCAGTTAAGTTATTCCTGCGTTTATTCTTAATGAAAACCACCTTACTGAAAGCTTCTTCATATAGTTTCTTTGAGCACGTAGTGGAAAACTGTGTTCTACGTAGTTAACACATCTATTTTGGATAAATTACAATTATATGAAAAAAACTACGTACCTTAAAATTTGATTATATTTTTTTAATCTTCTGTGGCGCCGGCGACCCGCAGAAAATTCTGTCGCGGGCCAAATCTGATCCGTGGGCCGCGTAGTGGCGAACGTTGATCTACATTTATATTTGAGTTGATTTCAAAATTATATCAATATACATTTTTTGAAATTAAATAATTTTTTATGGGGGAGAGGGGGAGGGGGCAGCAACGTGGTGTAATTGTAGGAGTAAGGATCTCTCGGACATGACATGGGGGAGGGGGTGATCAGAAGAGTTAAACTTGTGCATGGCATAATTTTTGTTCTCCCCTACAATATATAATATATCCTCCTGTACCACCCCCCCAAAAAAAATAATGGAAAGTATTTCGATAGAGGGGGGGGGGGGGTTGAGCACTCTATTACCCCGCCTCCCCTGGATACGGCCTTGCACTCAATAAGTTCCACTAAAGCCACTTACGAATTTGTTCTTTGGGGATAAATCCAAAAATTCCTGGAACATTTTAGGGACATTTAAAAAATTTTAGGGGTAATACCAAAAATTGTAGGGATAATTTTAGAAAATTAGGGATATTTCTTTTAAAATTGACATAGGCTAATAACACAGACATTCTTTTCAAAGCATATTTCAATACCGACAAAAAACTGCCAATTTAAAAAAAGTTAATAATTAAAATCGTAGAAAAGATTTTCTCCTCTGAAGGACTTTTTGGGAATTTTGAGGGAAAATCGGGGAAATTTCAAGGTTTTGAATGTTGGCTTAGGAATTATCGAAAAATGTAAGTTAAAATGTAAAAGAGTTTTAAGGAGGAACAAAAATTAAAGGAATATTTGGAATTTTAAGGTGAATGCGAGGCCCTGGTGTAATCGTCCGCAATGTCTGGTAGTTGGTACAATTCTTAGAGAGATGAGCATACTAACAAAGGTTTAAGGAGGTCCAGTACCGAAATTTCTTCAAAAATCACAATTTTTTTTTTCTGATTTAAAAAAATAGTTCATACATTCCTGAAGAGAATGATGTTTTTATCTTATTCATCCGGTGATTCGAACGCCACAAAATTACCTGTGATTTAAACATCACTAATGGGCGTAACACCTTGAAGCGTAAGCTGCGTTTTTCGAGCACTAGTGTTTTTCACAGATATTGCATATTCAAATCGATATATCTCAAGAATCATTAACAATTGGCTATTCAAATTTTTGGAGTATTTAATTTATATAGTTTTAAATATTTTGTCTTCACAGAATTTTAATTTTTTAATGCTGTTATAAAATTTTAATGCGTAAAAGATAACATAAAAAAAAAGCAAAAATTTCAATATTTTAACTATGAGAATTTTAATTTTTTTTTTAATTCACCTATCAAAATTCTGTGAAGACAAAATTTTCTTTATATAATTATGTATTAAATAAAGCTTTCACTTTGAAAATAAATTTATTTTTTCTTGACTTATATCAAAATACGCAAACATCAATTATTATGGATTTTTTTGGTTTTTAATTTTTTTTTAAATAACTAAACACAATATTCAAAAAAACATTTTCTCAAAGATATATAAATAGTATCTCATACATAAAATAAATTTTTTACATAAAAATGTACATAAATAAAGTTTTTATTTTTTTTATTTTCTGTACCGGACCCCCTTAAAATCCTTATAAAAGAAATTAAAAAAAAAAAAAAGTTCAATTTGTCGGATAATATCCAGCGGCATGTGATATTTTCGATTGCAAGAATAATCTCAGCTGCCCTATCAGCGAGATCATTCAAACAAACAAAAAATAAAAATTGTGTCTGTTAAAATAACTCAACGGATTTCCAGATCAAACCGGGAAATATATTCAAACACTTCTCTGTCTCAAAGTGGACATTTGTGAGTTGAGGCTATTTTACGCCAAACCAGAGCTGCCTTCCATCAAGCAAATTGCGCCAAAGAGTGCATCAAAATACCAGAGAATGGAACACAAAGGAATAAAAAAAAAATGGAAGTGGTTTATTGTTCTGTGTTATTTGTGTGATGTGACCTGTGACGAGGCGTTCAAAGCGTTTAGGCAGTGCCGGACAGGTTGTGGTGGGAAACCCCCCGCTAATGTCTGACATTCCATCGTTTTGGCGGCTATTCCGAGGTGTTCGAATTCGAAACTTTCCCACCAACTACAGTGGTAGGATTTATTTGAAATTTATGTATACTTGCTTACACCAACGAGATATTTGGAATAAGAAGGCAATATCGCTTTAATATTAAACAATACTATCGACTTAGATACAGTTTTGTAGATAATGTTCCCAAAGTGTACTGGGAAAATAAATTGTTCTATTTAATGTCGGATAGTTTTTTCAGTTAAGTGGAATAAGAAGGCAATATCGCTTTAATATTAAACAATACTATCGACTTAGATACAGTTTTGTAGATAATGTTCCCAAAGTTTACTGGGGAAATAAATTGTTCTATTTAATGTCGGATAGTTTTTTCAGTTTATAGTTTTGTAATAGTTTTAGTTAACTAGAAATAGAATTATAAGTATCTTACATTAAATAGGATTTTATTTATTCAGTGACTTAGAGAACATTATCTACAAAAGTGTATCTATGTACATACTGCTGTTTGACATTAAAGCCACAATATGTTAGACTGTTGTACGCAAAATGATTATAATTTTTAAAAAAATGACGTAATTAAATTAAACGCAAAATGATTTGAATGATTATATATGATGCACAAAGAAGCAAAAAATTAACTCGTAATAATTTAGCCAATAAAAACAAATTTTCTATACTAAACTCCAACTTAACTTGACATCACTAGACGATAGATCTTCACCGTGCTCATAGGCAATTAATCCATTTTAGCGGAGTGAAGACATAATTCTCGCCAAACCTTAGAGCCTTTTGTTCTCTACAGGGTTGTGGTTTGGCGAGCATTATGCTTTCACGCCGCCAAAATGGATTAAATGCCTATGAGCACTGTGACGATTCTATGGATGTCAAGTTAAGTTGAAGTTTAATCCTTTATATGCATTGCCAATTTGAATTTGCAATTGCAACTAATTGATCTCATGTCAAGTTTTCATAGTATATGACCACTAAGCACAAAAGATTAATTCCACACTATTTACTAACTTCTTTTTCACCCTAAAACTTGATTAAATATATTGTCATCCACAAAGAGTCTACCTAACAAGTTCAAATGGATTGGATGGCAGCAAGTGGTCAATTTTAATAGAGGAAGGCTTCAGTCATTAAATATCTCCATATATATCGCCGATAAATAATACATTTGAACTAAGTTTGTTATCTGGATAATAGAACGTGAGTAAAAGCTGATAAGTCTGTCGCAAGGCATTACAAACGTGTGTTTTTTCGTTTTCCTGCGTTTTGGAACATCCTGATTTCAAAAAAGTGATCTAGAAAAAATGTCTGTTTGAACGTGGTCAGCATAACTCCCAAACAAATTGACCTACGATGTTCAAATTCTAACGATGGCTCAAGAGATTTTGTCCAAATTCGCTATGGTAATGCCTCTTAAGGTGATCTAAACATCCCCACCTCCGAAATCCCGTAAAAATACTTTAATAGCTTAAAAAGTGGAAAAAGGTAAATGCCTTTAACACAGTTCTCTTAACTTGAGCATACCTCATCAACGATCGTTTTTTCTTCTCTCCTCAGTTTCACTTATAAGGAAGGATAATATAAGAATTATCGAAGAGTATATCGCCAAAATTATTGTTTTGGCAGAGTTTTAAGATCCATACAAGTATTATGGCAAAAAATATCGGCAAACTGGCCCTTTTTGCTAATTGAATGATAAAAATATAAAAATGGTAAATGACACACAAGTCCACGTCAGTATTATAGTGTAATTGAAAGTTGCGCAATGTTTCACACCTCTAGTTAACTTTTATGATAAGTAAACTAGTAAGAGAAAAGTAAATTTTCTTCCATTTGTTTTTGTTTTTCGCTATTCGGATTCTTATCTAGACTTTGCACGATATAAATTTTACAGCGCATCTATATATATAATTCTCTTGCGTAACGTCCAAATTTGGCTGTATTTCTGTGAGCAGAATGGCAACGACTTCAATCACCAATCTTCTAAATGCACTTTATGCACGAATTTCCAGCCAATCACAATATATCTTTTGAAATTTGACTAATACATCTGGCAACAGCTACAACTTGGATTCGCTATATTTTGTTTTTCTTATTACCATCTACAGATATAAATTATTGCCTATTTAAAACGTATTAATTTAATAGTTACGATGATGCAAGAATAAATAGATCCAAGATGTGTACATTTCTTTTAGATTAGAATTCCGGATAAATCAGACTTTTCGGAAAAGTTATCTGCTGGAACATGTTCCGGAGGTCGCCGGATGCATTCAGCGCTAAATCACAAATTTTAAAAAAAATCTCTAAGAGGCGTTGTGCAGTAAATCTGAACCTATACTCATCTTTAAACAGTGCAAATTCAGCTATTACGAATTAAAAACTATCAAAATAACGAATAAAACCACCCACTCAACTTCAAAATCTCATATGAAAATTAAAAAAAAAAAACTATTGGCGAAATATGGCTAATTTTCTCGCCAAATTTGATTTTCAAAAAATTCCGGTTGATTAAATGCTGGATAATTGACCTTTCACTGTTTTATTTTATTTTCTAAGTATCGCAAAAAAGGTTAAGTGAACATATGATTGCTTCATTAAGAAATTTCGATAAGCAACTTTAATTATTTTGGCGCTTCATACAAAACCAGCCCGTAAATTTTAATTGTTCAATGAAATAACCTATCTTTTTTAAATATATCTACAAAACTGTTTATTTTTGTTGTTTTCCAAGAACTTTCTACTACGTTGCCACACTGTCCCTGCTTAACGCGTCTCGACAGCAACAGAATAATGACGTGGCAAGTATTCTGACTCTTCATAAATAATAAAAGGTTCAGTTTCATGGCATTATGCAGATGAAATAGCTTTTTGCTAGGGCATATTTTTAATGCTTCTCTTTAAGGCGAGCAAAGCGAGCCAAGGGTTGTATATTTAAAATATTTTAAAACAAGAAAAGGAATTTAAGGTAGTTATTTAAAAACTTTTCTAAAAAGTAAATTCTCTTCCAATATCAACATAATCCATCCAACATAATTAACATTCCATTCGCGTAAACTTGAAAAATAAAACATTTTTTTAATATTGAAACCACAAGTTATTTAAAAAAAAAAAAAACGTATTGTTTAGATTGTTTGATACGAATTTGAAATCCGGTGTCGTATTTTTCCGGGAGCAAAGACTGAAATATGGGGAGTTTTCCCAATCAAAAAGGGACGAATCACATGTCATTCAACCCCCCTTCTCCCCTTTCCAAGAAACAAGAATTATCTTAAAATTAATTTGATAATTTGAGGGGGGGGGGGGGGGGGAGGCGTAGCAAAAACACTCCCGTAATTTCAACCCAAGAAAGACAAAATACGGGTTTATAATTTTTTTCCCAAAGATGTTCTCGACCCACTACCCATTCTGTGCTTGGTATCGATCGCTGGTTGCCATGACAACTATGTTCAATTCATTTTCCCGCCGAGTCCAAGTGAAGGGAGAGAGAGAGGGGAAAGTATGGGGCAAGTGTGACAACTAATGCCATTACTGTGTTGATAAATTGTCACAAAATCTGTTGTTTAACGATATACGTCAGTATTTCAATTAAATTAAAACCGGCAGGAAAACTGAATGTCACAAACACAATACTCTTTGTACTTATTACGTATTATCCAGTCGACCATTAAAGAATTTTGTGTTGGTGACAAAATGTTCCCCAATTGTCGAACTTCTTTCCTGATGGGAAATTTTGTTTAATATACTATTTATGAAAGAGAGAAATACTATTTATGGAAAGAATAAACAATTTATGGAAAATAACTATTTATGGAAATAGAATTCTGTTATTTAATAAACTGTTTATGGAAAATAAAAAATTGTTGCTCATTGAATGCATAAAAAGAACATGGACTGACCATCAAATTGAACTTGGGAGATCATATAAAATTTTCTCCTTCACATTGTAATGTGTCGAATGTATTTAAAACTTCTTTAAATTAAAATAATTTAAAATCATGTAGTACAATTACCACATTTTTTTTAAAAACGAGTGAAATTAGTTTATATTTATAAAGAATTTTTGTCTGATTCCAAGTATTCAAACAAAAGTTCTTTAAAAATATTTTTGTTTAAATATTAAGAAAAGAAAATGCCCCAAAACCTCGTCCGATTGCAGTCCGATTAAAACGCTACATTTTAGCTGTGACGTCAAAACTTCCTTCCGTTTCCATGGTTATCGTGAGATTTCTGCTAAGTAATTGGTGTGAGTTTTTTTTAGACATTAGCCATATCCTTTGCTGGTTGGCTCGAGAAACCTGCAAAATTGGTTTCCGCTGCTACGTTTCAAGCCAAGATTCAAGCCAAGATTCAAGCCCGGAACAAGTGACGTCACATTATCGTCGAGCCGAATGAGTCGTTTTTCCCGCCTAAATAAATCAGCAAACTTACGTTGCAAATTTAAAAAAAAAAGAAAGAAAAAAAAGAAGCACAGTGGGCAGAAATTTGTGTGTTTATTGCCTTTTCGAAACATTTAGAATTTAATTAATTAATTAATTAATTAATTAATTCACTGCGCGCTTTTTTTTTTTTTTTTTTTTTTAAATTAGCAACGTAAGTTTGCTGGTTAAATTAATTAATTAATTAAATAAATAAAAAAATAAAAATGTGGGAGTTGTCCATTCAGCAGTTGGTTGTCCTAGGTATATTATTTTGCGCGAAATTGTTTTTGAGTAGAACTCAACCCACCGCCATACAGCGAAATGCGTTGGTGATTCTAAACTCTCTATGATAAAGAATCGGGGATGTCAGTTTCTTTCAGCTATTTCGGACCCCGCGCCAAAAATGCATTTCTATCTTTAGTTGCTCTCTCTCTCTCTTTTCCAGAGGGAAAAGAAACATATTTTTTGTTGTACAACTTCCTTCACGGTGAAATATGTGCAAGTCAATGCTCGAAAGTAAACATACTCAAGGTACCACTTGAACATCAAGTACTTCATATCCCCTCAACATATCGTTTGTTTTAAAACTTAGCAGGTTTTTGTCTTCTATGGCACCAACTCTTTTTATTAAATCCTGTATAATTAACTTCGATTTTATGTGAAAGTTTGTCGATGGCTGGCAAATTTGTTGACGCCTAATTCACCCCCTTGCCATCATCCAATCGATCTGAAACTTGGTAAATAGATTCGATCTCGATGAAAATGCATTCTATCAAATTTCGGAGCTGTAACTGTCACTAAAAGGTCGCTTTTACGGATGAGCCAAAACTCTCCGTCATCCAATCGCGCTGAAATAGTATTTAACCGACCATTGAAGGTACTCTTTCCTGCTGCCAAAATTGTTTTAATAAATAAATAATAAAATTGTTTTAATCGGAATAAATAAAAGATATTTGGATGTGAGTTCCTGAATTCCCGTTCATTATTTATAAATAAATTTTGTTAACGTAGTGTTTTTGATATTTTAAATTAGAAGCAAACACGCTGACAACAGAAACGGCGCTATGTTGATGAATATAAAAATTGGCAATGCATATAAAGGATTTGTTTTAAAAACTTTGCTTTGAAGAGTCTTGTTATTAAATCCTTTATTTTAACTTCGAATTTTGAATTTGCCTGTTTGTGACTGGCAAAAAACTTCGGAGGAGTAATTAACCCACTTGCCGTCAATCAATCGAGCTGAAAGTTGGCAAAAGCATCGATGAAAATGCATTGTATCAAGATTCGGGGTTAGCACTAAAAGGCCGCTTACATAAATCTTCTATATACGCTTCAGATAACTAATTAATCCATTTGTCCTCATTCAATCTATTTGAAACTTGGCAGATAGACTCGTTGTCGGTGACCATGCAAATCGTAAATTTTTTTTTTTTTGGGAGAAAATATGGTTACAAAAAATAATCAATTGTTTGTTCATTTGTCGATTCTGTTGGCAGCGTGCGCTTGCAGGGTAACCACTAAAAACACAAAATGAAAATCAATGACTTTTCAGTACCTAAATAATGTTTTTAAGGACCGTTGGAAAATTTGTTTTCAGACATCATGACTATACATAAATTTTTAATAAAGCATATTCTACCAAAAAAGTTAGCTACAAGTTAGTGGATGCGTAATACAAATATGTCGGAGAATTCCGATACGATACCGCCGACCAAACGGTATAGTGGTTAGCGTGCTAGCTTCTAGACCGCGAGGTTGCGGGTTCGAGTACCGTGTTTGGCATGGGTGTTTGTAAATGTATGTTGGTTTGTCTAATGACGAATGTTTCGGCGCATTATAGCCCTCGTGTTGCTGACGGTGCCAGATAATCTGAATACAATCAACCGATACGATACCGTGCAGATAAGTGGCGGTCACAAGGGGATAGCAGGTCCGAGTTGTATTTTTATAAATTTTGCAGTTGGCCACACAACATCTGCAAAATTTAAGGACTTTTAAGGAACTCTATGCATTTTCAAGGACTTTTAAGCATTTTCAAGGCCTTGAAAATGCAAAACCAAAACATTAAGCACTTTTAATGACTTTCAATGACCGTGGGCTTGGTGTGTTTGTATATAATTTTAATTAATAACTATGTTAACGTATGGGTAACTGAAAGTCTTACCAACACACCTAACAGCAAAATACCCTCGAAATAAGTTTCTAAATTTATTTATTAAAAAATTTAACGTGCATTCACGTTCGAATATATTTTATTTATTCTGATTCATTGGTTGGTTGTTTTCAGATTATCTGGCGCCGTCAGCAACACGAGGGCTATAATGCGCCGAAACATTCGTCATTAGATAAGCCAATATACATTTACAAACACCCATGCCAACACGGGACTCGAACCCGCAACCTCGCGGTCTAGAAGCTAGCACGCTAACCACTATACCGTTTGGTCGGCTTTATTCTAATTCAAATAATTTTGGTGACAGGAAAGAGTTTCTGGAACGATCGAAACAATGAATGAAATGTAACTTAGTGGTACAGAACGAGTCAGGTAGTTTTAATATGCAGGCGTAAAAAGTTGAAAAAGGAATGCCTTTAACACGCAGTTCTTTTCCCTTGAGCATTGCGCATCAATGACTCTTTCTCCTTTGTTTCACTTTCAACAAAAGATAACGTAAGAATTATCAAAAAGTATATATCGCCAAATTTGTCGTTTTCTTTATGAACCAGTGTAAGAATTATAGCCAAAAATATTGCCAAACTGATCCTTTTTTTTTTTAATTAATGAAAATGTCAAAACGGTAAATAACATCAATCCACGTCAAATTTAAATTGCAGTGACCAGTATTATAGTGTAATTGAAAGTTGGGCGATGTTCCACACCACTAGTTATTCCAAGCCACGTTAATGTATATGTCTTTACGGTGTCAGTGTTTGTAGCAAAAACTAGTTATAGACAACTAGTTCTTACTCCTAGAACGTCAATTTATTAATACTTTTTACTAAACAAAATATTGTCAAATCCACACCAAATTTAATGAATTGGTAAGGATTCTTTTGGTCCTATCCAATCTATATCAATTACCCTATTTTCTATATCAATTACACTAATTATCTATACCAATTGTGGTATTTCGTCGTGTGACAAAAGCTTTATCTTATGATCGTTTCGTTTTAAGCTTTGATAAGCGTAAAACATTGTTCTTAACGTTTATATGGCATTTTACTAAAGCGTATTTAATATATTTCGCCAAATTTGGTATTTGGCGAATTTTTCAAATATTTAATCGATTTTTACAATTTTAAATTCTATCTTCAAAATAAAAAAATAAAAATAATAATAATAATAATAATAATAAAAAAAAAAAAAAAAAAAAAAAATACGTTTGGAAACTAAACAGAGAAACTACAAAACAAACTTTTTCAAAATAAACAATTACCGCATTTTTTTTTTTTTTTTTTAATTTTTTATTCAATTCTAAATGTTTCGAAAAGGCCATAAACAGAATAATTTCTGCTCAATGCGCTTTTTCTTTCTTTTTTAATTTGCAATCATAGTTCCCCTGCTACACGTTGGCGAGAAAACGATTCATTCGCTCGAATTGATTGTGACGTCAAGGCTTCCCAAACATCTTGACTTGAACTAGTTTTGCAAGTTTCTCGCAAATCGCGCCAATCTGGTCGGGATATTGCAATGGTCTACCAACGCCAACTATTAGGCAGAAACCTCACGATAAACGGAATGAAGCTTTGAAGAAAGCTTGAAATGTGTGTTCAAGCTGGTTTTGTAGAGTTTTTTCTTATTTATTTGTGCCTTTTATCAGTTTATGCTTGTATTTTTTATAATGGACAATTGCCACATTTCTTATTAAATACGAAAGGTTTTGAAAAGGCCATAAATAAATTTTTTTTTGCTCAATGCACTCTTTTTTTTTTTTTTTTTTTTTTTTTTTTTTTTAAATTTGCGATCAAAGTTTCCCTAATAGACTTTGGCGAGAAAACGATTCATTCGGCTCGAATTGGATGTGACGTGAGTAAATCTCAAACAACTTGGCTTGAAATGCAGCAGCGGAAACCAGTTCTGCAAATTTCTCGCAAATCGCGCCAACCTGTACGGGATATGGAAATGGTGCACTTGGCAAGAAACCTCAAAATAACCATGGAAACGTAAGGATATCTTGACGTCACAGATATTTTGAGTGTTTTGATCGGACTGGTTTTGGCTCTGTTTTGGGGCATTTTCTTTTCTTAACCCTTCTTTGTATGATTTTTTTTTTTTTTTTTTTAAAAATCAGGGTGATGTAATTAATGCTCTAGATTAAAGGAAAAATATTTTAAAAAATCTTGGTGTAAGTAAAAATATGTATTATGTAAAAAACAATATGATGGAAATTTACATCATCATGCATTGTCACATATTTAGCTCAGTAATAAATAAATAAAAAAATATTTTTTACTAAATCTTCTTTATTCTGAATGATAATGTATGATGTAAAAATCTTCAATATCTCTGTCATTCATGTTTACCTAAAAAACAACATAAAATGAACATTAACAAAAAAATGTTTACAGTACATTACAAGTGAAGTTACTGCATAGTGATGTAAATTTCTATCACATAGTTTTGAGAAATTTATTCACAGTGTTTTGATATAAATTGTATATAAAATAACAAAAACATGAAAACAAACCTTTTTTCCACTCATTTTCACTTTTATTGTATTTTATATCTCCGTTTATTTCCATAAAACAATTTAAAATCTCCCTCATTTCTTCCAGTCACAACAAACAGCGGAATGACAAGTTGTAGGCCTGGTAATTGACAGTGACGTTTGCTATTTTTTGACAACTGCGTTTTTTTGTACGCAATAGTCGCTTAAAAAGTTGCCAGCAACAACAAATTTACAGTACAAGGGTTTTGAGTACCTTTTTTTGTTGACTAAATATTATGATGGAAATTTCCATCATCATGCAAAGAAGGGTTAATATTTAAATAACTAATTTTTTTAAAGAACTTTTGTTTGAACATTTGGAATAAGAAAGAAATTCTTCATAAATATAAACTAATTTCACTCGTTTTTAAATAACGCGGGAGTTGTCCATTGTTTACATTGTAGCCTTCGCGTCATGTTCGAAATGAAAGAGCGTAAAATCTTCCAGCCGAAAGGTTTCTTTGGAGTTAGTCCAGGTCCTTACAAGTTCACTGCCGAGAGCAATCGGTATGATTCTTTCATCTGCAAACAAAGGGTTGACTCATTTGTTTGAAAGGTAGCGAAATAATAAAACAAAAGCGATTCAAGGGGATCTCAATGTTGCTTTTTTAAAAACGGCTTGTAGAAGTAACACTAATAGAACTCAACTTAAGGCACAATCAAATTGGTTGGTTGTTTTCAGATTATCTGGCGCCGTCAGCAACACGAGGGCTATAATGCGCCGAAGAATTCATCATTAGACAAGCTTACATACATTTACAAACACCCATGCCTAAAACGGGACTCGAACCCGCAACCTCGCGGTCTAGAAGCTAGCACTCTAACCACTATACCTTTTGGTCGGCGCAGAATCAAATGTTTGTGATTGGACTTTGATTCAATTTGGCTCATAAACGTTCTTTAAACACTTCCTTAAAAATGTGTAAACACGATTCCAATAAATAAAGTACAAATTAGATATTGAACTGGAGGCTCCCACTGGCTTCTCATCAGGGGGTTCAACCAGCCAGAAACCCCCAGGAGGCGTTTCTGAAAGAGTACGGCCAAAAAGGCACCAAAAGTATATCTTGAACCCCGACGCCTCCAACCAGAATAATGAGAGATAAGAAAATACAGTACATGAAGTATACAATGCATTGAAATATAAAACAATCCCGAGAACTTAACGCCGACCAAACGGTATAGTGGTTAGCGTGCTAGCTACTAGATCGCGAGGTTCCGGGTTCGAGTCCCGTGTAAGGGATGGGTGTTTGTAAATGTATGTTGGCTTGTCAAATGACGAATTCTTCGGCGCATTATAGCCCTCGTGTTGCTGACGGCGCCAGATAATCTGAAAACAACCAACCAACTCGAGAACTTAACCCTTTGAAGAATATCCGATAAACCTGTATAAAAAATTTTGGCAGTTCATAACAACACCTCCAAAAACTGTTCCGCAGAAAAAGCAATCCAGCAGAAAAAATCACAAATTCCAATTAAATAGCGCCATCTATATAAAAAATTATGGCAGATGATACCTTGTCGATTTTTGAGCTGCTTGGAATTTTCAGAGATATCTTTCTTTCGAGACATTTCTCCTTGAAAGTCCTTCAGGAAATGTTATTGGATTTTGTATATAACAAGAACTATGGATTTTCCATTTAACGACAACTATATATTTTCCGTGTAGCGAGAACTATGGATTTGCCATGTAGTGAAAACTATGGATTTTCCATGTAGCAATTTTTCATATAGTGAGGGTGGAAGGAAATACTACGCCAAAATATAGTCACAACTACATCTGGACCCAATTTCAAGAAGGCGAATGACTTCTAGGAGGTCTTTTATCTAATTCATTTTTGAAATACGAGCAGGCGCGAAATTCGAACCTGCGTCATGCTAAGCGCTAATTTCATTTCTTAACAATGAGTTAGGTTAAGACAATATACTGTTGCGTGGATGGGTTCGAAAGACTTGAAGCCAAAGCAGATAAAAACTTGAAGAAATTTATTCCGATGTAACTCTTCGCAGATTCTTTTACAATTTCAGAACTTCCCGTTCTAGTAGATTCAATATAGCTCTTTACACAACAATGGAGCTCAAACAGCAGTTAAAAACTAGATACACAACTGCTAAGATTGACGCAAAGGACAATGCAATGCAATACAGTTCACTTTCGCAATACAGCTCGCTGAGAGACAACTAATTCAACTCACGGCTGGCCTTCTACAGGAAAGTCAATCCTTCGTGAATCTTCTAGAGATAGAAATTGGGAGCATTTTCCAGATCGTAGTCGCCAAATGGTCGTCAAGTTTGGCGACATTTGGCGACCAAAATTAGTCGCCAGCTTGGTTCCATCTTGCTAACTTGGTGAGATTGCCACTAACCATAATGTTAAATGGCCTGCTCCTTGTAAAACTCGTTTTCCAGCATGATCCCTGTAAAACTCGTTTTCAAGCATTAAGAGACACATTGCAGGAAAGCTAAGTAAAGAACTCTTGGACTGCCTTATGCGAAGTGTACATAAATTTTCCTTTTTACATATTTAATACTACGAAATATTTACAAATATACAGAAATTCTTAACAATACTATAACATCCATAAAAAATTGTCGAGCTAGAAACTAACAGCATTCTCAAATATTCTATTAAAATTTTTCGAAGAACCAGTAAGTCTCTAGTAAGAAAATATACACTTTTTTATGTCAGTTCAAGTTGCACTTACAAGAATAGTCTTAAAAATTGATTTTAATGTATTCCAAACTCTATTTGACAAACCGCCGACCAAACGGTATAGTGGTTAGCGTGCTAGCTTCTAGACCGCGAGGTTGCGGGTTCGAGTCCCGTGTTGGCATGGGTGTTTGTAAATGTATGTTGGCTTGTCTAATGACGAATGTTTCGGCGCATTATAGCCCTCGTGTTGCTGACGGCGCCAGATAATCTGAATACAACCAACCAACTATTTGACAAACCAATGCATGCTTTAATGATTTAGAGTTTAAGTTGCGTACCAAAAAGTCATTGGAAGTCAAATCGCAAATTCTAGTCGCATAGGCTAAAAACGAAGAAAAAAGAACAACCAAACAACAATTTTGAATTCTCCAATAAACTTCAAAAGAACGAGGAATTAAACCGTTTCAGTCCGAACAAGATCAAAAAGAATAAAAAAAGTCGGTTCAATTACCCTTAGATTGGAAGTTCTGTGCTTATATTCAAACACCACCTACAAAATCCTCTCTTTTATAAAAGTGCTTCCAGGTTTAATTTGGCTCGATGCCAACACAAGTAAAAGATCGTCTTTCATTTCTCCAACTCCCCGTGTTCTTTTTTTTTTTTTATGTGTTCGAGTTGAGTTGCATTTTTGGCTCAAAATAGAAGACTTTTATTTTTTCTGGTTTCTCGCTCCGAGTATATTGATCCAAAATTAATTTCTTTATTTTATCCACAACTTCTTTTTTATTTTACGCAGTTCTAATTCTTTGTTGTTTATGAGGATTTTGGCTTTTGTTTTGTTTTAATATTTTGCGGTTTTAGCTTTTGGGGATAATTTGCGGAGTTTTTTTTTTTTGTTGTCATTTGTTGATTGTTTAGCGTGCTCTCTTTTTTATGTGCTATAGAATTATCTTTTTCTAGAATTTTTAGGGATTCTCTGGCATGACAAATCAAGTAATTCCTCCGAAAATCTATACTTTGGAAAAAAAAAATCTTTTTATATCCTTTGTACATAAAAAATTATGAAAAAACTCAAAACAAAGTTTGAATACAAATTTTTTTTATGCATTGCCAAGTTTTATGTGCAATTGCAACTTATATTGAGTGAAGATCGACTTTTTATAATGTTCAACTACTACAAAGAAAACCTAAGATCCCGGGCCATAGACTCTTTTTTTGTCCCCCCACAAAACTTAGACTCGTTGTTGATGACAAAGCATTCTATTTGCCAAGTTTCAGCTCGTTTGGATGACTGCAAGTGGTTTAATTAGTATTCCGAAGCGACAATAGAAACACGTGCCCCTAAAATTTGATAGAAGGCATTGCAATTGACAATGAGTTTATCAAAAAAGTTTAAACATAATTGGATGACGGCAAACAAGTTAATTAGCCTTCCTCATTTGCAAACAAACACACAAAATCGAAGTAAACACAATGGATTTAATTAAAAAAAAATTTAAATTGTGGAGATGAGGCTTGTTTTCAAACAGACCGATTTTTTAGAACACACAATTTAAAATACATTCCTTTTTTGAGGAGAAAATTATTGCTACAAACTAAATAAAATTTTTCATAACAAAATTCCTTAAATAAGTCTTGGGAATTTAGCAGTAATAATAAATTTTGCAATATTATACGGATGTGTGTGTGTGGGGGGCGGGGGGGGGGAGAAATGCTCTCTTTTAATTGGAATGGTATTTTGCTTTTGTTAGTATTTCTTACATGTATTAGAGTATTATGGTGACGTCACAGACACCTGTTATACGCAAGAAACACTAAATACGCATTTGTGAAAAATGATGGCATAAGGTCCATTGCAAAGTGTTCCGAATAATTTGACATGTTACTGTAGCAAATTTAACCGTTTCGAAAACAAGGCTTAGCACGTGCTGTCATAATCATAAGTCATAATTATTTAAAGTTGTATTTATGATATCTCACTCGCTTTTCTTATCCATACGTATAAAAACGAATGTCTTTAAATGTGGATGAAATTTGACACAGTGTTCTTATTAGAGTGTTTTCATATGGGTTCTTATGTTCAAATTTGGATGACCGCAGGTATATATATATATATATATATATAACAAGGCTACATACATCCGCTGTGGAATGAAATATTTTGTTTCATATTGTAAAATATTTATTCATAAACTGAGTATTGGACAGCTAATGAATCATTTTTTTTTGTCAAATTGACATTGAACGAAATATCTAATAAAGCAAAAGGATATGTAGAAGACATTTAAAAGGTTAGGTGACAATATGAGAGATTATTATTCTTTTTTTTTTCCTTTTTTTTTTTTTTTGATAATTGATTATGATACATAGCATTTTATTTCCTAATACAGAATTACTGTGTATTTTGATAGAAATGGCATGGATTTTGTATAAATGTACAATTTCTCCTTTAACTCTTTGAAGCATGAATTTCGATTTTATTTCTGGTTTTTATGACATTCGATATGAGCCACCGTCTTTACGTGTAGAAAATGATGAAGTATGTTTTCTTGTTGCCAGTGGTTAGAAGTGGTGAAAAAAAAGTGGGAGGCTGCCCAAAAGTTGTTGACAAGTACAACCCCTATCTTCAACGATAAGTTTTATAATTTCTTAACTTTTAATAAAAATATTAACTAGTAAAGAAATAATCTATACTTCCTAACACTAACATATGAACAAGGGTCCAAAATAATTCATTGTTATTTTATTGAATATTCTGCGACTTGGTTTTTTACTTGGAAATAAGAGATTAAATATTTATTCAACCTTATATACATAACTGTTTATTTAGATTTAAATAGTGCTTGAAATTAAATTAATAGAGAGATATAAAATGGTTTATATATATATATATATATATATATATATATATATATATATATATATATATAACTGCAATTTTTGGACCTCATCGAACATCATTCTGAATTTTTTATAGAAATTGGAGAAAAGTTAGTAGATTAGGAATCCACTGGTCTGTCTTTTCAAAAATGGCCGAAACTGATCGAAAATCGACTTGGAATGAGTTGAACTAAAATCCGATTGCCAAATATGTCATAACTGGCCAAAAAGAGAACAAACTTTTTCGTCTGGCAACCTACTTCATTTTGATTTTCAATGAGGAAAAGCGCAAACGATTTCTGATCTCTGGCACGGAACACTTGTATCTTTTAAAAGTAAACCAAATTGGCGACATCAGTTACGTCATCAATGACGTAATGTTTATTGCCAATTTGGCTCATTTGTGAAAGATGCAAGTAAGCTATAGCCACACATCTGAATCGTTTGCAACCTTCTTAATTGAAAATTAAAGAGTCAGGGTTACCAAATAAAAAATAATGCTAATTATTTGGCAAGTTATGGCGTATTTGGCAATTGGATTTGGTTCAACTTATTAAAAGTCCATTTTTGACCAGTTTCGGACATTTTTGCCACGGCAGACCAGTGGATTCATAATCTACTCACTTTTCTCTAATTTCTATAAAAAATTCAGAATGATGCTCGATGGGGTCCAAAAATTGCAGTCGCCTCCCAGTCTAATAGTTTATTTATGATATGTTATGTTGTTTCGCTGTAAAACCAGTCTGCGTATAGAAATAAAAATTAAAGTGGTTTCTGTGTGGAACCACTAATGGTTTCGAAGGGCTAATTGCAGAATTATATTTTCAGGATTAACAAGTATCACAAATTTGTGATTGATAACAAAACTTACAAAATGGTGCTTTCTTTTAAATTTTGGAACTGTTCTCCCAAAATTTATATCTCACAATAAATTTATTTACTAGAATAAAAACGAAAATGATGACTTGGTGTCTAACAAATGAGACGTCAACATGCAAATGCAAAAATCAATCAAATAAATGCAATAAAATAAATTCTAGTTAAAACCATTCTTTTATACATTTGTTTCTCCTCAAACTTATTAGATACTAAAATTTTTATTTTTAGTTAAGAAACCTTAAATATCAGGAATAATTAAGTATTCCTTGGGGAGAAAAAGCAAAGGAAAAGTCTTTTAGTCTACCCAATACAATTACCTGAAATACATAAGAATAATGCAAAGAAGTCTGCCAAAAGTAACAATCGAGGATAATAAGGTATGCACGGGTTTTCTGAGGGGAAAAAAAGTATTTTTACATGAAAAGCGCAGGTTGAGTATTTTTATATCGTAAAAATATTTTTTTCCGTCATTTTTAAAAAAAATCGTTATCATAAACAGAACTATGTGAAACTTAAGTTCCAACGCTTCCTTTTATACATCACAATCGCGTTCATTTTCCAAAATAATTCATAGTTTTTGTCTCATTAAAAGAAAACATCCTTACACATCGCTGTTATATTTTTCTCCAGTCAGCGACTAAATTCAAATGTTCGCATATGAAAGAATTTTAAAATGAAATACCTCTTCACATTCTTAAAGCTAATAGAACTACAAAAATAATAGAAGAAAAAAAATACTCTTTCAGTCTTCACATTGCTACATCATTCTGAATTTTAATGTTCCGTGTTTTTTTTCAGAGTTCGATTTTTCGAATTCCACCGCATAACATTGTTCTTTCTCGTATCCAATGGCAACTCTGTTTTCATTATTGCACAAATGACTACTACTTTCACTTCGATTCCCTTTGTCATGTAATATCGTTTGCTGGTATGGAACAGGAAGATGTTAGGAGGGGGAGTTTTTTTTAATTTTTTATTTTTATTCTATTTTCTTCGCGACTTAGTTCTTGAGATAGCTTATTATGGGCGAAGTGAGTTCTTAGATTGATTTTGGGGAGTGCCTAAGTGGCAAAGCACCTTGACAAATATTTTAGTCTATTCCTTCCAAACTTCAGTTTCAGCGATTATGCAGGACAATTACAAACTCACTTTTTAAAATGTTAGCACTGAGTCAAAATTTTGGAATTCGCCCACATTGGCACTGTTTGGATCTTCTATCCCTTTCATAAGCTTCAAAGAAAGAAATTCCTTGTTATGCCAAATAATCTGTTTCAATACCAAGTTCTAAGTATTTAAAAACCCATAATACAAACGATTTTATTTCTCAAAATAGAACAATTATGTTTACACTACATTTACTAGAAAATACGTGTGTGTGTGGTTAGTATAGCTCCCAAATGGATTGAAATACTATTTTCAACTTTTTTATACGGATCAGTAGTGACCATGGGATTTGTTATTATGGTTTATGCCAAAATATCACAGCAAGGTAGATGCTATTGAGACATTTAGTTTTCCAGTTATTGCCGAAAAGCATCTCTAACGATTTGGAACAAAATCGCTGTGTTGATGCTTTTTTAGGTGTGCTAAACATCCCCACCTCCGAAATTTTCATAAAAAAGCGAGGAAGGTGTACAAAGTTGAAAAGCGAATGTCGTCAACGCAGAATTATCTTCTCTTGAGCATCGTCCATCAAAAACCGTTTTTGTGTCACGTGTCGCTTACAAGAATGCCTATGTCCCCCCCCCCCCCTTCTCCTTCCCCAGTGTATTAGTTAACGCCAAAAATATCGCCTAACTGCCCATTTTTTTTTTTATGAAAATGAATATGGCAAATTATACCAATCCCAGACGAATTTAAATGCAGTGACCTGTATTAAGTGTAATTGAAAGTTAGTGATGCTCCACATCTTTAGTTTTTAAGAAATTTTTAAATGCAATTATAAATAAGCAACGTAAAATTTACGCTAACGTATAAAAGAATGTCAAAGCAGTTGCCAAAATTACAGAGCAAAAGAAAGAGGCGCGAGATATCCAGCACTTAGTTTTAGAACAAATAATAATAAATTAAGAGGCAGTCCTAGTAAGAATCAAGTTATAATCTTCGAGCCAAGTGCATTTAGAAACTACTTTGTAGAAAACCTTGACAATTGGTGAGAAGGTTCGAAAACGATCACTTAATGAAATGATATAAATTAATAACTCGAAAATAGTGTCTAATATATTTTATTTTATATTTGAATATCCTTTTGTCAATGCATATGCAGTAGGGCGTATCGAATTTTTTTTTTTTTTTTTTTTTGAAATTTAAAACTTCAAGTTGGTTAAAAGTTGTCACTATGTTTATCAAAAAAAATTTTAGTTCAATCAAAAAATATTTAGGTCTCCCAAAATAGACTTGAAGTTTGATGTTTTTTGACAAAAACAATGAGTTTAAAAAAAATAAAAAAATTTAAACATAAATATAAAGCAAATTTTTATTTTCCAAGAATAAAAATGTAGTCTATAATGCTAATTAAAAGTAATAAAAAAATTATACCTGCCATTTAATAATCAGGTCTTCCTGAATCTACAGGAAAAAGTTTACATTTTTTACAAAATACGGATACTTTTCAATTTTCAACCCATTCCTATGGTTAGTTTCAATTATTTTATTCACAGTCTAGGTATTGTAGTACATTATTTTGAAAAATCAGGAATATCATTTTATGGAATGCCGTATACTAAACTCAAGTATTAATTCTTGTCATTTCTACACGTATCCACGTTGGTTGGAATCTCTAACCAACAAAGACTCTAGGTTTGAGACATGAAGGTAACGTTATCGAAAATGATTCAATGTCACAGGGTTCGAATGATGAAAATGTACATGATAGTAAAATGCTACTACTATGGGAAAGCCAGAAAGTTGAATTATTTCAATGAAATAAGAACTGCCTAAAAATCTATTATCTTTTTCTAGAGTTTGGCTCTACGCCAATCTCAATTAGAGGTAGAAGCTCAATTAGCAAGTGCTCTTTTGTGGAATTTAAATGTTGTAACATTAGAAAACCAGGCAGTGGTAATAGATAAATCGAAATTTTTTCATGAGAGGATAAAATACCATCAAGGTATTAGTTCAACTATTTTTCTCTCTATTTATATAATCGAAAGGATGAAGCAGTAAGTATAAAAATTGTAAGTTGTAAATGTGGTCGCATAAATAAACGATAAGAACATGTATCTTTGGTATAAGAACTATATTCAACATATTTTGGACACGCAACTCCAGACAGTGGCTCTGTACGAAACGTAATATCATCATTATATGACGTTATATTGTAAACCACAAGGGAGTATAAATTTTCATTACAAACTCAGCTATTTTTTTCAACTTCGAGGTTGGATCAAGTGATACAATACAAATACGTGAAATTCGATTTGCCATTTTTAATCATCTTGAATGGGAGATGTTTCCACGGTTTCTGCTTGCTAAACCTTGGGAGCATTTGCTTACTAGTACAGCCTGACATATTTTCCAATATTTCTGGTTGGTGTTCAACTTTATAAAATCAACTTTTGGAAAAACACTATCAATGTTATTGTATTCAACAACTGGTAAATCTCGACAACTTGTTAGACATTTTCTTAATGGACAGTAAAAGAAGTATGTTAATAAATTGGACCATCAAGAGTAATCCTAACTTTCCTAAGAGGCAATTCGTTTAAATGAAATAAACAAACTGCTTGTACTGGTTATTTTAAAGTATTTATGAAGAATGAAATTGATCAATTAGAGACTTCAGAATTTCATTCAGTATTATCATAACCAAGGCTTTGAATAGTTTTCTTATCATTGCAGCTTTATTTCATAAGTTGTAATGATGACACTACGTTTCACCCAGAGCCACTGTCTGCAGTTGCGAGTCCAAAATATGTTGAATATAATTCTTATACCAAAAATACATGTTCTTCTCGTTTATTTATGCGACCACATTTACAACTTAGAATTTTTATACTTATTGCCTCATCCTTTCGATTATATAAATTGTGAAAAATGAAAATAAGAGCGAAAAATAGTTGAACTAATACCTTAATGATATTTTACCCTGTCACGAAAAACTTTCGATTTATCGATTACCATTGTCTGGTGTTCTAGTGTTACAACATTTAAATCCCATGGAAGAGCACTTGCTAATAGAGCATCTACTCTAATTGAGATTGGCTCTACCTTCACAATCTCTAGAAAAGGAGAGTACATTTTCTGGCAGTTCTTATTTCACTGAAATAATTAAACTTTCCGGATTTTCCATGGTAGAAGCATTTTACTATCATGTACACTTTCATCAAACCAACTTGGAGGCGTGCAGAAATGATATGAATTATTACTTGAGTTAAGTAAACGTCATTTCATAAAATGATATTCCCGATATTTCAAAATGCTGTACTACTATACTTAGACTATGAATAAAATAACTGAAACTAACCAAAAGAATGAGTTGAAAATTGAAAAATATCCGTATTTTGTAAAAAAGTTAAGTTTTTCATGTAGATTCAGGGAGACCTAATTATTAAATGGCAGATGTAATTTTTTTATTACTGTTAATTAGCATTATAAACTCGACATTTTTATTCTTGAAAATAAAAATTTGCTTTATATTTATGTTTTAAAAAAAAGTTAAAAATCTTTGCTTTTGTCAATAAAACATCAAACTTCAGGTCCATTCCGGGAGACCTAAATATTTTTCGATTGAACTAAAATTTTGTTTGGTAATCAAGTGAGC
This sequence comes from Linyphia triangularis, assembly GCA_963978545.1. Classification (NCBI taxonomy): domain Eukaryota; kingdom Metazoa; phylum Arthropoda; class Arachnida; order Araneae; family Linyphiidae; genus Linyphia; species Linyphia triangularis. The sequence continues at coordinate 19,304,090 of OZ021723.1, read as the reverse complement.
ATAGTGACAACTTTTTATCAACTTGAAATTTTGAATTTCCCCAAAAAGTTTTTTTCGATACGCCCTAATATGCAGTGACTTCACCTGGTCTTTTGCTATTTTAATTTTTACTTCTAATGGATAGGCAATAAATGAAAACAATTCATGTCATTTCATCAAGTGATTTTTTCCCTACCTACTCATCCAAATTTCCAGGATTTATACCAAGTATTTTCTAAATGCACTGGGTTAGAAGATTGTAACATACCTATACTAAACTTCAACTTAACTTGACATCACTAGACGGTAGATCGTCACAGTGCTCATAGGCATTTAATCCATTTTGGCGGCGTGGAAGCATAATGCTCGCCAAACCACAACCCTGTAGAGAACAAATGGCTATAAGGTTTGGCGAGAATTATGTCTTCACTCCGCTAAAATGGATTAAATGCCTATGAGCACGGGGAAGATCTATCGTCTAGTGATGTCAAGTTAAGTTGGAGTTTAGTATAGTCAAAGGGTGGATCCAGAGTTTTATTATGGAGGGAGCGGTGGCGGTTGAATAGCTTAGGTAAATATTATTGCTCTTAAGTTTTATTACTATACCAAGGGATAACTTAGCTTTGAATATACAGAATATGTTACAATAACGTAAAGGCGAAACAATAGTTGGCTACGTGTGAATTTACGACTGTAAATTAGTTGTCTACAACTGTTTGATTCGTGATAAATTATTGTTAAATATGATAAGACAGAACAATCTAACAACGAATACCCATACACATTAAACATTTTCTTGCTTCGTCCTTAACGGTATAGTGGTTAGCGTGCTAGCTTCTAGACCGCGAGGTTGCGGGTTCGAGTCCCGTGTAAGGCATGGGTGTTTGTAAGTGTATGTTGGCTTGTCTAATGACGAATGTTTCGGCGCATTATAGCCCTCGTGTTGCTGACGGCGCCAGATAATCTGAAAACAACCAACCAACCAACTTGCTTCGTCCTCTGCTTTTTCATTTCCATTTTTTGGGATGAGAACTAAAAATGTTCAGTGCGGATTCATCAAATCTTGATTGATTTCATCCAAAGTCTGAGAACAGCGCACGTTAAAACGTGAGCGGTTCATGAATAACGGAGGGAACGATCACCCCCTCCTCCCCTCGCTGCTCTTGCTGAAATTAGCATCGATATAGATAAGCAACTGGATAGACTGCTTAAAGCTGGGAAAATGAAGCCGTTGCCAGATGCCGTTGGTGGGATAAAAAATACGGATTGCCGAGGATTGAAAATAAAATTTTGGGTTGTACCCAGCAGAAATGTCAATGGTAGAACTTAATTAGTAATAATGTGATAAAAAATATCTACTCAAGCACTTTTAGAAGGTTTTTCGCATTCTCATTAGAGGTAGGAAATATCGATCAAAATAAATATCGATACTATATCGTTGCATAGAAAAAAATATCGATGTATCGATACATGATTTTTTTTTTAATTTGATTTTCAATTTTGCCAGAAACGAAGTTTTTCGGGGCAAATTTCTACTTTTCATGAATTCTTGCCAAAATTGTTTTAATAAATAAATTGTAAAAATTGTTTTAGTAAGTAAATTATAAAAATTGTTTTAATAAATAAATTATAAAAATTGTTTTAATAAATAAATTATAAAAATTGTTTTAATAAATAAATTATAAAAATTGTTTTAATAAATAAATTATAAAAATTGTTTTAATAAATAAATTATAAAAATTGTTTTAATAAATAAAATACATTTGGATGTCAAAGCATAAATTCACATTTATTTTTAAAGAAAAAATTTTGAAAAGTAGTTTATAGCATATTTTTTGCTGATAGAGGTGTTTTTAATATTTAAAATTAGATGCAAATTCCAGGCACACGCTGGCTACAGAAACGGCGCTATGTTAATGTCTACTAATAAATGATCTTATCGTTCCATTACAATATATTTTCTTTTTGGTTAGGGTGCCATTTTAACTGTCTCTCAGCTAAGTCCAAACTTTGGTTTTAAAGTTTTTGAAAAGGGAATAAAGAAAATCGAAAAAACACATAAAGCTACAAAACGATCATCAAAATATTAAAAATGTCTGCAAATATCGATATATCGGTGACTGGTATCGATATTTTTAGTATCGATATTTTTGTAAAAATATCGATAAAAATATCGTCGTTTCGATATATCGCCGACCTCTAATTCTCATCCAACTATAAAAGTACAACTACTACTTTGATTGGTTAACCATCCCACCAGCATCATCAACCGCCGTCGCGTTTTTTTTCTTGCATTGACATCGGAGTAGTCTATTCAGTTGTTTATAGTACGAGAGGCGACTGCAAGTTTAGGTACACCATCGAACATCATTCTGAATTTTTTATAGAATGTGGAGAAAAGTTAGTAGATTACGAATCCACAGGTCTGCAGTGGCGAAAATGGTCGAAACTAGACGAAAATCGACCTTGAACGAGTTGAACTAAATCCTAATGCCAAATATACCTTAACTTGCCAAATAATGAGCATTCTTTTTTATGTGATAACCCATCGCTCTTTAATTTTCAGTTAAGAAGGTTGCAGACGATTCAGATATCTGGTGACGGTCTACTTGTATCTATTGAAAGTGAGCCAAGTTGGCAAGAAATATTACGTCACTGATATCGCCAATTTGGCTTACTTTTAAAACGTGAAAGTTTTCCCAGCCAGAGATCAGAAATCGTCTGCGCTTTTTCTCATTGAAATCCAAAATGCAATGGATTCCCAGACGAAAAAGTTTGTTCTCTCTTTGGCAAGTTATGACATACTTGGCAATCGGATTTCTTTCAACTCGCTCAAAATCGGTTTTTGACTAGTTTCGGCCATTTTTGCCACGGCAGACCAGTGGATTTGCAATCTATTAATTTTTCTCCATATCTATTAAAAAAATTCAGAATGATATTCGATGGGGGCACCTAATCTTGCAGTCGCCTCTCAGTCTATTATCTATATCGATGGAAATCAGCCCCTGAGCGTAAAGACACAGGACTTGCTCTCCGTATTTACTTCCGGTTTATCTTTGGGAAATCCCCGATTCTTATCCCTGGATGATTTATGGGCAAATATCCTTTGTACCGGATCCCAGTTAAGAGTCGGGAATTTACCCAATCATCGGCATATCCAGGCAGGAAAGAGATCCATATCGATATTATTCAATAAAGGATATCTCGCCGGGAGGTTTATGCATTAGTAGTAGGAGTTATTGGAAATTGGGGTATTCATATCTTGCGGTGATCCAATAACGCAGGAAAAGATTCTTTATCCATAAGGGCTGTAATTAACCTTAATTATTCGCGGTGAAATAAATTGATATATTTTTGCCGCTTAAGAATTTCGCCTGGTACTGGCTCTTGTGATTGTATTTTGGCACTCCCTTCTTCACGGTTCTCCTTGAAAGATTTTCCGGAAAGAGTTCCTCCCTTGAAAATGCGTTAGATGTTTCGGTGCAGCTAGTTCTTGGGTAGTCCAGAAAATATCCAATCAACCTGCATATTCATATCTTTAATAATTTACTTTATTTCTGTTCTTTATATTTTTTATGAAGTCATGTATAAATTAAATATTAGAATGCTTCAGAATTGCATAACTTGGTCTTTTTAATGCATCTTAGGAAAAAATACAACTTTTTTCTTTATTAGAATATTGATTTTGTTTATGTATTAAATTACCAAATATCCAAAGTATCAATGAGTCCTGATTGATAAAAAAAAAAAAAAAAAAAAAAAAAAAAAAATCACGTACAGATTTGGATTTGTTTTTAAAAATAAAATTTGTAAAATGTTGTGCAAATATTATAAATATATATATATATATATTTCTCCACGTTTTGGAACATCCTGATTTAAAAAAAGTGATATAGAAAAAATGTCTGTGTGTCTGTGGACAGCATAATTCCCGAAAAAATACGATGTTCAAATTTGGTGTGCGGATTGTTGGTGGCCATGGGACCTATCGTTAAGGTTTTCGTCAAAATTGCGCATGCGCATAAGGTAGCTGTCATTGAAAAAAACAAACAAAAAAAACAGCAACATATTTTTCAATGATTGCAAGAAAACGGCTGTAACAATTTTGATCAAAATCGCTGTGGTAATCCTTCTTCAGGTGTTTTAAACATCCCCACATTCAAAATTTCCTTAAAAATACTTTAATGGCATAAAAAGTTGAAAAACAAATGCCTTCAACACAGAGTTCTCTTTGCTTGAGCATAGCTCATCAAAGATCGGTTTTTCTCCTCTCCTCAGTTTCCCTTTTAAGAAAGGTTAATATAAGAATTATCGAAAAGTATATTACCAAAATCCCCATTTTGGCGGATTTTTTTTTTTTTTTTTTTTTTTTTTTTAAGACCCATATAAAAATTATCAAAAAAAAAAAAAATATATATATACACATATATATATATATATATATATATATATATATATATATATATATATATATATATATATATATATATATATATATATTGCCAAACTGACCATTTTTTCTGAATGAACGAGGAAAATAAAAAAACGTTAAATGACACAAATCCACATCAGTATTATAGTGTAATTGAAAAGTTGTGCTATGTTCCTCACCCCTAGGTTTTTATTCCATTTGAGATAAATCTACATTTCCAACAATTGCGATCTGAACACTAGCGGCCTTCAAATAGTGATACTGCCATGCTACATAAAACTATGGCACCGTCTCAGAAATTCCGGTGTTCCAATTTCAGATTCTCCCTGTGGTTTACGAGCCTGAAATCAGGCATCCAAACTCGGATAGAAAGTCATATGCTGGGAAAAACTGAATGACGTCACGCCTTGACGAATCCGTTCCCCTCTCTTCCACCTTCCAAAATTCCGCAAAAATGAAGAATGGAAGATTTTCATTAAAAAAAAAAATAAAAGAAGGAATATCAAAAGGGGAGTTTCCGGTGGTCACGCTTCACTCCCTCCCCCCCTCTCTCCACTTCCTGTCAACCTATGGGAATGCGACAGACGATCACAAAGAGACTGCTGACCCATTGGGATGACTGGGCTTGCGCACAATGCATTTTGTGGTAGACAATGGCATTATGTGGATAAGCTTTGTGGTTAAGGGCTTGTTTTTACCGCAAAATAGAATTGGTTCGAACTTTATTTCTGAAGTGACAAGCATTCTTTTTCTCCAGTCTTCTTTGAAGATTCACTAAAGATAAAGTTTATGGATTTTGAAAAACAATTTTTTTTTTGTGTCCTGAGAATGCTTTTCCAACTGATGGCACAGGGATACAGTGCCTGACTCGAGACTAAGATATAAGGATAATAATATTAATAATAATAAGAATAAAAATAAGAAAATTGTAATTATAACAATTATCTTAAGAAGAATCTTATAAGAAGAATCTTTTCACTGTTTGTTAATAATTAGAATAAAAGTAATAATAATAAAAAAAATAATAATAATAATAAATTATAATAAAAACAATAATTATTATAATAATTATTATGGTAATTTTTATTATAAGAAAATTTATATCAACTATAATAACAATAACAACAGAAATAATAATAATAAGAAGAAAAATTATAATATGAATAAAAATAAGAGGATTTTATAAGAAGAATAAGAATACAATAACTATAATAATAATAATAATAATAGCAACAATAATAACACTAACAAAAACGACAGCTATAATAATAACTCTAACAAAATTCAACTATCCTCATGCCCAATCTACAACCAATGATTTCAAAAACGAGTAGACAAGACAGCGATTGTTGGTCCGGTAGGAATTTTGCGTGGTTTTCTTCCATTTAAAAATCCTAATATATTAGTTTCCCCTCAAAAAATCTCCCCGAAGGCTTTCATTCCCATTCACACTCCTTCTAGACCGCGAGGTTGCGGGTTCTGAGTCCCGTGTTAGGCATGGGTGTTTGTAAATGTATGTTGGCTTATCTAATGACGAATGTTTCGGCGCATCATAGCCCTCGTGTTGCTGACGGCGCCAGATAATCTGAAAACAACCAACCAGCCCATTCACACTCAGAATACGCCGACCAAACGGTATAGTGGTTAGCGTGCCAGCTTCTAGACCGCGAGGTTGCGGGTTCGAGTCCCGTGTTTGGCACGGGTGTTTGTAAATATATGTTGGCTTGTCTAATGACGAATGTTTCGGCGCATTATAGCTCTCGTGTTGCTGACGGCACCAGATAATCTGAAAACAACCAACCACATTCAGAATACCTATGTAATCCGTATTGCTCCGAAGCGATGTTCACTTAGAACTAATGAGCAGAACTCATCTAGCGTAACTGTTACTAAAGAAAGTGTCCATTCCGATTTGCAGTATATTAAGGCAGCAAGTGTCGCCGGACATTTGCGGCACTTTCCTTTCGCACATTGTGATGAAACGGAATCGGATGTCATTCACTCACTTGTGACCGCAACTAAGAGGAGCTCCGTACCGGCTTGCTGCGCTCCAATGCCTTAGCGGCTGATGGAATTCAGTTCGCTCTGGTTTTCACCACTGAATTATATTCTATTGCCTTTCTCCGTGTGTACCAGTTATATTGAGTCACATTTTTTGCCACGTCTTGTACATTATTTCTGAAGTGTATTTTGTGTGTGTGTGTTCCATGTACACAGATGTAGTTCTCTACTTTGAATTATTTCGTTCACTATTTGTTGACAAATCTGTTGTGTATTTAAATTCTTTAGTTGCGCAGTTAGCGACTTGCGCATTTCTGTCATATCCAGTTGTATATAAACTTGTGTTCTGTGATACATTGGATCTACGCAATAAACGTATTTAGCCGTAAGCATCGATTTACTTAATGCTTTAGAGCGGGATACAACATTTTGGCGACGAGGATGGGATCCAGCAGATTGCCAGTTCACCAATTTAATTCATTCGATTGTAATATTGAAGATTGGCCAAGCTACGTCGAAAGGCTTGAAGCTTTTTTTTTTGATAAATGAAATTCCGGATACGAAGAAAGTACCTGCAATATTAAGTGTTGTGGGAGCATCAACCTATCGAATACTAAATAATTTGGCTACACCCCAGCTGCCTTCTACTCTTAAATACGAAATTCCAACTCCACTGGAGATTACAGAGCGGTATAGGTTCTACAAAAGGAATCAACTTCAAGGCGAGTCTATTTCCCAATACTGTGCCGAATTGCAAAAGATATCAAGGAATTGTAACTTCCAAAATTACTTATCGGAAATGCTAAGCGATAGATTTGTGATGGGGTTAAAAGACGAAACTATTCAAAATAAGCTATTCACTACGCCAATAAATCAAACTTAAATACTTCAAAAATTCCGTTGGATAATCTGTGTTGGATACACTCGATACGATTGATCACCAGACCGACCAGCTGCACTAACTATGCTGTGCCGAGTTCTGCTATCCGAATCTAGTTTAATTATATCTTTCAGCAATAAAATACAATACCTACCTTAGCCGACCAAACTGTATAGTGGTTAGGGTGCTAGCTTCTAGACCGCGAAGTTGCGGGTTCGAGTCCCGTGTAAGGCATGTGTATTTGGTTTGTCAAATGACGAATGTTTCGGCGCATTATAGCCCTCGTGTTGCTGACGGCGACAGGTAATCTGAAAACAACCAACCAATACCTATATAATGTACTTACAATCAATCCATTCCTCTCAGTAATATTCAATGCGCTACCTACACTAGTGCCTTCTATACTAAACTCCAACTTAACTTGACATCACTAGACGGTAGATTGTCTCAGTGCTCATAGGTATTTAATCCATTTTGGCGGAGTGAAGACATAATGCTCGCCAAACCTTATAGCCTTTTGTTCTGTAAAGGGTTGTGGTTTGGCGAACATTATGCTTTCACGCCGCCAAAATGGATTAAATACCGTCGATCGTCTAGTGATGTCAAGTTAAGTTGGAGTTTAGTATAGTATTATACTAAACTCCAATTTAACTTGACATCACTTAGACCATAGATCTTCACCGTGCTCATAGGCATTTAATCCATTTTAGCGGAGTGAAGACATAATGCTCGCCAAACCTTATAGCCTTTTGTTCTCTAAAGGGTTGTGGTTTGGTGAGCATTATGCTTTCAGGCCGCCAAAATGGATTAAATGCCTATGAGCATGGTGAAGATCTATCGTCTAAGTGATGTCAAGTTAAATTGGAGTTTAGTATAGTAGCAGCTAAGAGTGATTTTTTAGCACCCAAATAAAAAGTTTTGAGTACTAAAAAATCAATAAATATTTTTTAATAACTCAAATAAATATTCTTTAGTACTCATATAATTTTTTAGTACTCAAATAATTGTATTATTAACAATTTAAAAATTCATTTTCAAGTCTCTAAATTTGTTTTGGATTTAAATTACTTAGTTTTAATACTTTTTCAATACTACAGTCAAACCCTATTATGCTAAATCGATGGGGCCGCCGAAATTGTTCGTGTTAACTGAACTTCCTGTTTTAATCGAATAATATAACGTTAAGTTTAAGTAAGGAGAACTGCTTTTACTTCGAATTAAACGTAATTTCATATTACGAGATTTCTCGCCAACGAGGTTTAACTCTTTACTTCGATTTTGTGTTTGGCGTGCAAATCTGCGGATGGCCAATTAACCCCTTTGCCGTCATCCAATCGACTTGAAACTTGGCAGATAGAATCAATTCCTATGATAATGCATTCTATCAAGTTTTGAGGGCTGTCACTGTTATTAAAAAACCGATTTTATACACGCTACTCTTATTGTTTCATAATACTAACAGCCGACCAAACGGTATAGTGGTTAGCGTGCTAGCTTCTAGACCGCGAGGTTGCAAGTTCGAGTCCCGTGTTAGGCATGAGTGTTTGTAAATGTATGTTGGCTTGTCAAATGACGAATGTTTCGGCGCATTTAGCCCTCGTGTTGCTGACGGCGCCAGATAATCTGAAAACAACCAACCATAATACTAACACTTTTGCTTGGCGTCATCCACTTGTGCTGAAATTTGTCTGATGAGTTTTCGATAAGAATGCATCGTCAAGTTTTTGAGTCCGCCACTGTCACTTCAAGGCCTACGATGATTAATTTACACATTTTATTTCATCCGATTGAGCTGAAACTTGTCAGATAGATTCAATATAGATGACTATGCATTCTATAAAGCATTGAATCTGTCACTGTCACTAAAAGGCTGCTCTTGCACATGATTCTATTGGCGCTTCGTATTATTAAACCCATTTATCGTCATCCAATCGATCTCAAACTTTTAAGTTGGCCGATACACTCGTTGTCGATGACAATGACTTCTATCAAGTTTTGGGACTGTTACTAAAAGGACGCATTTACACATGTTTGCGTTTATATTGCAATACATAAGACTTAAAACAGATTTTACTATTTTACTCACGTTCTATTAAAACCTTTTCATCAAGGTTAACAAGAGAAAATCTTCGGAGGACTATCCACTTTCCGTCATCCAATTGATCTGAAACGTGCAGATAGACTCGATGTGTATGACAATGCATTCAATCAAGTTTTGAGGGCAAAAAAATAGTAATTAGTTCTGAATGACATGTTTTCTTCGTAGCGGTCAAACATTATAAAAACTCGATCCTAGCTCAATAAATTGCAATGGACCATTCCCACATTTAATTTTTTAAAATTTTTTTTTTATTCAATTCTTAATTTTAAAAAGGCCACGAACTCAAAAGTTCTGCCCACTACGCTTTTCCTTTACTTTAATTTGCAACTTAAGTTCACTTGTTAGTTTTGGCAGGAAAAACAACACATTCGGCTCAAAGCGAATGTGACGTCACTTCATCTGAAACAACTTGGCTTGAAACGTAGCAGCGGAAACCAGTTCTGCAAGTTTCTCGCAAATCGCGCCAACCGGTACGGGATACAGCAATTGTCTTCCAAACACCCACCAAAAATTTGGCAGAAACCTCACGATAACCATGGAAACGGAAGGATGTCGTGACGTCACAACTATAGCGGATCGTTTTGATCGGACAGGGTTTCGGCGCAATTTCTTTTCTTAATATTTAAATAACTAATTTTCTTTAAAGAACATTTGTTTGAAAGTTGTGAATGAGAAAGAAATTCTTCATAAATATGCATTAATTTTTCTCGTTTTTAAAAAATGGGACACCATTGTACCACATAAAAATCGGATAGCATAAAAAAGGATTGGTTTTAAGGTTATATTATATATCAATAACAATTTTTGCCTTCAGCATAATTCGTTCTTAATATGATTTAATGAAAAATTAAAAATGTAATTTTTCCCTATTTGACAAATCAAACAAACCCACTCAACCAAGCACGAGTCGGGAGTGGTCAGTAAGGTTTTAGTTGGTTGGTTGTATTCAGATTATCTGGCGCCGTCAGCAACACGAGGGCTATAATGCGCCGAAACATTCGTCATTAGACAAGCCAACATACATTTACAAACACCCATGCCAACACGGGACTCGAACCCGCAACCTCGCGGTCTAGAAGCTAGTACGCTAACCACTATACCGTTTGGTCGGCAGTAAGTAAGGTTTTAGCAAACGTTATCCTGCACAATATCGATTTAGCATCTATCAATGAGCGAACCACGACATCGACCTAGGATTCGAAACAATTACCTTTTGTGCTTACGAAACAAAAATTTCCTTCACAAATATGTTGTCCATTTCTTCCAACACCAAAAACTGGCTTTGAAAAAATACTGAATGACCATAAGATTTTTTTTTTTCGATGTCAGAAATCTCATATTCTGTTATTTTACTACTTGGACTTTCGCCCAAAATTTTACTTTCGACAATATTTTTTTCCACTAGCTCGTAGATGATGCCATGTCGAGTTTTATTGTTTTTGGTAACTCGATGAAAATACCATAAACAACAGGAAATGTGCGCATAAAAATAGACCCTTAAAATATTTCTTTCGGCACAAAAACACTAAAATCCAAATGTTCAGAATTCTCAACGGGATTTGTTTCTCTAAGTTCCCAGGTTTTAAAACTATCTGCGAAATGCTCTCACATTGTTAGAACACAGGACATGGGTTTCTACTTACAAAATAGTTCTTATAATTTTAAAATTAGATTATATTTTTAGGTTTATGTCAGTTTTACAGCTAGGTACCATGTTTGCTTATATAATATAAATTTAAATTATAATTCCTAGACTTTAAATATAAATTTTTAATGTTTAGAACTCTAAACATCCACTATCTATTCTAAGTATTCGACAACAAGGTTTAATATAGTTTTGTTCCGATTTTTTTCTACAACACATTTCAGAAACCTTGATTGGTTGGTTGTTTTCAGATTATCTGGCGCCGTCAGCAACACGAGGGCTATAATGCGCCGAAACATTCGTCATTAGACAAGCCAACATACATTTACAAACACCCATGCCTAACACGGGACTCGAACCCGCAACCTCGCGGTCTATCAGAAACCTTGATAAATAAAGTTTTATAAAAAAAAAATTCATTCGCCTTTGTTATGTCTCAAATGAAATTCCTTTAGATGAAATCTCAAGTTTCCCAGTATTCCGAATATTAGATTGACGCAATTACTGTGGGATAAAAAAAAGTTGTTCCTTTAAATTGTTTTGACCATACTGACGCTGAATGAGAAGCTATTTACAAAATTGTACAACGGGAAAATACAAGGCACATATAAAGAAACTTTGCCGATTTATGGAGCTCTAGCAGCTGTTGCGTTCAACAGAGAGAGATGAGATTTCAGGTATAGTTTGAGCATAGATAATAGTTATAGTTACAGAAACTCGAAAATTTTGAATAGCAACACCTACTTTTTCATGTCGCAAAATTCTCAGCGCACGTGAAAACCTTTAATAGCGTTGAAATGGTACGTGTAAAACAAAAAATGGACGCTTTATGCACGCACAAAAAACAGCTATTAATTTTGTTCATGAAAAACTTATTTTGTGTTAGTTTAAAAAAAAAAATTAGTTTAAAAAACACCCTTTGGATTTTAAAAATACCCCTTAAAATTTAGATAGTGGGTGAAAATACACTTTGGAAATATTTAACTGGCAAACATTGGGAAAAACCCTTTAATATATATAGCTTCTTGCTTAGAAAGATTGAGTTAGTTAACGTACTGAATTTCTTGACAAAAAATATCTAAAAATTTCTTTGCACATTACTCAGGTTGGTTGTATTCAGATTATCTGGCGCCGTCAGCAATACGAGGGCTATAATGCGCCAAAACATTCGTCATTAGACAAGCCAACATACATTTACAAACACCCATGCTTTACACGGGACTCGAACCCGCAACCTCGCGGTCTAGAAGCTAGCACGCTAACCACTATACCGTTTGGTCGGCTGTTAGTATTATGAAACAATAAGAGTAGCGTGTATAAAATAGGTTTTTTAATGACAGTGATAGCCCTCAAAACTTGATAGAATGCATTATCATAGGCATTGATTCTACCTGCCAAGTTTCAAGTCGATTGGATGACGCAAATGGGTTAATAGGCTTCTTCGCAGATTTGCACGCCAAACACAAAATCGAAGTTAGAGTTAAACCTCGTTGACGAGAAATCTCGTAACATGAAATTACGTTTACTGCGAAGTAAAAGCAGTTCTCCTTACTTAAAACTTAACGTTAATTTATTCGATTAAAACATGAAATTCAGTTAACACGAACAATTTCAGCGGCTCCATCGATTTAGCACAACGGGGTTTGACTGCAGTATTTAAAAAGTATTAAAACTAAGTAAGTAATTTAAATCCAATACAAATTTAGAGACTTGAAAATGAATTTTTAAATTGTTAATAATACAATTATTTGAGCACTAAAAAATAATTTGAGTACTAAAGAATATTTATTAGAGTTATTAAAAAATATTTATTGATTTTTTAGTACTCAAAACTTTTTATTTGAGTGCTAAAAAATCTTAGCTGCTACTAATACTATACTAAACTTCAACTTAATTTGACATCACTAGAAGGTAGATCGGTAGGAAGGTAGATATACCGTTTGGTCGGCCTTGCACATTACTCAGTGATATGATGCCTAACTCAAAGTGTAAAAGTCACAAGTCAAGGGTCGAGAAAGATTTGAAGCTCCAAGTCACAAACCTTTCCCTTTTTTATCAATCGCATCAAGGTTTCATTTTACAAAGGCCGTTTACGGGTGCGGTTTAAGGTTTCGGGTTGTCTCGGGTGTACCTTAAAACCACTTATATTCCTGCAACAAAAAACTGACAATGGGAATTGAAATGTATGCGCATATATGTTTGATTGTACCCGTTTTCTTGAGGAGTATATTGTGTTTCTTGGGATAGCGTTAACCTTATTAGATGGCGGGGCTTCGGTGCCCTATTTTGTAAATCTAGATATTCTATTTACATAAACGTAATATAACGAGGTTACTTTTAGGCCTGCAGGAATTTTTTTTTTATGGAAAGAATCCTGGAGGTCAAGTTCAGAATAATATAACTAAATGTTTTGAGGAATGTCGCTGTGCCACAATCGATAGCAATTTTTTTTTTGTTGATGCTAAAAAAAAAGTTATCGATAAAAAAAAAGTTTTTAGAATGAATCATTTTTATGTATCGCTAACCTTTACTTGCGATTGCAACTTATTTAACACGTTGAGTGCAGGGTCAGCCATCGGTGGCTGATAGTACGCTGTTGTTTTTCCCACACCTATAATTTGACATAGTGCCTTTCTTGGTATTTTTTGAAGTGCAGGAAGTCTTAATTTTTGAAGTACTATTGATATTTCAATACACAAAAATATTATTAAATATACTATGTCCAAAATGTCCTTGTGAAAAATTGCCTACCTAAGAAACTTAAGTCCGAGGTCTGGCAACGCTGTGCAAACGTGTGGAATGAATGTCTATAAGCATTTCATTTTCATTCTGCCGACCAAACGGTGTAGTGGTTAGCGTGCTAACTTCTAGACCGCGAGGTTGCGGGTTCGAGTCCCGTGTACGGCATGGGTGTTTGTAAATGTATGTTGGCTTGTCTAATGACGAATGTTTCGGCGCATTGTGTTGCTGACTGTGCCAGATAATCTGAAAACAACCAACCATTTTCATTCTAAGCCTAAATATCTTCCACTTCGATAATAAACAATAGCCTTAATATATTTACTCAACTGTATCGAGTAAATTTCAATCTGTTAGCAGCGATGTGCTGGTATTGCGGTATAGCAATGCGAAGCTGCGTGTGACCTGAAGGGGATTTCCTTAAGAATTCGCTTGGCGCTGAAAGTGTTAAAAGATGTTGAGCTCAGATTGAGTTTTCATTGTGTTTGACCACTTCGAAAAAAACCTTCGTTCTGTGACATTGACTATCTTTTGCTTTTGTCCTAAAACATGATAGAATGTATTTAATCTACAAAGAGTTTAAATGTTAAGTTTCAACTCGATTATTTGACGGCAAGTGGCTTAACTAACCCAACGATGATTTCGTCACCCACGAACAAAATCGAAGCTAAAATAAAGTATTTAAAAATATCAAATGGGCAGGTTTTTGTTATTTATAAATTGGCAACCTTATCAGGGGAAGGTTATAGTCCTTAAATATCGCCAGATTCTACTACATGCTTGAATATGGCTTTGGATTTGACGTATACCTATAGAAACGTGTATAAAAGTGACATTTTTTATGACAGACTTAAAACATGACAGAATTCATTGTCATAAAGACGAGTTTATTGGCCAAGCTTATACTCGATTTCAATGACAGGAAGTGGGTTATATTAGGTCTCTAAAGGTTTTGCTCGCAACAAATTAACACCAAAATCAAAGTTTATTAAAAGATTTGACGAATTCATAAATTAACCCTTTGAGTTACTGAATTATTTGAAGCTTTTTATGCCCATGGGACGGATTTGGATGGACGGATGACGAGTCAGACTTGTCCACCGTAACTTGGCCCAAGTAAGCAGATGACGAGTCAGACTTGTCCACCGTAACTTGGCCCAAGTAAGCAGATGACGAGTCAGACTTGTCCACCGTAACTTGGCCCAAGTAAGCAGATGACGAGTCAGACTTGTCCACCGTAACTTGGCCCAAGTAAGCAGATGACGAGTCAGACTTGTCCACCTTAACTTGGCCCAAGTAAGCAGATGACGAGTCAGACTTGTCCACCGTAACTTGGCCCAAGTAAGCAGATGACGAGTCTCATTCGTCAAATGTACCCAAAGGGTTACCCCTTAGAACTAATTCTGTAAACATCAATTCTTTTGAAACCATAAGAATTCAGGCCGTTTTCAATACTCGTGAAATATTTTAGAAGCAATCCAATCATATTCTGGAGTTTTTGAAGAGAAAATACATTTATTGTGCTGGTAAAGTAGAATGGAACTTCTACTGAAGGACATTTTTAACTGAGAGCCCTTTGATTTTATTTTAGAACAAACTTTCATTTCGTATTATTCTAAGACTTTTTAGTTTTTGTTGTATTGTGTAACCTCAGCTTAACACACCTCCACCGTATACAAAAGTTAACACAATATCAGCAAACAACAATCATTCACGACATGCAGTGCTGTAAACGCAATAACGGATGGCATACGGCGAATCACAACCAATCCGCAGCTGCAAAAAGAAGCAACAGAGGCAGTGAGGGAACCGATAACAAAGAATGATGAAGACACGCTTGGTCAATCAACTGACCCAAGGCTTGGGGAACAGTGCCCTATGGTCGTTATGATGGGAGATATACATAATAATGTTCACGCAACGCCCGAACATGCGGACGGCAGAAGCAGTAATTACGGAGATGTTTTATCACGTTATTGTATAGATATTGATTGTATCTTTTTTTAGGCGGCTGAAACGGAATTGAAATGGCATTCGGTGGATTATTCAATTGAATTGTAGATTTTGTCAAGAGCTCTATTTCGTAGTTTTTGAAACTTTTTTTTCTAACTTCGATGTTTGTTCGTGGCGGGGAAAAAATAAATAATCTCGGATGGCTTATTAACCCACTTGCCGTCATCCAATCAAGCTGAAGACTCGTCGATGACAATGTATTGTTGCACAAATTATCTGTATATAGTGTAAATAGTGACGTATTATTTTAAAATTCTATTGTAATTTATTTTATCTTATTTTATTTATTAACAGCGGTTAGAAAAAGGTGGCAACACCTAAAGCAATCGAGAAAATTTCGAGATGTTTCTTTTTCGACGAATTGGCTGGATATTTCGAGAATGTTCTCCCTCACCCGCCCGTTATTAATAAGACCTGAGAACGGGAAAGTTTTCAGATTGACTTCGGACTTCGATGTGCTGACCAAACGATATAGTGGTTAGCGTGCTATAGTGGTTAGGTATAGTTTGGTATAGACCAAACGGTATAGTGGTTAGCGAGGTTGCGGGTTCGAGTCCCGTGGTAGGCATGGGTGTTTGTAAATGTATGCTGGCTAGTCTAATGACGAAAGTTTCGGCGCATTATAGCCCTCGTGTTGCTGACGGCGCCAGATAATCTGAAAACAACCAACCAACCAATCGGACTTCGATGAAAGCTGATCGCTTTGTTTACCTACTAGAGTGAACTTGTACAATCGCTGTATTCGAAGTTGCTCTTACTGAAGCTTGTGTTGAAGCTTGAGAGTGATTACACTGTTGTCTTTCAATAAATTTTGTGAGTTTTTGAAGTGAATAAATAATAGTTTTTATTTAATAAAAACCGAGTCTGCATTGCCTCTGTGAAAAATTCGCAACAGTATTCAATTAAGTTTTGGCGATTCTTACTAAAAGGTCGCCTTTACATACATTTCCATTGCATCAGATTTAGATACCAAGCTTTATATTCAAATTCGTACAATGTATTTTTCTATATTTAAATCTTGGTTAGTCTCGCGTTTGACAAATGTCCCCCCACAAACATTGTTTTGTCAATTATTCGATAGATAACAGCCCATGATCAAATCCCGTCCCAGTACCTTTCTATCTAACCTTGACATTTCCCTATGTGTATTATTCAGTTCCATGCATGTATACAGGCAACACAAAACTTATTTGGTTGACGTTTGTCCCCCACGTGACCAACCCTGTATTTTAATTTTGCTAGGTAATCTAAAAGTGTTTTTATTATTTTTTTTTTATTATTATATTTTTATAGTTTTTATGTTTTGTGAGGGGACATGTTTTTTTATATGATATTATTTGTCCATCGATATAGATAAACAACTGGATAGACTGCTCCAATGTCAATGCAAAGAGAAAAACGCGCCGGAGTTTGCGAAGCTGGTGGGTTGGTTGGTTGTATTCAGATTATCTGGCGCCGTCAGCAACACGAGGGCTATAATGCGCCGAAACATTTCGTCATTTAACAAACCAACATACATTTACAAACACCCATGCCTACACGGGACTCGAACCCGCAACCTCGCGGTCTAGAAGCCAGCACGCTAACCACTATACCGTTTGGTCGGCACGAAGCTGGTGGGAGGATGACAGTTCACTTTTATAGTTGGATGGGAATGCGAAAAACCTTGTAAAGTGTTAGAGTAGATATTTTTTTGCACATTATTACTAATTAAGGTCTACTATTGACATTTCTGCTGTGTACAACCCAAAATTTTATTTTCAATCCTCGGTAATCCGTATTTTTTATCCCACCAATGGCATCTGGCAACGGTTTCATTTTCCCAGCGTTAAGCAGTCTATCCAGTTGTTTATCTATATCGATGGATTTGTCTTACACATTATTTCTCAGCAATAAAAAAAATTGTGCAATTTTTTTTATATGAATTCACTTTTTTATTATCTTTTTATATTTCAAGTAATACTGAAACTGAAAAACTGCGACAATTGAGTATGCAAGAACTATTTAATTCAGATTAAAATATGCGTAAATTGGGCATTTGTTGAAGAGGACACTGAATGACTTTTTATGATAAAATCTATTTATCTTCCTTATATAATTGTTTTATAGTATTTTAGATGTAAATTTATATTTTCACTATATTTTTATCTACAATGTTTGATGTGATTATACTTATTGTGTTTTAAAACTATTTTAAAAATAAATTTGAATCTTCATAAAATTAATTTCGATAATAATATTTGTTTTATTCTTACAGTTTTTTTTTTTCTTTTTCTTTTTCTAAAGTGTTTTTTCCCAAGTTATTTTAAAAATATTTTTTTTAATTTTTACTTCATTCTATTCAATAATGCTGTTTTTTAATTAAAATACCCACTTACTTTGATATTTGATCACGAATTTAATGTTATACACAAAAATTTGAATTTTGGGGACATTTGTCCCCCACGAGACTAACCAAGGGTTAATGACTGAAACCTTTCCCTGTTAAGACTAAAGACTTGAAAAAAGAAATTGCTATTTTGATGTTCTTGAAACCTTCATATTAGCTTCAATTTTGTTCGTTGCGAGGAAAATCGTGGTTAATTGCCGTCATTCAATTGATTTGAAACTTGATGTACCGACTCGTTTTCGATGACAATGCATTCTGTCAATTTTTAGGACAAAGTAAGAATAAAGTTTGTCAATGACACGGAATATGTGGTTTCGTCGTAATAGC
Organism: Linyphia triangularis; assembly: GCA_963978545.1. NCBI lineage: Eukaryota > Metazoa > Arthropoda > Arachnida > Araneae > Linyphiidae > Linyphia > Linyphia triangularis. The sequence continues at coordinate 19,285,584 of OZ021723.1, read as the reverse complement.
CAAACACTATGAAAACTCGATTCGAGCTCAAAAAAAAAATTAGTTGTAATTGCATTTATAAGTTGGCAATGAATATAAAAAGTTTACAGTAAAAACTTACGTCCTGAAGTCAAACTTGAAGTCAGCGTTCCCAAACAAAACCACAAATGCAACACTATTTGTCGAGTGAAAGGTCTTGTCAAGATAAGTTCCCATTCTCGGAAGTTAATTTGCAATAATTTCAATTTGAATATAAGTGCTACACGTGTGTGTCATATATCAATTTGAAGGTCTGTATAACATACATTGCATTGTATAAAATCCAATTCGAAATTACAAATCGAAGCCTTTCCAAATTCGATTGGAACAGTACTTCCACAATCCACATTCACTTTTTTAACACCTCCCCCCACCCCGTCCCTCTTGTCTATCATTCAGTTGGTGAAGTGGGGGGGGGGGGGGAGGGTCTAAGAAGAAAGTTAAAGTCTAATTACAAAGTTATTCTAAGACCAACAAAATAGAAATTTCATACATTGGCTGCAATGAGCGGTACCAGATTAGACCTTCTATGTGCTTTGGTATGCTTTTTGCGCCAAGCTTGTTGTCGAACTCGCCAATTTCGCGCTATTTTTGTTTGTAAAATTTCTTATTAGGCAGCGTTTCACCTATGTCTTCAATCTTAGTAGGACTAGATTTCAGTCACTAAAAAATTGTACTTGCTCTGCTCTGTGTATGTGTACTTATTAATCATATGTAAAAGATATATTTTAGCGACAGGTACTGTAGCAATCTAACCTCTTTTTATTGTCCTCATATGGACAAATATTTTTGATGAAGGAGGATATATATTTAGGGTTCACAAGGTGAAAGGAGGACGACATGGCGTTTTTAAAAGTATCCTACTGTTGCGTGGACGGGTTCGAAAGATTTGAAGCCAAAGCAGATCAAAACTTGCAGAAATTTATTCCAATATAACTCCTCACAGATTCTCTTACAACTCCAGAGCTTCTCGTTCTAGTAGACTCAATACAGCTCTTTTCACAACAATAGAACACAAAACAGCAGTTAAAAACTTGACAACACAACTGCTAAAATCGCTGACAGACAACCAAGTCAGTAACTCCACTCAGTCAGTATCTCAACTAACTCAGTAATTTCAGTCAACTAACTGACTCAATTCACTCAGTGACTTAAATCAACTAACGGACTCAACTCGACTAACTCCCCTATCTCAACTCATGGCCTGACTTATATAGGAGAGGCAAACCTTCTTGAAACTTCTAGAGATGGATATTTGGAGACCTTTCCAGATCGTAGTCGAAAAGTCCTATACATGTACATGGGGACCGAAAATGTCGCCAAATAGTCGCCAAGTTTGGCGACATTTGACAAAAATTAGTCACCAAAACCGTCGTCAACTTGGCTCTATCTCGCCAATTTGGCGATATTACCATTACCATAATGTTAAATGCTCTGCTCCTTGTAAAACTCGCTTCCCAGTGTTATCTCTGTAAAACTCGTTATCAAGCATTAAGACCCATATTGCAGGGAAGCCTACTTAAGACGAACTATTGCACTGCCTTATGCAAAATATACATAAATTTTCCTATTTACAAAATTAACACTACGAAATATTTACAAATATTACAATATATACAAAAATTCGTAACACTACGTTCTTTGCAGGCATCTAGTAAACCAAATGGGTGGTATTCATTTTATTTACAGCGTTAACAATACTGTAAAGTATAAAGAAACCATTATAATGTTTTTTTTCAATAAGAAACGTTCCTTCATAATGTCATTTTCTTACTAAATCCATTTAAATTCTGGAATGTATTTCGCAAAGGATCCATTTGGGAAAACTATAAGAGTCATTTTTTTTTTCTTTCTCATCGATACATTTTCATTCAAGAAAACCATTTAAGTATTTTATGGTGCATTGTTTCTGTCACAAGAAAGAAAAAATACCAGCTAAAGTTAATGTTTTGAAAGAAATTCCGTTTATAGATGTTTTAGTAAGGTACTTTTCGTTATAGCCAGGCCACTTGGCGATAATTTTTCAGTTGGCGAATATTAAGCGGGAGAATCAAATTGATAAATGACCTGGTTTCCAGATGGCGCTATCCTTTTATTATGTTTCATTAGATGAAATTTCTTATTACCGATTTCTATTACCGGAATAGCTCATTCGGGATTTGGCGTATGCTTGGGTTCTCTTTCAAAGATGCCAAACGGTGCAGTAGAAAAGAAAAAAGCCCCCCCCCCCCCCCCCTCCCGAGTAAAATTAAAAAATGTCAAGATGTGACCCTTTCAAAATCAAATTTTATTTTTCAATTATTTTTCTCATGGTGGGTAGAAATATTGGAAACTTCTGAATGATTTTTACTTTTGTTTCATTATTTTGATTGTATTATTGGCGGTAGTTTTTAATTGGAGATGGAGAAAATTAGTGTTTGATTTTTATGGCGTAAGAGCTGCCCAACGTTAATACTGAGTCGAAAAAATCTTCAAGACATATTGGAGACAAATACTTACCTTCCGGGAGGTCTTTTAAAAGAAAACTGTGTTGTGTTAAGAATGGGAGAAAACATTGAAATTGTCATTTCATCTGGTTTAGTTTGAAATTCTAGTGGACCATTCAATTTAGAATTATTAGTGTTAGGTGTATTTGAGATTTTATGACGTAAGAGATACATGATGGCTAGACTAATCTACACATGATATAAACTCTAAAACATGAAAGATATAAACTGTTGAAGTAGTTCTTATCTGAGATAGAATGTTTTCCGGTACAGGGGGGTACTGACCATAGGGTTATTCTGTGCAATCATCGGATCGGTCAGAGTCTGTAAAAAATGCCCTGGTCCAAAGGAGGTTAGATAATAAACATACTAGTTATATGTCTGGATATTTTTTATTTTGCCAATATATTTTGCACTTTTTTTTCCTGTTTCTGCAATAAAGTATCAATGTTTTATGGAAATCAAGTTCACTCAAATAAAGACAAAAATAATAGACATACATTTTTTATTTATTTTGAGTAATTATTAAAACAATCATATTATTAAAATTAATTAATAAATGAAATTATTGAATTATTGAAATTAATAAATAAAACTATTGAATTATTGAAATTAATAAATAAAACTATTGAATTATTGAAATTAATTATAAATAAAACTATTGAACTATTGAAATTAGTTAATAAATAAAACTATTATTTTATTGAAATTATTTAATATACATTTTTAAATAACAACGTCCATTAGTTATTAAAACTATTTAATTAAGTATTAGAATAATGCAATTAATTAAAGTTGTTTAATGATTGTGTTGAAAGCTTAGGTGAGCCTAGGTCTAAAATTAGCAGCGTGATTTTTTTGTCCCAGTACGTCTCTGTTCCGAAAAGTCTTTCAAAGCGGAATCCATTTGCATCCTAAACGCGATGGAACTCGGGAAAACTCAACGGAAACCGATAACTTACTGACCGTTTCAATTATCATCTTGTCCACTTACTTTTAAAAGAGAGACTGCAAATTAGAAATTATATTCCTCGCTCAATTATATATTCACACACATGCGTCTTACAAGACTACCGTAAAATGGGGTGAATAGGAACAGCGGGGTGAATCGGAACGAAACTTCATGAAATTACAAAGAAATTATTATTTTACACAAATAAAGCAGTTTTATTAATTATATATTTATTTTTCATTTGGTCAACATGTTTTTAATCTTGGAACATGTTTTGTGGGTTTTTCAACACTGTCCTTTTTTTTAAAAAAAATTCTGAAACAGCGTGCATACAATCCAATGAGTTTTAACCTCTCCAAAACTTATCCCGTAATTAATAACATGTACCAGTTATAGACTTAACCAATATATTTTTAGATAAGTATAAATATCCACAACAGCATGCCATACTTAATTTAACTTGGTTTTAAAAACTTTTTATTTTACGAATTTTTATGTTTTGCCCCGTCTCGATTGTGAGATTTGCGGGGTGAATCGGAACACTTGAAAAGTGATATTAAAAAGCTGTTTTTGGCAAGATTATGTTCCACACAAGATTCAACGACTGAATAAGAGTCTAATTACTCCCTTCAAGATAGTAATCAAGATTGCAGGCTTGAATAAATGTCAGAAGAGGAGCCTAGTTTCCGCATGGCAGAAAACCCGATTGTTCCAGTGGTTTTTTCTCTAAATGACTTCGTTATCTTTCAGTTTATATGAAAAAGTGTATGAAGACTCTATGTGAGCAAAGTTTTATACCCACAAGATTATTGCTATATCAGTGTGTTTTACAAAGCGCTTATGAACGAAGAGATTTTCTTAAACAAATGAGGATGCTTTTCTCCTTTCTCAAGATATTTTAAAGAATTTGCAGTCATACAACATGCAAACATAAAGTAGATTAAAAAGTATTTTTAATTTTAAAGACTATTTGGATGAGTTATAGGAGAGTTATATAAGAGTTGATACGCTTTCAAACATATGATTTGTTTTGACAATAATTGACAAACACAAATTTTATCCGTCATATTAAATGATTTTTTTATGATAATTTTGTGTTCCTATTCCCCACAATGCATTATTATTTGCTTTTTGCCACAATGTAAACATTTAAATAAGATCAGACATAAATTGTAACGAGTGTTCCGATTCACCCCTTTCTGCGGGGTGAATCGAAACACCATGAAAAAATTCAAAATAAATTAAAGTCCTAGTTTTTACAAAACTTTTTGGGTTGATTCTCAAAGAAGAATGCAAGACCCAAGTTTCTATGTCAAAATTCTGTTCCTTAACGATCGTATTACAACCGATTATTACTTTGAAAGTTGAAAAGTGTTCCAATTCACCCCATTTTACGGTATACAGTTGCCCCTTTAAAAAAAAAAAAAAAAAAAAAAAAAAAAAAAAAAAATCATGAAAAGGCTTCCCTTCCTCAACTTTTAATTTTTAATTTTGTTTGACCCCTTGAGCTTTCTTTTAACACTAGTGTACCTCTTGTGCAAATGAAAAATTCAATATTAAAAATCCAACTAAATGCATTATATAGTCTTAATAGGGGGAAAAAACACTTGATTTTGATGAATTTTAACCGAACTATAGCATCTATTGGAATCAAGTTCGCTTTTTAACGATCGATCCAAAATTCTTAAAATCGATAATTTCAATCGTACATCGAAATGAAACAATGACTTGTATGATAAAAACTCAGTAAGAATAGTGCGCTACTGTCCCAGAAGTGATATTAAAAAGAAAAGAAATGGAACAGGTGACATATCGTAGAAGGTGCAAGCCCATTCGAACGGATAGAATTCCATTTAAATACTAATTACTTTGAATTTCTCAACTTAAAAAAAATAAATAAAAAAATAATCGTTTGAGCGCAATTTGAATAACCTACATTCCATTTTAGTTTTAAAATATTCTTCTCCACCTCCCTTCCCCCACTCCCCCATCATGACGTAGAAGGTGTGCACTCTGAACAAGAGGTCACATGGAACGGCGCCAAGCGATCGTACTATTGATCGTCTGACGTCACCACTCCCTCATTGTAGTGTGGGGTGGGACAACCTTTGCATCTGCGCAACACCCCCTCCCTACCCTTTCCTCCTACACCACAAAGGAAGGCATCTGTTGTGAGTGGGGGGCTTCGAAAATTATGATTTTTGATCGTTTGGTATTTTTTTCCCCCCTTCAACTAAATGGCTTGGAATTTTTTATTTACTTGATCGTTTTGTTGAGTTTTTATCCCTTCTCACGTTTTCATAATTTTATAAAAGGTAGTTTTTTTTTTATCGTTTGATAATTTTTCCAATCCTTTTGCGAATCGTTTGGCTTATGTTAATGTGTTGTTACAATGGGTCGTTATGGGGAGGGTGGGACAGGGAATAATCGCTATTGTATTTTTAAGAAGGGTTTTAATTTTAGGGTTCTTTCAGTTTTTGAATACGATTTCTAAGCTTTTTGTACTTAGTAAAGAGATTTTATCAACACACACATACGCACAAATACGTAGGCCAGAGTACATGTACCTAGTATGCTGAGTGAGTGAGTATTTAGCACACTAGCAGAGCAGCCCTTGTATAATCTGCTTTCAGAAACTTGTAGACGTGATAGGGATTGCAACAAATTGACTTTTATTTCTTGTGCGGGTGCCGATTTGTTTTCTAAGTTTCCTGCTATAAAGTACTATGTTTTGCCGAATTTCTGTTTTAAAGTCCTCCTTGAATGTTCTTTTGTAAATTGCATGTGTTCTAGATAACGTATATTCTACCTCTTTATTGTTAAAAAGCTACCGCGAATCTGCGGTAATCCACATTTTCTCAAAGAATCAAAAGTTAGTTAAATTAAAAAGAAGAATTGACCGTATTTCTAAAATTTTCTATCCATAAGAATCATCAATAATTTTTTTTTTTGTCGTAAAGTAAATAAAACTACAGGCCTTTGGAAATATAAATGTTTAATTAAACACCCCAAGTTTGTTCTAACAAGAAATTGCAGAAGTTTAAATCGAGAATAAATTAATTCCCTACAATTTAAATTGTAAGTCTCAACTATTAATAGGAAAAAAACTGAAAACAATTTCGTGATGGAAGAAATGTCAAAATATTTATTTTTTCACCGACGTATTTCAAAAACCGAATATGATTAAAATTTATCGTAGGATGATTTTTTTTTTCAGCGAAATTTTATCCAACTCTAGTGGAAAAATTTCTTTTTCAATCCTTAATTTAACTTCGATTTTGTTTCAGTGTGTATTTGTGGCGGGAAAGCTAATTAATCCACTTATCGCCATCCAATCTAGCTGAAACTTAGCAGATAGACTCGTTTTCGATGACAACACATTCTATCAAGTTATGGGAGCAAAAAAAGTTGGTCAGTGGCACGGAATTGATAGGTTTTTTTTTTTTTTTTTTTTTTTTTTTTTTTTCCCTTCTAGGGGTCAAACACAATGAAAACTCCATCTGAGCTCAACATCTCTAATAAGTTGCAATGGACAATTCCGGTATTTAATTTTTTTTTTTATTCATTTCTAAATGTTTCGAAAAGGTCATAAACAGAAAAAATTCTGCTCAATGCACGCTTTCTTTCTTTTTTAAATTTGCAATCAAAGTTCCGCTGTTAGACGCTGGCGAGAAAACGATTCATTCGGCTCGAATTGAGTGACGTCAAGACTTCTCAAACATCTTGGCTTAAAATGCGGCAGTGGAAACCAGTTTTGCAGAATGATTTTTTCTTGAATGAATAATTCTTAATATTAATTTAAGTTTTTTCGCAAATCGCGCCAACCTGTACGCTATATGGCAATGATCTACCAACGCCAACTATTTGGCAGAAACCTCACGATAACCATAGAAACGGAAGGAAGCTTTGACGTCACAGATTTTGTTGAGCGTTTTGATCGGACTGGTTTTGGCTCAGTTTGGGAGCATTTTATTTTCTTAATATTTAAATAACTAATTCTTTTAAAGAATTTTTGTTTAAATATTTGGAATCAGAAAGAAATTTTTCATAAATATAAACTAATTTCAATCGTTTTTAAAAAATGTGGGAATTGTTCATTGCAAGTAAAAAAAAAAATGTCCATATATGTAAACATTTTATACTTAAATGGATCTTTGATTTTATGCGTTATTCCCCCCCCCCCTCCCTATGAATATAACAAACCAGCAACATTTTATTTAATTCTAAAAATGCTTCAGTAAAAAAAATACTTTTTTTAAAGTTAATTTAATAATAACCCGATTATAAAAATATCAAGCTCTTGTAATTTTTCCCCAGGCAATTTATGCAGTTAATGAAATTATCGCTGTAGTTCGACGCTTATTGGGACATATTTAAATAAATCTCGAACACAAATTGGACGAAATGTGCTGGAAATGAAGCAAAATTCTAATCAAAATGTAACAGTAAAAATAGCCACGAAGCAATTAACTAAGACTGGCAACTCAATTTATTTGCATGTTGCGTGCAGGTAGCGGAAGAGCAATAAAATGAGTTTTGCCTGATTTGAATCTCACATTAAACGAACGAAGAAAGAAATACTATTACATGCATGCATAAATAAATACGAAAAATGAATGCAAAATTGATCCGTTAATGCGATTTTAAATTTAGAAACAATGTATTTTCATAAAAAGTAATTTGATGGAACACTGTTGAAACAGGGTACTTTTAAGTAAGCTAAACGTTTCAATATTTTAGTTCACTCAGTAATCATTATAGATTTGGTTGGTTGGTTGTATTCAGATTATCTGGCGCCGTCAGCAACACGAGGGCTATAATGCGCCGAAACATTTCATCATTTGACAAACCAACATACATTTACAAACACCCATGCCTAACACGGGACTCGAACCCGCAACCTCGAGGTCTAGAAGCTAGCACGCTAACCACTATACCCTTTGGTCGGCGTAATCATTATAGAAATATTGGTTTTAATGTTTAAATCCTTCTGGTGTGATTTAACCATGAAAATTGAGCATTAAGTAACCATTTAATTTTTATTAAAAAACATGTATCCTATTAAAATCAATACATATTTTTCATCCAAATTATATTATTGATTCAGTTAAAATTGTTATCAATTAAATATAATTGTTAAAAATTAAAGTAAACCTTAAATTAAGTAAATATATGTGTATTTCTTCTGATTCTTCATAATCTCCCCAATCATCATGATCTTCAAAGTCTGGATCATCATAGGCCGACCAAACGGTATAGTGGTTAGCGTGCTAGCCTCTAGACCACGAGGTTGCGGGTTCGAGTCCCGTGTTAGGCATGGGTGTTTGTAAATGTATGTTGGCTTAGTCTAATGACGAATGTTTCGGCGCATTATAGCCCTCGTGTTGCTGACGGCCCCAGATAATCTGAAAACAACCAACCAACTAACTGGATCATCATAGTATTTATTTTGCGATATGTTTGTAATTCAGTAAAGATGTTGTCACACAATTTCTCTATTTATGTAAATGGTATACATATTTCTTTTTAAAGATCTATTTTCTTAAATCTGTTTCTTGACGGCGATAATACGGGCAAGAAAAAGTTGCTAATCGAGACATTTCGAGGAATTTTCTATCGCATTTTGATAGCCAGATCGTTTGCTCTGGATTTTTTTGGGAAAGTTCACGCGCGAGGATATAAAAACCACAAAGGCGTGTAATTTTATGTAGTTGGAGATTTAGATCTGTTTTGAAAGGAGCTCAGCGTTTGTTTCTATAGAATCTGATTTATGATATCACTGTATCCAAAGCTGTACGCACTAAAGCTTTTGTTAAAGCTCGATTGTTAGTTTATTGTTGTTTAGAAAGGTTTTGTGAGCCTCTTGAAACGAAAAATAAATTACAGCTTTTATTTTGTAAAAGCTGTGTTATAACATCACTGTGTCATCACATCCCCTGTAGAAAAATTCGTAACAATATACACCCACCTGTTCAAACTGTTTACAAGAATGAAGTTCGACTGAAAAAGTTCTGCTGTGACTGTTCTATTGTAGTTTTAACCGTACCTAATATTCGATGATGATCTGTCATATTTACTTATAGTCCGAAAGGCGACTGCAATTTTTGGACCTCATCGAACATCATTCTGAATTTTTTATAGAAATTGGAGAAAAGTGAGTAAATTACGAATACACTGGTCTGCCTTGGGAAAAATGGCCGAAACTGATCAAAAATTGACTTGGAATTAGTTGAACTAAAATCCGATTGCCAAATATGTCATAACTTGCCAAAAAGAGAACAAACTTTTTCGTCTGGCAACCCACTGCATTTTGATTTTCAATGAGAAAAAGCGCAAACGATTTCTGATCTCTAGCTCGTATAACTTGTATCTTTTAAAAGTAAGCCAAATTGGCGACATTAGTTACGTCATCAGTGACGTAATGTTTATTGCCAACTTGGCTCCTTTTTAATAGATGCAAGTAGACCGTCGCCAGATATCTGAATCGTCTGCAACCTTCATAATTGAAAATTAAAGAGTGAGGGTTACCAAAAAAAAAAAAAAAATGCTCATTATTTGGCAAGTTATGGCGCATTTGGCAATTGGATTTAGTTCAACTCATTATAAGTCAATTTTTGACCAGTTTCGGCCATTTTTGCCACGGCAGACCAGTAGATTCCTAATCTACTCACTTTTCTCTAATTTCTATAAAAAATTCAGACTGATGTTAGATGGCGTCCAAAAATTGCAGTCGCCTCTCAGTCTATTAACTAATAAAAGGGGGAACAATATTGCCTGATTCAATTCACAAATAAATTATAAACGAAATTAGTAATTATCGTATTCGACAGTAATTTTAGTCTCAGGACGAGTGTAGGTCATTATTGTTCGGTATGTCATGAAAAACATATGACAAACTGGACTCGTCATTTTGACATAAAAGGTTAAAATCAACTAGCTGCATCTAAAAAACCATATAATATTATAAATAAGTTGCTATGAACTTCATGAAAAAGCTCTGGTAAAATGCGAGTGGTCACATCCCTACTATTCAGGTTAACACTCAAGGGCGAAAATCTTCCGCGTTTTGGCGGATTTCCCCCTTTTTTTTCGGAGATGTTCCGCTTTTCTAAAATTTTTATAAATTTTTATCAGACTCAATTTGCCTCAAATCTCCTTCAGAATAAATTTCTGGCTGTACTACTGTTCTGTACACACATAATTAACAAATGTATTCTTATTAAGTGACCCAAGTTCGCTTGTTAGATATTGGAGAGAAAACGATACATTGAATGTGACGTTACTTCATCTGAAAAAATGTGACTTGAAACGCAGTAGCGGAGACCAGTCTTGTAAGTTTCTCGCAAATCGCGGGTATGGGATAAGGCAAATGCCTACCAAACACACACCAACTATTTTGCAGAAACCTCACGATAACCATAGAGAACGGAAGGATGTCGTGACGTCACAGCTATAACGTAGCGTTTTGATCAGACTGCGATAGGACGAGGTTTTCGGGAATTTTCTTTTCTTAATATTTAAATAACTAATTATTTTAAAGAATTTCTGTTTGAATATTTGGAGTCGGAAAGAAATTCTTCATAAATATAAACTAATTTCACTCGTTTTTAAAAAATGCGGGAATTGTCCATTGGATCCTAGTTATCTACTAATTTCAAGACTAATCGTAAGTAATGATTTTTTCATATTTGAGTAAAACTATTTTCCATTTCAATTGAAAATCTTCAGCAACTTAATTGCGATCGTATTAGTACACAAATTACAACTGTTTTCTTCATCTTTATTCTAAAAATTACTGAATAAAACCTCACAACCTATTTGTCGCATAGTCAAAAACAACGCAATATAAGGGTAATAATTTTAGACGTAATCCAAAACAAAACTATCTTCAAATATTTCCATCCAGATTAAGAAGAGACTGATTCATTCGAATGAAAACAGAAGTTGGGAGGATGCTGAAAACGAACATCTTCGGATGCTTAAGATCAAAAACTCTCCCCCCCTCATTCCAAAGACATCCTCTCCTTCTATCTTTCTCAGTAGCAGTCGTAGTAAAATGTCACTGTTCGATTACTCCAGCTAAGAAATACTTTGGGGGGTGGTATCCAAATTGAGATTTTTCAAATTTAAGAAATACTTTTCATAGATGTGGGTTGACGTAAGAAAACACTTTTGATTTGTTCGTGTATTTTTTGGGGAAGTTTTCAATTTCTTGGCAAGTAAGTCAACAATAAGGTGATGTTATAGGCAGCCAGAAATTGTTTACGAATCTTTTTGTTTGTATTCTTTCGCTAACATTGATTATTAACTTGTGTCTTTTTATTTTTAATCACCCATATCTTAACATAGGGAAAGTTTTGTTTTCGGCCAAATTTTCGTTTTATTCCTTTGCATTTCTATACGTTTTGGAACATACTGACTTCAAAAAGGAGTATAGAAAAAATGTCTGTCTATGTGTGCGTGGTCAGCATAACTCCCGAACGAATCGACCTATGATGTTCGAAATTGGTGAACGGATTAATGCACCAAATGGCCATCGGATCTGTCAATAAGGTTTTCGTTAATATTTCCCATGCGCAAAACTTACAATAAATGAAAAAATCATATTTTTCAGCAGTTTCTTTGACTTTGTTCAAAATCGCTATGACAATGCCTCCTAAAATATTCTGAACATCCCCATCTCTTGAATTCTAGTAAAAATTGTATAAAAGCTTAAAAAGTTGAAAAACAAATGTCTTTAACACAGAGTTCTTATCGCTTGAGCATCGCTCATTAACGACCGTTTTTCTCTTCTCTTCTGTTTCACTTACAAGAAAGGATATTGTAAGAATTACCGAAAATTATATAGCTAATTTTGCCATTTGGAGTTTTTTTTTTTATTGCCCATGTAAGAATTCTCGCCAAAAATATCTCCAAACTGGAATTTTTTTTAAACGAATGAAAATATTAAAATGGTAATTAAACTATTCCGCATCAAATTTAAACATAGTAGCGAATAATAAAGTGTAATTGAAAGTTGTGCTATATGTTCCACATCCTAAGTTTATTAAAATAAATTTATTAGAAAATAAAACATTTTTTTTTTTTAAAAATAACTCCGTGTAAGCGGTTGATTGCGTGAAACTGATTGAGATTGAAATGAAAATGTTTATAAATAAAGTAACCATGAAGTTAGAATACAAGATAAGTGGGAGTTTTTAGGAAAAAATAAAACACTTTAGCATGTAGTTTCTTAATTGCATTATTGGAATAACTGAACAACTAAGTCATTCGAAAAGAAAATTAGTCTAGACATAATGAATCCACTGTTGTAGTGTCTCGTATATAATCTGCATATTCGTATTTTGTTGTAACTGTACAATTTATTTATGTCGACATAAACTTTCAATTAATATATATTCAAATTTAAGTAGTCGCGTTAGAAGGAATAATCTTTGGTTAATGTTAGATAATTCTTTAATGTTAAAGAAAAGATATTTGGAAAGAGCTTGTTTCATTTTTAAAAAGTCAAGTATTCAATGGAATATATTAATGCTGACATTAGTATACATAATTATTAGTCATTATAAGAAGTTACTTGATGTTAATGAAAGATAAAGATTACTATGTTGGGTATGGAGTGGTTTTATGATTCTTTGTACAATTTTCAGAATCGCACATTTCAACTTTAACCATCAACGATGGTTGGTAAGAAAACTGGCCAAACGATATTTTAGTTTTTTTTTTTTTTTTTCTTTCTTTGCTAATAAATTGCGATCCTGGTTCCACTTTGTGTTTTTTAAAAATCATAAAAATAATTTTCCAAAAAATCTGAAAAATTCAAAATATACTTTAAATGATCTAAATAAACAAGATATAGGATAAAAAGACAATGACTATTTTTTATCCATTTCAAAGTCGTCTGTAATGGGTTAAAAGGGTCCGGGGCTCAAAATTTAAATTTTTTTAATATTTGTTGGATCAACACAATTTTTTTTATGTAATTGTTGAACAGTGTACTGGTCTATAAAATCTAATTAAAAAAAAATAATTTTTTTATTAAATTTTATAATTACTATAAAACAACACATTAAATATTTTGATATAACTTAATAAAAAATGTCTTAATAAACTTAAAACTTATATTTATGTGTTCACAAATATATAACAAGAAAATTTACCTAACACAATTTTGATATTTATTGCGGATATTGAAATAAAAAAAAAATTAACTATAAAAGTTCTTATTTTTTTTTTCTTTCATAATTAAAAAAAAAAAAAGTCATATCTGGAGTAAAAAACAAAATTTTAAAGTTCGTAGTCGATATCGTGTTCTTCTAGATCAGCGTCAGCCGCTATGTGGCCCGCTGGCCGGATTTGGGCATGCGAACGATTTTTCTGTGGCCCAGTGGCACCACAGAAGATTAAAAAAAAAAAAAAAAAAAAAAAAAAAAAGTTATTTAATGTATGGGACCAATGGAACAAACTGTACACACTGTACTATCTGTACAGATGATCTGTATTCAGAATTTAAAAATCGACACTTATTAGCAATTCTATAAGAACTCACATACATATCCAATTGAGAGTATTTGCCCCTTTGGATAGGTTGGCTAGTTAGTTTTCGTTGTGCAAAAGCAACACTAGGGCCATGCTGAGCCATAGCTTTGGATAGGAAAGAAGATGGAAATGGGCTCAGAACAATTCCCGTGAGTAGTTAATAATACAAAAATATGCATCACAAAGGATAAATGTTGTTTATATAATCTTTTTTCTGGGGCATATACATTTTCATTTTTTTTTTTTTTACTTTAACTTACTTGTATATAGACTTAGGGTAATAAAAGTGTTACATTCTGTAAAAAAAATCTTTTTTTTTTCTGCATGAGGATATCTAGTCGGTAATCCAGTTTCATCCATGTTTGCTGTACTATTTTAAAGTACCATCAACCACAGGTTATTGGGGAACTAAGGTCTTCAACATCACGGATTATCCTCGTGTAGAATTTGTCTTTGACGTAGCCTCAAAAGAAAAAATGCATTTTAATGACGTCTAGAGATCTTGGTGGCCGAGCAATTAGGCCTCCACGTCCGGAGCCGCGGAAAGAAATGCAGCCGTCGGAAAATAAAAATGTGTAGCCAAAATCCAAGAATTCAGCAGGCAATTTCGCCTGATAACACCAACGTGTATCTAATAGTTTTTTTAATTGACTGTTGAAATTAGCGATCTTCAATTCGGGCACCTTAGATTTACTCGTTCCAATTTCATAATTAGTTTCTTCATTTTTCAATAGGCAGATAATCTGTTGCAGAATTTATTACCAGAGATTATTGCAAACAAGCACATTATATAAACTTATATCGGCTTCTCATTCCCTTTTTAATGTCTGGTCAAAAGCCACGTTTTGGTCAAAAGTATTTTCCACGCGTTTGAAAAAAAAGCTATTACATTTCCATTGCATGTAGATCAACAGAGCCGACGACTTGTAAACCGTCTACTAAACCCGATCTACAGAACCATTTCCCTCTCCTTTAACGATATCTCATTTTCCTCAACTTTATGTTTGGAAGTATGTGTTCAGGAGCCGTATTTAAGGCGAGGAGGCGGCATTGTTCGATTATATTCAGTCATCCCTCCAAGGATATAGAAAGCAGAAAGGTTGTCTCTCAAGACTCCTCCACCCCCTTGTGTTTCATACATGATAGTTGCTGCAAGACAAGACTATCCAATCTAGAATGATGCATTCTCGTGATGTCAATGTTAGTACGGGCAAAACTAGAGACGTGGATGTTTATATTTGGTATTATTTTGGCTAAAGAGTATTTATACAGTGCCCCGGAGCATAGTTAGAATAGCATCGCAACAAACTAGGAGTAAGCCAAGCGTCGAGGTGTGGAATGCCTTTCGGGAGGAGTTTCAGAAGGACCCTATTTGTGTCCTCCTCTAGGGAGCTTGATAATCCACACGTTACTATCTTCCACAATAGCTTCCGTGTCTACTTACTTTGAAACCAGAGAAGTGGTTGTTTAATGGAAATTATGAGAGTCGGAAGCGAATCGACACCGCTGACTTTATTTTAAGTTCTTGTTCGATTTTGTTGGTTGTTGTGGGTAAAATCTTTGAAGGGTTGATCAATCCACTGGCCGTCATCCAATCGAGCTAAAACTTGGCAGAAAGACTCATTGTCTCTGACAATGGGTTGTTTCAAGTTTTGAGGGTGAAAAAAGTTGGTCAATGGCAAGGAATCAGTGGTTTTCAATGCTAGGATAACACTATGAAAACTCGAACTGAGCTTAAAATCACTTAATAAGTTGAAATTGCTCATAAAAGTTACCAATGCATAAAAAGGAATTGTTGCATAGACTTATTATTATCAATAGACTGCGCGTTCCCACTTCAATTATACAACGAGAATGAAACCAAAATGAATCACATGAGTAGGGACTTTTTGGGAGCAGGGTTGCAGATTTGGCGGGTTTCTCCTCACTCAGGCGATAAAGGATAATAAGATTATTAGATAAAGGATTAATTTTACGACGTAGCCAAATTAAAAACCACATGACTGATAGACGAATTTTGTGATTCATTTTGGTTTCATTCTCGTTGTATGATTGAAGTGGGAACACGCAGTCTATTGATAATAATAAGTCTATGATTTGTTGTAAGAACTTCGTTTTTCTGGGTTAAATTTTTTATTCATTGATTATCTTCACAGTTTTCTTCTCTTACATGAGTTCTGCTAAAGACAGTGATTGAGTTCTCGGTACTCAAATGTTTAATACCACCCTTCACGAACAGGTACTAAACTAGTCAGCACACTTAATCATTGAATTCAGATAATCGATGGCATCAAACCCGGCTTCCAAGTCATCGCGATGTTGTGCTTTTGCATCGCTGGGACTGTTACGAAACTTCTTCCCTTTCATTTTAACCAACCTTGTCTTCGCGTCTGATGGCACTCCGCCAGAACGAGGGAAGGATGAGGAAAGGAGAAGAACTGATCTGAGGGGATTTGCTTGCACCCATGAATCCACCCCCTGCAGAAGATTAAGATAAACGTGCTAGGGACGATTAATGTGGGAAAGATGGCAACACACCCATTTCTGGGGATTCTTTATTGTTCTTGCTCTCTTGACGATGCCCTACTTCATAAAGTGTTAGGCTCTTGTACAGAAATGGTGTCATCCAGGGATTAGTGCATTTTGATGATATTTTGATGATTTACGAGAATGTTTTGGAGGCTGGACGAATTTATTGCGTCTTTTATTTTTGGATTGCAGAAGATCACACTGATGTCTTCTTAAGCTGATTGTGGCTTATTTTATGGAAGGGGGTACAGGATTCTAAATTTGATATATTTTAGCTTTTATTTTTAGTGGTTTTAAAAATCATATTGTTAGATCTGAGTTGAAAGAAATTAGGTAAAGAACTCTATCAGACTTTGAACTTTTGGTATTGAGTAATTAGCACCATGACAAATGCTTCTCAACTATGCTATCCAAAACTTAAAGTCCGGTTTTCTTGATGATAATGCTTTTTTTTTTTTTTTTTTTTTTTTTAATTTAAAAAAGTATATAAAAAAAAACTTTGAATCGTTGTAAGCTCTAAACCATAACTTTTAAATGTCGAGTCATTTTTGAAGGTATCCTTTAGGCATATTTATTTAATTTTCCTTTCTGAATTATTGATGTATGCATTTTAAGAAATATAATTAAAAAACAAAAAAAATATTTAATGAATTCATGCATTTTTTTTTTTTTTTATAATTTCTTAACAAAGTTTAAATAGAATAATTAATTTTGAAATTCTGTAAAATATTATAATTGCAAAAAAATTACAAAAATCTGAATTTTTAAAACAATCCAACAGATCCGTTCCAATCTATAATAATAAAACAAGCTGTCTGTGAATCTGTGGATCTATAGAAAGCTACTTAAAATAGGAGTAGAGCTCTGAAATTTTCAACATAAGAAGTTTTGGCCATCTAATTTTGCTTTCTACAAACAAAGGGGTGTTGTATCATTGTATTAACGGGGAATTTTTGTTTTTGTTTCTCGACAGAGGAGATGCTTCTAATATTAAGGCTTTACGTAGCAATTAGATTTTAGTGAATGAAGCGAGCTTATGTTTACGCAGCAATGAACCTTTCAACGAGTGAAGTAAGAGAATGTTTATGTGTCAATGAACTTTTTCATCGAACGAAGCAAGCTCGATTTTGCGCAGCGATGAATCTTTCTGTGAGCGAAGCGCCAAAAACTGGGACCTATACACCAATGACGGATTTTCGCAGCTCGACGCCTCACAGCTAGCTTTAGAATTGGACATGTTAAAATTTCGTATTGAAGCATTGGTATTCAGGTAGTATAAAATATTCAAAGTGCATATACCCAAAAAATTGCAGAATGTCCTTTAGGGGTCGCATTCGTCCTTAAAGACCTAATTTTTTTTTTGTTTCTCTTTAAAATACTGTACTTAAAATGTTCAGTAATTCCTAAAGAAACTAAAAACCTTGAAAATTCCCGATTTCCTTCTAAAATTCTCGAAAAAACGCCGATATACCAACAAAAGGAAAAATAATACTTTTTCACTTCCGCCAATTCTCCATCGTGTGAATCAACCTTAAAAGTTGGCGAATGGCTAAACGGGGCTACGACTAACCTGTACACAAAGTTTTAACATCGTAGGTCATTTCGTTAAGAAATTGTATTGATTATAGATGCCATTTTTTGGGCCACTTTTTTGAAGTCGGGATGTTTCAAAATATGGAGAAATAAATTTTTTTTAAAAAAAATTGAAATTTTTTGTTCGCCCGAAGTTAATAACTTAATCACCCAATATTAACATATGAGTAATTGAAAGTGAAAATGTTAAGTGTTTATTCACGTAACGCTCGTTTTCTGTCAGTTAGTTTTTTTTTTTTTTTTTTTTCTAGTAGTATTTAAAAAAAATAAAATAAGTCGAACTCGCACATGAAATTTCAAGTAGCGTAGTGCCGATCAAACGGTATAGTGGTTAGCGTGCTAGCTTCTAGACCGCGAAGTTGCGTGTTCGAGTCCCGTGTAAGGCATGGGTGTTTGTAAATATATGTTGGCTTGTCTAATGACGAATGTTTCGGCGCATTATAGCCCTCGTGTTGCTGACGGCGCCAGGTAATCTGAAAACAACCAACCAAGTAGCGTAGTTACACAAGAAAGTAACAGTAGTGTGTAATGGGAATGGTGTACTGGGACAGACAATGTTTCCAAAGCATTTTGCTTGTTGTGTGCGTGAAAAATTTCAATATTTCAAACAGTGCTTATGCCCAAGTGATGTTCTTCCATATAAGCACGAAACATTCTAATAAATTCTGTCAGAGATTTAAAATCAAATCAATTACCAATGTCTTCACGAAAAAAAATTAAAAAAATTAACAAATAGGCCCCCATTCACGATAATAAACTTACTAAAACGTTCAATGGCCGTTGCGACGGAAACATGTCGTTCATATCGTGCACAGAAACTGTAGAAGTTTGTAAAAATATATTTCCAGATTGCAAAGTTTTAAACTGAAATGTAACTAAACAAGTTGTATTTGTCCATGACCTATAGGCTTCTAGCAAAAAATTTCGAGAGCGGCTTGAAATCGATATTTATGATAGTTAATACAAACGTGGTAAAGTTGTCCTTCTTTAACCGAGATTTCGATCGTTCTTGAGATCAATACATATCCGGATTAAAATTTCATGTGTATTTGGAGGGGGGGGGGGGAGTCTTCATAGTCTGACATGCCATCTGATGGATGTGTGATTAGTGCTCTGTCCTCGCATTCCAAAGGTGGGTTCGAATCCTGGAATAGACATTGATGTTGGTTGCGGTTTGGAATACACGCAAAGTTGTAGGTTCTGGCAGGATTAGCCGTTATTGTGCGCAAAAATAGGTTGTTCAGAACTTGATCTCGTACAGACTTCCCAAAACATTCCAGTAAAATGTGTATTTTTGTTGCGGTTTCCTCTAGTGTAATATCTGCTATTGCTGTTATTTGCGTTGGTATAGTGGGGTCTATCGCCTAGATTTACTTTGTAGTGATTGTCGTTTTTGCCGATGATAGCGCTGATGTAAAATCCGTTATGTCTGTTATTTTGAACTTTGTATTTGTCTTTAAAATCTTAGTTATTATACTTTAAAATGTTAATTATTAATAAAAAAAATTTAAAGTGTAGGTGAACATAAATATTAGTTTGAGTTTAAAAGTTGAATATTTTTTTTTTTAAGTACTTTGAATGTTATTTAAAAATAAATAAGTGGATTTAATTAGATTAGTATATTTACCAAAATAGTATAATTGTTAAAATTTATAACTGTTTTTTGCTAAAAAGTTGTTTTACGTTTAGTTTTTTGAAAATTGGTGGATTTTTGCTTGTATTGAAACAAACTTTGAAAGGAATATGTCTGTGCTAGGATCTTATGTCATCATTAACAGAAAAAATGAAGAATTTTCCTAAAATTTTTAGAAATATCCCTAATATCTTTACTGAATGTTTCAGAAAACTCACTGCATCCCCTGCCTTTAAAATTGAGGATTTTTTTTTTTTTTTTTTTTAACTTTTGTGTCTCATACCCATTTGGGATTAATATAGCTTATTATGACTAATTTCCGTAGAGTTAATTTTTGTAAAGCTATAACATCGGAAGTTTTGTTTTATTTACGTACCTTTGATTAAAATTTAATTTAACTTTTTTAATTTTTGTATAAACACGTATAAATAATTATTTTATATTTGTTATAATAGTTTTTAAATAGACCTTAATTTGATTTTTTTTTTCATGACGAGATTTTGACTAGAAGCATATATCTAAAAAGTGAAAAGTGAAGTTGCTAAGTCACAGATATTAGCAACTTCTAATCAAACTGGTTAAAATCTGTTTGTAACTATGGGCACCCATTTAGATAGAATTATGGAGGGAAGTATTCAATTGTCTTCATCTGCTTGCAGAACAGAAACCACTTATAAGTTACTCAGAAGTACTATTACAGATTGGCCGCGCTAACCAAACGGTATAGTGGTTAGCGTGCTAGCTTCTAGACCGCGAGGTTGCGGGTTCGAGTCCCGTGAAAGGCGTGGGTGTTTGTAAATGTATGTTGGCTTGTCTAATGATGAATGTTTCGGGGCATTATAGCCCTCGTGTTGCTGACGGCGCCAGATAATCTGAAAACAACCAACCAACCAGAGTGGCCGCAGAACCGGAAAAACCTGGAAATCAGGAAAATGTCAGGAAGCTTTCTGATTCTGGAAAAAATCAGGGAAATGTCAGGGAACTTTTTAAAATTTCATGAAAATCAGGGAAATTTTGTACTGTTTACGGCACGTTCATCCATATTTTGGCACTATTTACATGGAGATTTGTAGTGGTAAGCCATTAGAAGTTTAATGTTACGTTATAATTTAAATTTTTCATTACCAGCAAAACTATATTTTAAAATATTGCATATTATCTCTTTTACATACATGCATGTTCTATTTGATCAGGGGTGACTAGACATCTGGAAAACCTAAAAAAATTGGGGAAATTTGAAAAAGAGTTTGCTCTAAAATCAGGGAATTTTTGAAAAATCTGTAAGGGAAATCAGGGAACTTTTTTTCCTGAATTTTGTGATCACCCTGTATTCGTTATTGACTGAGAGATGACTGTAAGTTTAAGTACCCCATCGAATATCGTTCTGAATTTTTAATAGAATGTAGAGAAATGTTAGTAAATAATGAATTCCCTGGTCAGCCGGGGCAAAAATGGCCGAAACTATTCAAAAATTAACTTTGAATTAGTTCAACTAAATCCGATTGGCAAATATCTCATAACTTGCCAAAAAATAAACACCTTTTTTCGTCTGGCAACCCAGTACTCTTTAATTTTCAATTAAGAGTTGAACAGACGATCCGACTTCTTTTTCGCCAAATACTTTCATCTAGTAAAAATGAGCCTAGTTGGCGATAAATAATACGTCATCCGTTATGTAATATTTATCGCCTACCTTGTTCCCCTTTTAAAGATGCGAATTTTTTTTTCGCCAGCGAGGTTGAAATCGTCTGAACCTTTCCTTATTAAAAACTGAAGAGCTGTGGGTTACCAAATAAAAAAAAGAATGCTCATTATTTGGCAAGTTATGACATATTTGGCAATCGGTTCATCTCATTCAAAGTCAATTTTTGACCAGTTACGGCCATTTTTGACTCAGCAGACCAATACATTCTTGATCTAATAACTTTTCTCTATATTTTATAAAAAATTCAGAATGAACTTGCATTCGCCTCTAGGACTGTTAGAAATTAGCGCAGGTAACTAATCTTAACATTCTCCTTTCTATTTCACTTTCAATTACACAAACTTTATACAGCTAGATTCAGTTTTAATGCGCAGTGCAATGGACCATTCCCGCATTTTTTTAAAAACAAGTGAAATTAGTTTATATTTATGAAGAATTTCTTTCTGATTCCAAATATTTAAACAAAAATTCTTTAAAAAAAATTAGTTATTTAAATATTAAGAAAAGAAAATGCCCCCAAACCGAGCCAAAACCAGTCCGATCAAAACACTCAAAATATCTGTGACGTCAAGAGATCCATCCGTTTCTATGGTTATTGGGAGGTTTCTGCCAAGACCATTGCCATATCCCGTACAGGTCGGCGCGATTTGCGAGAAACTTGCAGAACTGGTTTCCGCTGCTTCACTTCAAGCCGAGATTTTCGGGATTTCTTGACGTCACATTAATTTTGATCCGAATGAATCGTTTTCTCGCCAACGTCTAACAGGGGAACTTTGATTGAAAATTTAAAAAAAAAAAAAAAAAAAAAAGCGCATTGAACAGAAATTGTACGGTTTGTGAACTTTTTTGAAACATTTCGAATTGAATAAAAAAAAAAAATTGCGGTGATTGTCCATCGTATGACTTTTTATTCGAAGGAGTGGGGGATTCCAAAATGGATCTATCTGGTAACAGCAATATGGAAGAGGGCTTTAGATGCCCCGTTGGCTGAATCAGCTTTTTACCTGGAATTGAAAAGAAGAGGGGAGGGGGGGGGGGAGAGATTCGTATCTTGTTACGTGCAACGCGGGATTTTAACCCATTCTTTCCCTTAATGCACGCAGCTTACGTCATTACTTTGATATATAATGCCTTACTTGCCTAGAGTATGTCTAATACTGTTCTTGTATAACTTCAATACTACGTTTGTTGGAGATAAAAATAAACATATTTTAAACTAGTGCGCCCAGTCTGTTCTTTTGAATGGTGAGAGGAATTACTTCTTTTGAAAGTTCATCAGAGTTAAATATTGTATTATGTTACTGAGAGGTATAAGATTTTAAGGTTTCCGAAACGTCCTTAAATTGCGATTTTCTACTGATGTTTACTGTATAAAAACATTTCCCAAACTTTTTGGGACTTTTTTTTACTTTTTTTTTAAACTTTTAATTCCTTATAAATTAGGACAGATTTAAAATGATTAAAAAAAGTTTCACAATAAAATAATTTTGCAAAGAATATGATAAAATTGTGCTTGGTAAAAGTTCTAAAACAAAGTTATACAGCACTTGTGGAATGTTTTTTTTTTTATGTTACCAATTTTACTTTTAATTACCCATATGTTATACCTAAGGTAATGAAAGTATAGTAAACGGTATAGTAGTTAGCGTGCTAGCTTCTAGACCGCGAGGTTGCGGGTTCGAGTCCCGTGTTGGCATGGGTGTTTGTAAATGTATGTTGGCTTGTCTAATGGCGAATGTTTCGGCGCATTATAGCCCTCGTGTTGCTGACGGTGCCAGATAATCTGAATACAACCAACCAAACAATGAAAGTATAGTATTCGATCCAAAAAAAAAAAAAAAAAAAAAAAAAAAGCATTTCTTTACCTTTTGGGACACCCTGATCTCCAAAATGTGATCTAGAAAAAATGTCTGTCTGTGTGTAAATGGTAGGCATAATTCCCGAATAAATTAATCTACGATGTTGAAATTCGATATGCGTGTTGCTGATGGCCGTGAGATTTACCATTAAGGTTTTCGTCAAAATCGTGCATGCGCGTAAGGTAGCTGCCATTGAAAAAATCATGTTTTTTAATGATTGCTAAACAACGGCTCTAACGATTTTGATAAAAATCACTGAGCTAATGCCTCTTAAGGTGTTCTAAACATCTTCACCTCCGAAATTCCCGTAAAAATGCTTTAATGGCGTGAAAAGTTGAAAAACGAATGCCTTCAACGCAGAGTTTTCTTTCCTTGAGCATACTTCATCAACAATTTTTTTTCTTCTTCTTTTTCTCCCCTCAGTTTCACTTTTAATAAAGGATAATATAAGAATTATTGAAAAGTATATCGCCAAAACAAATCACCATTTTGGCGAAGCTTTTATTATTTTTTTTATTTTTTTTAAGACCCATACAAGAATTATTTAAAAAAAATATTGCCAAATTTTCCATTTCTTCTAAATGAATGATGAAGATATAAAAACGATAAATGACACAAAATGACATCAGTATTATAGTGTAATTGAAAGTTGTGTGATGTTCCACACCCCTAATTTAAACTTTAATTCTTCATAAATTTGGATACATTTAATTTATAATGATTAAAAATAGTTTCGTATCAAAATAATTTTACAAAGAATAAAATTCTGCTTGATAAAAGTTCTTAAATAAATTCATACAACACTTGTTTGGGGTTGTAACTAACTAATTTATGACACTTGTTTGGGGTTATTAAGTTTTACAATAAACTATTTCTTGTGCTTTTTATGCGCAAAGACACTGAGAGCTATTTTTCGGGCATGTTTTGGTCACTAAAATAAACAGTTTTACAGATTCCCTTGTCTAGTTTAAAAAGGCTTTACAGCGAAACCTTTTCTTGGCTGCTTTGGTTAGTAAAGAAACTAGGGGTGTGGAACAACGCACAACTTTCAATGACACTATAATACTGACGTGGATTTGCGTCGTTTGCCGTTATTGTATTTTCCTCATTTATTTAGCAAAAATGGCCAGTATTGCGATATTTTTTGCAGTAATTCTTGTATGGAACTAAGGAAAAAAAAAATAATATTTTGGCGATATATTATTCGATGATTTTTATATAATCCTTTCTTATACCTGAAACTGCGAAAGAAGAAAAAATTATCGTTGATGAGGTATGCTCAAGGAAAGAGAACTCTGTGTTGAAGGCTTTTGTTTTTCAACTTTTTATGCCATTACAGAATTTTTATAGGAATTTCGAAGGGGGGATGTTTAAAACACCTTAAGAGGCATTAGCACAGCGAATTTTATCGAAATAGTTGGAGCCGTGTTTTAGCAATCATTGAAAAACATGATTTTTTCAATGGCCGCTACCTTATGCGCATTCGCGATTTTGGCGAAACACTTTATGATAGGTCCCATGGCCATCAGCAACCCGCAAACCAAATTTCAACATCGTAGGTCAATTTGCTTGGGAGTTATGCTGACCACCGACACACATACAGACAGACATTTTTTTCTGGATAACTTTTTTGAAATTAGGGTGTTCCAAAACGGAGAGAAATGCAAAAAAAGAAAAAAAAGAAAAATCGATTTTTTGTTGTTGTCCGAATACTATCCTTTCATTACCCTATGTATAATACATATGGGTAATTGAAAGTAAAATAGTGTTATGGAACCCCTTGATTAGTTTAAGAAAATTTTTTTGGCTCTACTAAAGAAAAAATAGTTTTACGGAACTCCTTGTCAGGTCTTAAAAAGTTTTGCAGTGAACTGTTTTCATTGCCCACTTTGTTTACTAAAGGAAAAAATAGTTTTACGGAACCCTTTACTTAGGAAAGTTTTGAAGCAAATTGTGCTCCTACCTTACTTAAACTACTAAGCGAAAAAAAAAAAGCATTACAGAACTTCTTGCTAAGTTTAAGAAACATCGAACTGTTTTCCTTGCTTACTGTAGTTACTAAAATAATAATAACAACAATAATAATAAACAACAGTTTTACAGAATTCCTTGTTCAGTTTACGAAAGTTTTGCAGCTGACTGTGTTCCTTGTCTACTTTGAGTACTAAAAAGGAAAAAAATAATTTCATAGAACTGTTCTCCAAGTTTAAGGAAATTTTACTGCGAACTGTTTTCTCTGCTTACTGTGACTACTAAAGGAAAAAACGGTTTTACAGAACTCCTTGCTTAGTCCAATAAAGTTTTACAACAAACTGTTTTTCTTGCCTAATTTGTGCTTCTGAAGAAAAACCTACTTTAACAGAGCCTTGCTTTACCTATAAGAAAGTATAACATTGAACTATTTTCTTGCTTACCCTGTACAGTACCTCGCAAGCAATATGCAGTTTAAGGTATTTGCCTACGTTTGGAGTACTTTAAAAAAAAAAAAACTTTGTGTAGGAATACTATAAGTGCTTTTTTATATTTAGCATTACTATAGATTCGTAATACAATGAACAAATTTCATATTTATTATTAATATTTTTCAAAAATTGCAATTTTGCATGAAATTTTGATGAAATATTTCAAAAACTTAAAAAATAAGATAAATGAAAAACTATTAAGTTTTTTAAGAAATAAATTGTGTATATATAAACTACATGCTTATATCTACGGCATATATTACATTAAGAAAAATATATTCATTAAAACTTTTTTTATGGATAGTCGAAAAACAAGTTAATGATTTTTTGACAATTTCACCTTGTTTATATTCAAGCTAAAGGTGGTATTTCATAAAATAATCATCCAATCTCAATTTTTATAGCAGGTACCCTAGAAAACAATCAACAAGAGAAGTACAAATTTTTTTATTATGATTCTTGAATAATTTTCTGAGTTATGACTTTTCAAATTAGCAATATTTGTGTGAAAATCAATTCCGAGAAAAATGCATTTAAATTTTAAAACACTCAATTTCTATATAAACCATATTACTTACACTCTTAAAATGCACCTTCTTCTTTTTTAATTTTTTTTAATCATTAAAAAGAAGAAAATATTAATATTTAGAGGGAAATCACTTTTTAATCGGCAAACTTTTGGTTTTGGTATGCTATTCCCATCATTTCCGGTTATAATTTACTGTTTTAGATCAGTTTCAAATTGACATAACTTTTGTTCATATCAAAGCAAAGTTAAAAAGAAGACATTTTTAGAAACTTATAGATTTGGGCTAAAATATTCACGAACGATATTATTTATATTTGTCAAATTTCATCAAATTCGAACTTTTCAAAGTAGGCAAGTGTCAGTCGCTGCCTTTTTCTTATGTTAGAAAAAAAAAAAAAAAAAAAAAAAAAAAAAAATTCAAGAAACCACATCCAGTTCTCAACGACCCGCAACTTTACTTTATTTTTCGAAAACTCAAAACGATACAATCCAAATACATTTCATTGCTGCTTTTTTTTTTAAAATTAAAATACTCTCTCGTGCAACAACGTTTACAAAATTATAAAAGCCGTTTGTTATCCCGTGGCTGGAATCTAGCATAATTAACCTTTAATTGCTGTGGTTGGGTGGTTTGATAATTTTGGCGCAAGAGCAACACGTGGTTCATACTGCATAAAACAATTTAATGAACATCAGTTTAAAATTTAAGAAACATAGTATCGGAAAAAATAATATAAAAGTCAAACTTGAAATATTTTAAGGGGCTGAATCATTCTACAAAAAATGACTCGCGGTCTGTCAGACCGCACACAGCAGTTAAAGGTTAACAAATCCAACCGCATTATTTATTCAGAAACCTTACAACCTTGTCTAGAATAAGAACATAGCATAAAAGCTATTCGATATGGAAATTAGGGGTTAAGCATCAGAATGGACTAAACGTGGGTAATATATTAACCAACTGAACTAGCCATTAGATGAACCACATCTTGTCTATTCTGGTATGAACGTTTAAAAAAAAAGAGAGAGAAAAAAAAATTGGGTAAGGAACACCAAAAACCAAATAGTGGGATTGTTCGTTCTGGCGCTCAGCGACTCAATTGAGTTCATGTTTGAAATAGATACTCCAACAGAAAACGCCGACCAAACGGTACAGTGGTTAGCGTGCTAGCTTCTAGACCGCGAGGTTGCGGGTTCGAGTCCCGTGTAAGGCATGTGTGTTTGTAAATGTATGTTGGCTTGTCAAATGACGAATGTTTCGGCGCATTATAGACCTCGTGTCTGACGGTGCCAGATAATCTGAAAACAACTAACCAACAGAAAACATTATTAGAGCTGAAAGAGTTTTGTTTTTTGGAACTACCGACTGTCTATTTCTGCCACTTATAAAGTGCTTAACACAGCCAAATACGTCTCGTAATTTTGTGCATCTAGAAGAATACGAGATCGAAATCTTCTAGTGTAAACCCCTCTCTCCGACCCCACCACACCAACGAGAGGACATTGAGGCCACGACAGATTTAATGTGCACCAGCCCCCAATAGGTACACACCGATATTTGGCAAACCGAGGACAGAACCCGCAACCCTCCGGTTACGAGCTCAATACTCTACCGCCTAGGATATCGGAAGCCCAGCTGAAAGAGTTAAAATAAAAACAATTTCATCTAAGCACGAGATGCATCTACGAATTGACTTTTATCATTTCTATTATTCCACACTTAGCTTCTGCATTAATTTACTGTTTAGTTAAAATAAATAAATAAATAATGAAAGGAAACAAATATTTTGAGCATAGAAATACAGGGTTATTCAGAATTTCCTCCTGGGTTTCGTAGAGTGAGGCAGGAACTGGACTACCACATTAATGTATGCCGTGTGACCAAGGGGTCACACCTGTAAGCTATGTAAATAAAACTTGAATTGTTTCTGTATTCTTTCAAATGTTCTTATTTACTGTATTAGTCTTAGTTTTTTTCCTATAGTGCTTCGAAACCCTTGAGGGAATTCTAAATAACCCTGTACTTACTCCAAAAATAAATTTTCGCAACTGAAAATAATATTTTGATTTTGTCAGTACTGATACAATGAAAAATGCATTGATTGTATGTATTTTTTTTTTTTTTAAACCAATAACAATTTCTTTATTTAATTTTAGGTAAGTGCCTCTCTTTCAATTGGCCATCTAATGGATTACCACACTTGATTTATGCGCCTTTCATTTTGGTAAGCAAATATTTCCGAATATCTTCATTGCTTGTGTCAGTTTATTTTCAGCTGATCTCATACTTCAAAGACTATTTTATTACACGTACTTTCACAATAATGACTGGAACTTGTATTAGTTTTAACCATTGGCACAAAATTTCTTATTACAAAGTATTTTCATCCAACTCAGTTTTTGTAGATATTATAAATATTGGGAGAAGGGGGAAAGGGGGGGGGGGGGGCTAAATTCAGAGACATCGAAGCGAGATGAGAATCGTGCATGAAAAGAATGATATCATCATTTTTATACCAGTGTCTCCTTTACATAGAGTGATAATCACTTCACTTCTGTACTTCCAACAAAGCACAATCTTGCGGTGTGGATGTACAGTACGGAAGAAGAAAAAAAAAAAAAAAAGAAAAAAAAGAAGAAGAAAAAAAATCCTAATGATGGCTATATCTTGTATTCTAATTGATGAAATAACAAAGTCAAGTACCGTTGTAAATCATGGAAGGTCTTTATTAGTTGCGTATATTTTTTTTTTTATCATGAGGGTGTCATCTACATATTAAAACTCAACCAAACTTTAAAAAGTTCAATGGCAACCCCATAATATTATACCATATTTAAATTTAGAATCCAAAAAAACGTTTTAATATCAAATTTTATAATTTTCTAATGAGTGTTTAGTAAATTAAATTATGTAAAAAAAATGATAAATTAATGTTAAAAAGAATATTTTTTTTGGCAATAAATTCTTGTATAGTTAATATATTTTAACAATTTTTATTTCCAAGTATAGTATGTTAAGGCCAAACGTAAATAACATGCAATTTTTGTATTAAACAGTTTTTTAATAATTAATTATTAATTAATTTTTAATTAATTTTTAATAATTAATTAATAAAACAAGTTTTAAATTTTTTTAAATAAAAACACATAAATATATTTTTGCTTCCATTAGAATTATTATGGTCGAAAACCCTTCCAGAATATTTTCATTCCATTTTGACTTTTGTTTCTCGATATTTTAGCAAAAAATATAAAAAAGCTCACTTTAAGGTACCACTTAATAGATAACGTTTTGAAACATGCAAAACATTCGATTTTTCCCCGCGATAAAGAAATTTGCCCTCAAGATCGTTCAAAACATTTTCGCTTATAAGTGACGTGTTTCTCAACATAATGAACTAAAATTTGGTATCTAGGGTAAACGATGTATTCTAAATCGAATGAAAACATAAAAAATAGGGGTTCGTATTGAAATTTTTAAAGATAGAGTTACATTTACTTAGTACTATGGCCCCTAAGAAATTTTTTTTGCATCAGACATACAGAAAATTGTAAACAAAACATTTTGGTGCAAACCTCAAAATTCTACGATAATTAGAACCGAAGATATAGCCACCGCTCGGATATTTTTTTTTGCGTACTGTACATAACATTATAAAAATGTCATTGCCTACTACAGGGTCCTTTTGAAAGGACGCCCTACATTTGAAATGAAATAGCTGAGAAACAGTGAGAGACCAGTGGTACGTTGAGTAGACAGGTATGGAATTTTAAACACACATACCCATTTTTATTTGGACGGATTTGTCAATAAACAAAATTGGTGAATGCGGGATACTCAAAACCTATCTGTGGGTCTCGCAAAACCACTGAATTCTTCAAAAATCGGCTTTGTTATCCACTTAAGGGATAACAGTGTACTTTTTTTATGAGGGAAACGATGAAATTCAGCTATATTCAGAATTTACAACAATTTGTTGCCATATTTCAATATAGTAAATAATTTTTCAAACCTTTATGCAGTCAATTCGCGATAACTCGAAGTTTCATAAGTCGAATATTCGTTTATCTCGAAGTTTTCATTAGGTCCCAAGACAATTTAATGTTTTTCAACACTAAATTATCTCCATATCTCGAAGTGTGTACATCTTTTAAGTCGAAGTTATTACTAAAATTTTACTATCATTACATAAAAAAAAACCCACAAAATACTAGTAAAAAAAAATTATTTTTATTTTTTCTTCTTTACATCGTGTTTTAGAATTTAATTTGTTACCTGAAAAAACCCGTTTGCATTGACGCGTATAAAAAGTAAACGTGCTTTTGTCTTTACATTTCATTCCATATTTAAAGTGTGAGTCAGTGGTCATGAGCGACCCCAGTAGGGTGCAAGGAAGTGCATTTGCACCCCCCTGGCTGTTGAAAATTTAAAAAAAAAATGAGTGAAAATATGTAAATTCCAAGATAAAAAAAGCACATATGCCTTCTATACTTTTATGTTACAATGAGCATTTTTTTCTATTAATTTAGTCTTTTGTTTCTTTCCAATGTCGTTTTTTATAGCTACTTGCGTAACAATTTTCTGTCGCTTGTTGTCTATGATTATTAGAGGCTGATGAGTAGAAGTATTTATTCCTTTTATTGTATAATCATTTCCTGTGTAGTTCTGAAAATTCTAGGAAAATGTTTTGTTTTTTAAGTCATCAGATAGATATACTATCTTGAAATCTATTTTTAGAATTCAATTGCACATATTCCAATACTGCCTTCGTGTTTTATTTTGAAATTTTTGGTTCATTATATACGAAACTTGGAAGAAATAAAAAAAATGTTACTCTTCTGTATTTTTGCATCTTCGAGTTCCTCTATTCTAAACACTGTCTCTTGAAAGCCGTAAAATCTAATTGGATGATAAAAAAAAATCGTTAAAAATATATATTTTAATATTTTTACTATTTTTTTCTTCTCTTTAACAGGGTTGCGCTTTTAAAAATATATATCATGAATTTTAACTATTCTCAAAGAGTATAATTTAAATACATAGCTATTAATTAACATTTCTAAAAAAAATAATAATTTTGATAAAAATCTAGTCTTGTACGCCCTTGCAAATATTCCTAAGGGCGCCCATGTCAATGGTATTGGTTTACGTTGGCTTTGAATAATGTTAAAACGTAAATTGAATACGCTTAATCCAACTCAAAAAGTTAAATTGATCAATGAAACTGAACAAAATCTGCGATGTTAGAAGAAAGACGCTGCTATAAAGTACATAATTTCTTCGAATACTCTTTCAACCATTTTAAAAAACAAAGACGATTTTGAGACGAAACTCGATCCATCGTGTAAATGAGTGAAGGCCTTTCTTGGTGTCGAAGCTGCTCTATTAAAATGGTTTGAGACATATCGAAACCAGAATCTCCTCTTAGTGGAATGATGTTAAAAGAAAAGGACTTTACTCGTTTACTAAAAGTTGAAGGATTTATAGCAAGTGCAGGATGGCTAGAAAAGTTTAAAGCGAGACACGATATTGTCTTCCGGACTTCACATGAACAAGCAAAAGATGTCTGATGAAATATGCCTTGAATAGAAAATAATTCCGGAGTGACTTCCGATAACTCGAATTTGGTCAGTCCCTTGAATTTCGAGTTATTGCGAGTTGACTGTGTTTAAACTTCTGTATCCGTCTCTCCAACATCCCGCTGGTTTCTTCTTTCTGCCTACCACTGTTTCGCCTGTTGTTTTATTTCAAAGTTAGTGATTCTTTTCTGAAAGACAATGCATACTATAGTCCGAGAGGCGACTGCAACTTTTGGACCCCCCATCGAACATCATTCTGAATTTTTTTATAGAAATTGAAGAAAAGTGAGTAGATTACGAATCCACTGGTCTGACGTGGCAAAATGGCCGAAACTGGTCAAAAATAGACTTTTAATAAGTTGAACTAAATCCAATTGCCAAATGCGCCATAACTTGCCAAAAAGAGAACAAACTTTTTCGTCTAGCAACCCACTGCATTTTGATTTTCAATGAGAAAAAGCGCAAACGATTTCTGATCTCTATCTCGGAAAACTATCTTTTAAAAATCTTTTAAAAGTAAGCCAAATTGGCGACATCCGTTTCTTCATCAGTTACTTAATGTTTATTGCCAATTTGGCTCATTTGTGAAAGATGCAAGTCAGTCATAGTCATAGAGAATGGGGGAGGTCAACTGAGCCTAGGTGCTGATTCCACTAGGATTATTGCACCAACCCCTTTATTTTAGGACCCTCTGTCAAAGAAAGCCAGTTTCCTTAAGAAAGGTCAAAAAGCATTTGACAGGTTCCAGCCATAGCCACACATCCGAATCGTCTGCAACCTTCTTAATTGAAAATTAAAGAGTGAGGGTTACCAAATAAAAAAAAAATGCTCATTATCTTTCAAGTTATGACTCATTTGGCAATTGGATTTAGTTCAACTTTTTAAAAGTCGATTTTTGACCAGTTTCGGCCATTTTTGCCGCAGACCAGTGGATTCGTAATCTACTCACTTTTCTCCAATTTCTATAAAAAATTCCGAATGATGTTCGATGGGGTCCAAAAATTGCAGTCGCCTCTCAGTCTACTAGTATAAATTGCCCTCGAAATGTTAAACTCCCATCGACTCATCCCACCCTGTCGCTCCTTCCTATCTGACAGTAATGACTTGTCCCTCTAATGTAATATACGAGCTCTGTTCTTCCACCCATCTGACCCTGCCTTGCATCACGTGACCCCTATGACGTCACAGTCCACCCGTTATCTTGCCCGTTCGGTCCACGGAACTCTTCCTTCCCCACTGCTCGCGAACAGACGATTCTTTTTCGGAAGCTTAAGCCCCCCCACCTAATGGAAAATCGATACCTTTTCATCTATTCTATCAAAGAAGTAAGGAAAAGGTCACATGAGTCCGAACCCCCCCCCCCCCCTACTTTCCCCACCGCGTATTTTGTTGCTTCTGGCCTCGATTGGGGCTTTGGAGAAGTTAGAATGGGTTAATTAGGGCTATTCGATGGTAACTCGTGATATATATATAGTACTAATATACTTAGATTGATCAGGGAAATGTTGCAGTAAAGAAAGATTCAAGGTAAAATATTATATCGATTTGTTCGTGGGATGGTTTTATGAACTAAGTTTGTGTTTTGTTATAAAAGATCCATATAAAACAGAATAGGGCTAGTGAAATTCATGCAGACTATGTATCTAATAAGATGTTTAAATTTCGAAGAGTAATACGTTTAAAGTGTATTTTATATTAAGAATGTAAAATGCGTTTAATCTAAAGATATAAACTTTGATGAGATTTATAATATATTATTTTTGGTGTTCTTCTAAATAAACATGAAATCCCATTATTTTAATATTTTAATTGCATTTTTTTTTAAAAACTAAATTTACAATTTAGCTATGTCTTGGACCATAAGTTATTTAATTAGAAAGTTCTCACATAAAGATGAATTTCAATAAGGTAATAATAACCATTTTGTTTTGCTACACAATAAAAAATCAAGTCAAATTAAAATAATAAACGGTTTCTAATTATGACCTTTCGTTATAAATTGGCATTTTGGAATCTAAATCAATTCGGTTAGATACGATCTTGGTGTGCTTCTATTAATGGTTACTATGAGGAATTGTGTCGTATAATTTCACTCTAATATTATCAAATTCCTAACTTATTTATCAATTAATAAAAATATCAAATTATTACAAACTTTTAAGTAGAATTAATTTATCTCATTATAAAAATGAATGATTTCGAAGATCATTTAACAGATTCTCACGGTTTTTTTTAACGAAATAAATACTAACAAAAAATATTTTGGAAAATATCAATTCAGTATCAAGTTTACTGAATTCATTGACAAAAAATTAGTCATCTTCATCAATTACTTTCTGAGAAAAGTTACATGAAATACACCAAATTAACATCACCAGTATAGAGGGCACCAACTCTCCCTAAAAGCCATTTGTGTCCTTCTTCAATGAGAAAAATATAATAAAGCATTGAGAATTTAAACAAATAAACACTTATGTTAAAAATATGCAATAACTAAAGAAAGGATCTCTATTTTGTCGCATAACAACTTCAACCCCGCTGAAGTGCACTTTAGAAACCATCCAAATCCGATTCCAAACGACGCCGACAAAGGGAATTGGAAGCGACAAGCAAAGACCAATCAGCGCCGTTATTTATTTGGCGGAAATTGGCCGATTTGCCTGTTTGGCGGTTAATAGGCTTTTCTCTAATCGTTTAGCAAGGCGTGCTCTTGAATCATCTTCTTTTCAATTGTCAAAACTGAGTTATATAAATGTGAAACCTGTTTTTTTGAAAGGCGCCGACCATTTTGTTGATTTGACTCGGGTAATTTTATGAATAAGTACTACGCAGTTTGCATGCAAAAACAATGCCGCGATAGAAACGTAAAAGTAATTTGGTCACACTCATTTGGTATTTTATTTATTTGATGTAGAATCGAATATCTGTAAAAGGACTGGTGTCCAATTTTTTAACCTTTAGCACTAGAGGTTGGAAATATCGATCAAAATAAATATCGATACTATATCGTTGCAAAGAAAAAAATATCGATATATCGATACATGATTTTTTTTTTTTTTTATTATTTGGATTTCAATTTTGCCAGAAACGAAGTTTTTCGGGGCAAATTTCTTCTTTTCATGAATTCATGCCAAAATTGTTTTAATGAATAAATTATGAAAATTGTTTTAATGAAAAAATTATGAAAATTGTTTTAATGAATAAATTATGTTATCAATCAGAATAAATTAAATACATTTGGATGTCAATGCATAAATTCACATTTATTTTTAAAGAAAAAATTTTGAAAAGCAGCCACCGCAAGTTTTCTGATAAAGATGTTTTTTATATTTAAAATTAGATGCAAATTCCAGGCACACGTTAGCAACAGAAAGGCGTTATGTTAATGACTACTAATAAATTATCTTATTTTTTCATTACATAATATTTTCTTTTTGGTTAGGGTGCCATTTTGACTGTCTCTCAGCCAAGTCCAAACTTTAGTTTTGAAGTTTTTGAAAAGGGAATAAAGAAAATCGAAAAAACACATGGAACTACAAAACGATCATCAAAAAACTAAATTTTTTTTAAAATATCGATATAATGGTAACTTGTATCGATATTTTTAATACCGATATTTAAAAAAAATATCGATAAAAATACCGTCGTATCGATGTATCGGCAACCTCTACTTTGCACTCGAGAGGTGACTCTCGCTCACCATTAGGTTTGATGCGGAAATTCGATGCAAGACTATGACTGTGTTTGATTTCTTTGAAGCGGATCGGCAACCAGTAACCGAACCAAAAATGCTTGGAAACGTCCCGAGTTGCTGGTTCCTCCACGCGAAAAAGGCCTCGTTTGCAAAGGGTTAAACTGTTCACTTAGTAACAAAAGCAGAGTAATTAAATACTTTATAGTAATTTCGATTGCGTTTGTTTGTGTGTGCCTGCTGGGCAAATATGCGACTGCCTAATTAACCCATTTGCTGACATCTGATGGAGCTTAAACTTGTTAGATAGATTCAATGTCAATGACAATGCATTCTATCAAGTTTTGGGGGCTTTAGTCAAGAGGCCGCTTTTACACACGTTTCTGATGTCGTACGTCTAATCCAGATGCCAGATTCCAGAAGGGATAATTGTATGATATTTAGTGACTAAAACCTTCCTCTGTTAAGGTTGATGACATATGATAAAAAAAACTTAACCCTTTCTGCTTCTCGGGCCCCACATGATTGGATGCGCAATTCGAGAAGACCACTAGGTTTGATGCGGAAATTCGATGCAAGGCCAATGACTGTGTTTAGTTTCTATGAAGCGAATCCATAACCGCGGATCAAACCAAAAATCCCGCGAAACGTCTCAAGTTGCTGGTACCTCCGCGTGAAAATGGCCTCGAGTGTAAAGGGTTAAATCATTTATGTTAGCTTCGATTTCGTTTATGGCGGGAAAAATCTTCGGAGAGATAATTAATCCAATTGCCTTCATCCAATCGAACTGAAACTTGGCGGACTGACTCGTTGTCGATAACAATGTATTTTTCCAAGTTTTAGCTGCAAAGAAGTTAGTCATAGGTGTCCTGATTTTGTTGATGTTTTTTCTTTCTTTTTTCTCTTAGTGGTTATATCTTATGAAAATTTGAGCGG
Source organism: Linyphia triangularis (assembly GCA_963978545.1). NCBI lineage: Eukaryota > Metazoa > Arthropoda > Arachnida > Araneae > Linyphiidae > Linyphia > Linyphia triangularis. The sequence goes on along the minus strand of OZ021723.1, from coordinate 19,249,072 downwards.
AGCTTTAGGCTTTTGGGTTAAGGAATATTTCGTGTTGGGAACGTGATTCCTTTCAATAATAATATTAAAAAAAAAAAAAAAATAGCTAAGTGGATGAACGGAATATGTATAATCAAAATGTTGCTTTTAAGAAATTGTTTATTTTCACTCTTTTGTATTTAATATATTTCTTTCACCATTCAAAATATCTGTCCTTAACCTGTGGTTGTTATCTAAAGTTACTTTGTCACATACCACCGTCAATCACTGTATAAACAGTAAAGACTTTTCTTTTTAATACGCTTTTATTAGCTTCAGATGTTAGTATGTAACGGAATCTTTGAACATGATTTTGACCCCCTTCAAAACGTCGGATTAACTCGAAATTTGGCATACTTATTAAGAACCGATGACAATTCAATAACTCAATAAGTTTGTCGCTTTATCACAAGGATTAGCTCGTGTTGCCCTTGCGCCGTTAAATTCCAACCAACCAACCTTCTCCGGAATCGAACCCTGGTGTGCCGTTTGAAAGATTTGTCGTTTGAACAACGGTTATACAAAGCGTGTTTTTTTAGTCGCATTATCCTTATCGGGTTGGTTGGTTGTATTCAGATTATCTGGCGCCGTCAGCAACACGAGGGCTATAATGCGCCGAAACATTTCGTCATTAGACAAGCCAACATACATTTACAAACACCCATGCCAACACGGGACTCGAACCCGCAACCTCGCGGTCTAGAAGCCAGCACGCTAACCACTATACCGTTTAGTCGGCTTATCCTTATCGGGATCTTCAGGATTAGTGATTTTTCATATTCAGAGACACGGTAGTGTTTTGTGCCAAGTAATACGGTGTGTACTAAGGCATACACATGACTTAAATTTGAGACAAGCATGTAACTATTGGCAGAAACAACTGGAAAGTTTTGTACACTAACTAAAAAAAAATTACAGTTTACAGAAAAAATAATTAATAGTTTAAAAACTAAAAAATACGCTTTAATAGAAAAGTGAACTAAAAAGTAGAAAATAATTTTAAATAAGTTTGAAATAAGAATAGAGTGATTAACAAGAAATATTTATTTCATCGTAAAAAAGCGTGGGGTGCTTTTTAAGATATTTTCATAATGGCTCTACTTTTACTAAAATCTGTCATTAAATATTTTCAACAATTGACATCAAGCACCCCACGTTTTTTACGATAAAATAAATATTTCTTGTTAATCACTCTATTCTTATTTCAAACTTATTTAAAATTATTTTCTACTTTTTAGTTCACTTTTCTATTAAAGCGTATTTTTTAGTTTTTTAAACTATTAATTATTTAAATCATATACATCCTTATCCAAGTAACCCTTAAATTAGCTATACAAATTATAAGAAAAAATATGTACTCTATTTCCTTGCTGCTTGAAGGTCTGCTAATATCTGTTAAAATTTCTACAGCCTTAAAGGAGTATTTTAAAAATATACCGACTATTGTTTAAAAGGCAATCATGTTTTCATTAGGTGTAACTTAAGAATAAACGAGGTTAAACGTAAAAAAAAGTAATGCCATTCATTACCACCTTCAAAAGGTTAAAACCCAATTCCCCTTAGCGGAACGCCAAACCCGCCTCACCCCCCAATCAAATTACAAACCCCAGGAAATTTCACCTCTTAATTCCGCAATAATTGCCCCCTTAAGAGACAGGGGTGACAAAAACGACCCCTTTTGTCTTAACGAACCGCGAAATGACACGGGTTCGAGTCCCGCTGATTCAATTTCTAATTCTCCATTTCCGTTTCGGGGGGAGGGGAGAATCACTTTTCGTTTCTAAATGACTTGGATTTCGGCTAGATGGGGGGGAAGGGGGGCAAATCCCCCCAGTAATGGGCGGGTAAGCTGTGACTCATGCGACCCTGAGGGGGGGGGGGGGGTGTAATGAGGTAATCCCCCCTCATCTCGCATCCTTTTAAGCCTTGACGTCTTTATAAGCTCTTAATCCCCAAAATAGCCTTTGGTTGGAAAAGTTAAGTGAAAGCTTATTTTCATTAATGGCATTAGCTGTGATATTATGTACCTTATTATTGTGTAGATTGCATTTGAAAATGATACGATCTCAGTGTTTTTCGAATTTTGTTTTTAATCGAAATAAAAATTTAACTAATGGACCCGTGCCGTAGTTTTACGTGTTTAAGATTGGTATGATGTATAACTTTTTTTAGTACTCTTTCGTTAGACGGGACGACAAAAATCACCAAATTACATCAAAAACTCATTCAAGGTAAAAACCGTCTCATAGATAATAACGTTGCTATATCAACCCGCGAATTAGTGAATAAAAATAAAAGTCTACTAGGGGGCTTCGCCCCCTGCTCGCTAACGCTCGCCAACCCCCAAACGCCTCGCTGAGCTCGGATTGAGCTGCTTTGCCGCTCGAATTTGTGGTTAAAACATCTTGCTGCGCTCGAATAGGTTTGCCAGCCATAAAAAATGTAACCAAATTTTTATAAATTTAATGTAAGGCCTAATAGAGAAAACACCCAAATTGCAAGTTTCATAATAGAAAGTTAAATATACTATCCGCCAACATTCTGACTTAAAACTTCATTAGCTATGCCCTTACATTGAAGTCCTAATATTTTTTATTTATTCTGATAAGTCGCCCCTTTAGAGAATGACGTCCAACGCGAAGCATTTTCTGGATAGAAATACTTCAAAATAATAATTACTCTAATACAAAAATGCTTCAGAAAAACAGAAAAAATCAAATTTGAAAAGAAGAGTTTAAAAAGAGCTTTAAAATTAGCAACGGGTTTGTTGTTTACATTCGTAAGAATAGCTTAACGGTTGGTTGGTTGGTTGAACCCCCGAGCAGCCGGTTTGTTGTTTACATACTTAAGGATGTTGCCAATCATATATTCAAAATCATTAAGGCTTTGTAGTAGCTTAATGATGAAAAATATTGAAATTTAACTAATTAATAAAGTGTTAATAAATTATTTTGGCACGTTTTGGCAAATCTACAGCTTATTTCCTTTAAAATGACACCTTGATCATTGAAATTGGTTGAGCAGTTTAGGCGGACGGACTAACCCCAAAAAACGCATTGCCTATTAAATATATAGATGAGTTTAAAATATTATTTTAGTGTCTTTCCTAACTTTTAATAAAAGTATTTATTCTGCACTTCCTTAGATTACTTTATTTTAATCGATATCAGTATTGTGAGACGATGGCGGTCGAAATCATTCAGTTTGTTTTATGTAGAATCGATGTCTTTTGCAGTACTTGTTACAGCTATTCCTAGTAAATTGTCCAAATGAGATTCAATTGAGTTATTCCTGTATTTATTCTTGAGGAAAATCATCTTGCAGAAAGCTTCTTTATATAGTTTCTTGGAGTACATAGTGGAGAACTCTGTTCTACACAGTTAACACTTGCTATTTCGAACAAATTACAATTATGTTTTTAAAAAAGTTTGCACTGTAAAATTTGATTTTTTTTAATATTCTGTGCTACTGACGCTGCAGAAAAATCAGTCGCAGGTCAAATCCGAACTTCGGGCCGCGTAGTGGCAAACGCTGCTCTGCATTGTAGAGGATATGTTGACACTATCATCACTTCTTCTTTGTCGTTCATTAAAATACAATAAATAAATTACTGTTTCAAAGATATAGGTCTCCCCGTCTACATAGAGTCCCGAAATAAAAATATAACTTCAATTTTCAAACAAGTAACTCAGTGTGGAATTTTAAATAAAATATTCGTCCGAAACCAAAATCTTAAACCTTTTAAATTGGTACACCATTTATAAATTTGGCTTTTGTATCAAGGGAGAAAAAGGAATTGTCACAAATAAACATCATTCAGAAATAATCTTTAGAATTTACATGTGTTTTTAAGAAACAAAATTAATAAGTTATTTTTCACCGTAGATTCTTCCACGCCCTATATTTTTTAAAGTTAAAAATAGTGGAAAAGTTGTATACATAACATGCTGATACTTTCGATACGGATATAATTGTACATAATATAAATGTTTGGTAAATTCTATTTTAGTTTGGCAATCAGGTTTAGTTATAGCTTTTTAACCCCTTGGGTACGGATTTATTTGGGAAAATTCTTGCGTTTTGAACGGTTGGTTCAAAACAATAAAGGAACTTTAAAGGAATACAGCCAAACAAATTATTTTTTTAAAGTATAGGTAAACCAACCGATGTTTGACTTAACCATCATGGCTCTTATGACATTAAAATCTATCCAATCAAACTAGTTTGAATGACGAATTAGGTTCGTCATTATTAACAGGCAAAACAAGTGCATGACGAATCTCAGCCGTCAAATGTACCCAAAGGATTTTTGGTTTGACTTCTTAGACACGTCATCCGCTCCTAGGGGAAAAAAGTGAATGACGTGTCTCAGACTTCAAATGTACCCAAGGGGTTAATAATGTAAAAATTGTAAGTAGTATAGTAAATAAAAGATTCGAAGTAGTGGCCACGGTTAAGTTTATCTGGATATTTCTAGAAATTGTGGTCCAACCTATAAAATGCTCGCGTGAGAAGTAATCAGGGTCAGTCTAGTCCAGTTCAGTCTGTTGATGTTTCGGGATTGAGCTGCTGTGGATGCAGCTCTGGTTTTGTTTTTCGAAAGGCAGGAATCTTGCATTTTTGCTGTTGTTGAATCAGGATGACTGTAAGCTATGGCTTGAGCTTCAATGCGTTTTGTAGCTGCAGCGGTACAACTCTTTGTGAGGAATAAAAGGATTTATTTTTGTAATCCACTGTCATGATTCTTCTGAGAAGAAAATTTTTAACAATAGTTTTTTCCTTATTGAAACAATAAAAAAAAAACACCATTGTTAAAAATCAATGATATTGTTTCCTTCAATGGTGTTTTTTTTATTGTAAAAAAAATTTGTAGTAAATATTACGTGACACTGAAAATGTATGCCAATTCGACATCTCTATCTCTTTCCGGTATTGCCACTTTTGTTGTAACCAGATACAGACATTCAAGTTTTATTTTAATCATAAAGAAAATAATTTTATTTTTAAATACTTTTTGGAATTGCAAGTGAAATAATCGTTTGTCTCGTGTTATCAAAATGTATTAAAAAAAAATTTGTCAGCTTTTACATATTTAAGGGTAACATTTAAAAAATTTTTTATTAGAAATTCTTTCCCAATAGTTTTTAAAATTTACAATTTTATTTTTATTGCTTTGAAATACTTCCATTGAAAATCATTCGAATGATTTTCAAATTTAAATTTCTTTCGACTCATGCGAGCATCAAAATTCTGTTCCTTAAATTTTTTTTTCATTTTTCATTAATAAGATCTTTTATTAAATAATTAAATTTTTTAGATTTTTTTCAAATGGCATATGAATGTGTTTGATAAATATTTCGTATAAAATAAGTTTTAAAATATATAATGCAAGTTCTTTCAGTTTTCCTGAAAATAAATTACAATTTTATTTTTAAAAGAAAATGCCATTTCATCATAAATCTAACAGTGTACTTGGGACTAAACTCAGAACGAGCAAACTCTTTCTTTTTTAAAACTAGGGGTGTGGAACATCGCACAACTTTCAATTACACTGTAATATTGACGTGGATTTGTGTCATTTACCGTTTGTATATTTTCATCCTTCATTTAGAATAAATGGCCAGTTTGGCGATATTTTTTTGCGATAATTCTTGTATGAGTCTAAGGGAAAAAAATCGCCAAAATGGCGATTTTGGCGATATACTTTTCGATAATCCTTTAATATAAGCGAAACTGAGAGGAGAAGAAAATAACGATCGTTGATGAGGTATGCTCAAGGAAAGAGAACTCTGTGTTGATGGCATTCATTTTTCAACTTTTTAAGCCATTAAAACATTTTTACGGGAATTTCGGAGGTGGAGATGTTTAGAACACTTTAGGAGGCATTACCACAGCGATTTTTATCAAAATCATTCGAGTCGATTTTTATAAATCATTGAAAAACATGATATTTCAATGGCAGCTATCTTATGCGTATGCGTGATTTTGACGAAAACCTTAATGGTAGGTCCCATGGCCGCCACTAACCCTCATACCAAATGTGAACATCGTAGGTCAATTTGTTCGGGAGTTAAGCTGACCACACACACACACACACACACACACACACACACACACACACACACACACACACACACACACACACACACACACACACACACACACACACACACACACACACACACACACACACATTTTTTCTAGATCACTTTTTTGAAATCAGGATGTTCCAAAACGTGGAGAAATGCATAAAAATCAAACATATTTTTTTTGACCGAGTGCTATACTTTCATTGCTCTATGTAATTATACATATGGGTAATTGAAAGTAAAAAGTTCACAAATATAAGAGGATTACCAGTTTTCAGTTTAAAATTTGTTTCTAATTGTCAACAAAATTCATAATTTTAATTTTGTGCAAAAGATTTTTTTTTATCCTCTCCATTTTCGTAACTAAAAAAAAAAAAAAAAAAAAAAAAAAAAAAATTAAATCAAGTGTTATCGGTCCCCCTTTGACTTGCACAAGGGGTACGTCAATAACATGTCACTTTTCCGACGATTACTACTCTGCATCATAAAAGTCTAATGGCATCGATCAAAACATTTCCTTTAGGACGAGTCCAATTTCAATGGCGTTGCGTTCCCATTCGAAACCCCCCACCATCTGTCTTTTCATGGTGACTGGATAAGGGTGAGGAGAGAGGGGGTGATTGCAAGGTTGTCTTCTTATCAAAATTAAAATATACTGAAGCCTCATATAATAATACTTCTTTATGGTTCATTAACATCAACTAAGTAGCGTTGTAAACTTAATACTAAAAATTATGTCTCCATTGCATTTTTTTCTGTTATATTTGTACTTAATATTATTATTATTATAATTATTATTATTATTATTGCTATTGTTATTATTATTGCTATTGTTATTATTATTATTATTGTTGTTACTATTATTATAATTATTATCATTATTGCTATCATTATTATTATTGCTATTATTATTATTATTATTATTATTATTATTATTGTTGTTGTTGTTGTTGTTATTATTATTATAACTTTATTATTATTATTGTTGTTGTTATTAGTATTATAACTTTATTATTGCTATTGTTATTATTATTATAATTATTATTATAATTATTATTATAATTATTATTATTATTATAATTATTATTATTATTATTATAATTATTATTATAATTATTATAATTATTATTATTATTATAATTATTATTATTATTATTATAATTATTATTATAATTATTATTATTATAATTATTATTATAATTATTATTATAATTATTATTATTATAATTATTATTATTATAGCTATTGTGTTTATTATTATTATTATTATTGATATTGTTATTGTTATTATTATTGTTGTTATTATTATTTATCGAAACCTTATATGATTTAAATAGTTTAAAATTCAGCTGTGTAAGTTGTGTTCCAAGCGCTTTAAATCCATTTCAGAATTATTGATGTAGAGCATCGCCCAACTTTCAATCACTCTGTAATACTGGCCACTGCAGTTAAACCTGACATGGATTAGTGAAATTTACCATTTTCGTTTTTATATTTTCATTTATTAAAAAAATGTGCCAGTTTGGAGATAATTATTACATTGACAAACAACTGCGAAATTGGTGATATGTCTGGTCATATTTATTTCATTATTATTTGCGTGTAATTAAGTCAGAGGAGGAACAGTCGTTGATGAGCAGTGCTCAAGGGAAGGGAATTCTGTTTACGACACAAAATTCAACCAGAAGTTTCAACCTCAAGTCCTTTAAAGTTTGACTGGACGAATACTTTGATTTTTTTTTATTGAAGTACACATTTTTACTTCAAATATACCTATCGGATTAGAAATTGAATGTTTTATGACAAATGTATCGCCTTTCCCGCCAACTTGGCAACATTAAAAAAGAAAAAAAACTTTGAATTGAAACGCTCCAATTACTCGTACTTTATATACACACTTTCCACACAGTATTACATATATTCATAAAAACATAGGATGTTTATAAATAATTCATACGTGCATTTTAGCAATAACGACATTAGCATAATTAACTGACATTCAGTTTGATATCATTCTTTGAATTATGCATAAAAATACACACATAGACTCATACAAAAGAGGGACTTATCCCTCTCTTCCTTATAAATTTTCATTCCAAAAACTCATTTAAAAAAAAGTGAATAACTGTAGCAAAGTCTCATTATATTCTATTAATATTAAAACCATTAGACTGCAGTGCGATTTCAATGCTTTGACAGATTTTCAAATGCATTCTCTTGCAGTTAATGAACGTCACCAAATTGATACACACGCCGGAACCTGATGCACCAAAAGAAACCGAGTGTAGAAACGGTCTTTCAGTGACTGTTTTCCAACTTGTTTCAATTTCGGAGAAAGTTCGTCCTGTGCCATCTGTTGTTTTGCTGTAATAAGAGTAAGTGGGGGGGGGGGGGGGTGAAATTGCAACGTCGATCTTCGATGTGTTGGATGAAATGCAGCTCATTTCGATTGTTTTCCCTCTTCCTCTATGAAAGATGGGAAAGGGCCCTTCCACAAATTGCACAAACGGTGGCATTTCGATGAGCGACTTTTTCTAAAGGATTGGGGTTATTGGCGTGGTTGAATGGTTTATGCTCTCAATCATCTATTTTGTTCAAAATGATGGCAAATCAGGGTGGCACTTGCAGCTTAACGTGAATTCCGAACCACAACTTGCGGGTTTGAGTCCCGTGTTAGGCATGGGTGCTTGTAAATGTATGTTGGCTTGTCTAATGACGGAATGTTTCGGCCCATTATAGCCCTCGTGTTGCTGACGGCGTCAGATAATCTGAAAACAACCAGTACAACCAACCGAACCACAACGATCCATGTCTAATCCAGGATGCGATCCCAGCACTTTTAGTATGCAATACCTGAGCTCTTACCGCAGAGCTATCAGGTGGGCTCTGATTGTACTGCCTTTTTTTGGTAACCCAAAGGTTACTATAAGGCTATATTGTGCTAAAATATTGTTAAAATTCAGAATTTAAACGGGGAATGCCTTTAGAGTTTTCTAGAAAAAAACTGCATTTGTGACTCAATTTTGAGAAAACCCACTAAACATCCGACAGTTGACACGAAACTATTAATCTCAATTATTATTATTATTATTATTATTATTATTTTTTTTTTTTTTTTATATATCAGATCGCTGAGTGCCAAACAGGACTCGATCCCGATATCTTTCTCATGCCAATCGTTTAGTTTGGCTTTCAGCCACGAGTTTGTGGCAATGGATTTCTTCATTATTACGTAAGAGTCAAGCAATGATTTACTACACCGAAATATCCCGACTACGATTAGGCTTGAGAGAATAAATTATATATTGCACCGCATTTGCGTCTCGAATGGGAGAGTTTCAGAGAAACTCTTAATACTAGATATATCTACATTCGTCATACATCAGTACTTGAAAATAATACTAGAAGAGAGCTTTTAGAGATTGGAAGTTCACATCTTGGTAACAATCAGTGGCAACTTTTGCGCCAAGTATGCCGCCAACTTGGCGACATTTTTTTAAATAAAAAATCCTCCAACCTAGTAGAGTCTGTGTTACTACATACCGTCAACCTAAACAGAGGAATATTTCAGTTTTTAAACGCCACCAAATTATACGTGCTTGGCATCTAGAACTAGGAATACAAACGTGTGTAGAGGCTGTCTTTTAGTGACAGTTCTGTCCCAACCCAACTTATTTTTAATATGGTTGCTTTGTTGTGAACAACCGATAAACACACTTATTTTCAGTTTGTGCCCAACACCTTTTCCAGGAAGCCGATAGTTCCCTTCTCAATCGAAGTGTGTAGTTGTCATGGTAACCAAGCGAAAGAAGAAAGCTGGCCAAGACGACCCATGGACAATCGATGATCGGGTCACGTGATTGCATAGTTGGAGGAGGGGATTTTACGAGCGAACTATATTTATCGTTTTTACACACTCTGTGAAACGTAAAACGACTGATTCAATTAATTTGTTCGTAATTTGTTCTTTGATTAAATAATCATTCGAAATGAATTTTTGAGGCATTGATTTTGTTTGTTATTTTTGAGAAATATCTTACTCCAGATGACATTGATGAAAATGTTGAGTGTTTTCAAGTGTAAAATAAATGGCAATTGCATTTTATGGACCTACTGGCTGCGTGGCCCCGCGTTGCAGGGACCCATCATTGGGTATAGGTCCTAACTTATGAAGTTTCGCAAACCAGGCTCGCTTCAAATAAACCTGAAAGGTTCATTGTTGTTCAAGATTCAGCAAGCAAACTACTTAGGTCCTGCGTTCAAAAAAGGGGTTTGAAAAAATTTCTGTGTGTGTGTGTCTGCTTGTGGGTAGCAATTTCAGCATTATTCCCAAACAGATTAACTTAATTAACCTACAACCAGGGCCTGATCATCGCCTAGGCCCACAAGGCCCTAGCCCTTGGGCTCATGATTTTAGGGGGCCCCGAAATTGGCTGTAAGCTATTTTTGTTCCACAAAAGCTATGTGAATATCTTTTATAACCTGTATAAAATAACTTTTACATAAAAATCATTTCGTATTGATCTTGAACCGTCTTTAGTATCCCAGAGTGTATTTATTCAAATAAACCGTTAAAAAGCGTGAAACACAAGCGTTTTTGAAAGATAAGAGAGATAAAAAAAATTGAAAGGAAGTCTTGACGAATTTATAGTGAGATCAGCAAATGTCGACTCTGCTCTGAAGTTGTGAATAATGCTGCAGATATTGTCGTCCCGGTTATACACAATGATATAGTGAAACGCATTGTTATACGTAACAAAGTTTTTCCTTTTTTGATTTATAAATTTGATTTTTTGAAATTTGTTTCTTTATGTGTGATAAAAAAAAAACTTTTAGAAAAAAATATTTACATTAATTCATTAACTTTTCTATATTTCATGTTAATTCCTTTGACTTTGCGTCGAGTCCATTTTCAATAAATCACCCGTTTGAAAAAAGGGCCCCCGAATGTGTCCGGGCCTTGGGCCCCAACTTGTCATGATCGGGCCCTGCTTACGATGTCTAAATTTTGTTCACGGGTTAGCTGTTGCCATCTGATATCTCATTATAGTTTTAGTATGAATAAGGTAACTGTCATTAAACAATTTAAGTTCTTCGTCAATTGCCAAAAAACGGCTGTAACGACTTTCATCAAACTCGGTGTGGTAAATCCTTTTAAGGTATTCTAAATATCTCCTTCTTCGAAATTCCCGTAAATATTCAATAAATGCTTAAAAAGTTGGAAATTTTTAAACATATTGTTGCGTGGACGGGTTCGAAAAATTTGAAGCCAAAGCAGATCAAAACTTGCAGATATTTATTCCGATATCACTCTTCACAGATTCCTTTACAACTCCAGAACTTCTCGGTCTAGTAGATACAATACAGCTCTTTTCACAACAATAGAGCACAAAACAGCAGTTAAAAACTTGACAACACAACTGCTAAATCACTGCAAAAGACAATGCAATACAGTTCGTTTTCGGAACTCTCTGAATGCTCACTGTGACTCAGTATCTCAATACAGTTATTCCAGTCAACTCACTGACTCAACTCATTCAACTGACTGACTAACCCAGCTGACTAACTAACTCAGTGATTCAACTAAGTCAACTACTGACTAACCTAGCTGACTAAGTAACTGACTAACTAACTTCCCCGCTCGCTTGGCCGGCTTATATAGGAATCAAACCTTCTTGAAATTTCTAGAGGTAGATATTTGGAGAACTTTCCAGATCGTAGTCGAAGAGTCCTATACATGTACATGAGGACCGAAAATGTCGCCTAAATGGTCGCCAAGTTTGGTGACATTTGGCGATTTCTCGCCAAATTTTGCGACAAAAATTAGTCGTTAAAACCATCGCCAACTTGGCTCTATCTCGCCAATTTGGCGAGATTGCCATTACCATAATGTTAAATGCCCTGCTCCTTGTAACACTCGCTTCCCAGCGTTACCTCTGTAAAACCCGTTATCAAGCATCAAGATACACATTGCAGGGAAGCCAACTAACGACGAACTATTGCACTGCCTTATGCGAAATGTACATAAGTTTTCCTATTTACAAAATTAACACAACGAAATATTTACAAATATACAAAAATTCGTAACAATATTCTTTTTCCTTGAGCATTACCCATTAACGACAGTTCCTCTTCTGTTTCACTTATCCCAAAAGATCAATGTGACAATCATTGCCAAAAATGTAGCCAATTTCGTCAAGTTAACGAACGTCTTGAGGAATTAGTATAGTTAACTCGAAACCCTTAGTCTTAACTTCCAAATGTTGAACCAAATTAAATAAGTGAAAAATTACCGATTTCAGATTCTATTTTTTCCAAATCCGGACACGCCCTTTTATGTTTTCTGACCTTTGAGAGGAGAAGGCATAAAAGAAGAAAAACAATCACACACAGGCGAGCTAATGTAAGATCCCGAAGACGCATTGGAGACGCTAAGCTTGACAATGAATCAGAGGGACTACTTCCCAGAAAAAGCGACAACTTGGGAATAAAGAAAAATCCGTTACAGATGTCGTTGCTCGTAAAAACAACACCTCAAGTGCAGGACAGATGGAGAGAGACGGAATGGTCTCTTTTTTTTTTTTTTTTTTTTTTTTTTTTTTAAATGAATAGCTTGGAGGCTTGGTTGATTCCCATGGAGAATTTGGATGAGGCTCGTATACGATGATTTTTTTTTTGTCGTTGTTATTGGTATTATAAGAGAATGGTGAGTTGTCTGTGGAACGATAAAAACATTTCGTGTGAAACATGTCCTGAAAGTGAAGAAGGCGAAACAAGTGTGTTTATGGGAAGAAAAAAAATATCTTCCGGGGAGATGTAAAGGAGACATTTGAGAATGCTTAAGAGTTTATCCTTTAACTTAGTCTTTAGACTTTGCTTAGCCTTTAGAAAAGACCCACCAATTTTTTGTGTGCTCCTGTTAGAGAATTTTTGTGACCATCTTTTTGTAGAGTTTTTTTTTGTTACCATTTTTTTTGTAGAGGTTTTTTGTGACCATCTTTTTGTGGAGTTTTTTTTTGTTACCATTTTTTTTTGTAGAGGTTTTTTGTGACCATCTTTTTTGTATAGTTTTTTTTGGTTATCATCTTTTTTATAGAGGTTTTTTTTTTTGGTGCAAAATTCGGGATATTTAGTAAAATGTTTATATTAATTTCAATTTTAAGTATTTGTCTTCGGAAGGCTAATCAACTCATTTGCTGTCATCCAAGCGAGCTGAAACTTGGCAGATATACTCGATCACGATGACAATGCATTCTATCAAGTTTTGGTGGCAAAGCATAGTTCATAGCGTGGAATCAATGGTTTTCTTCGCAGTGGTCAAACACTTTGAAAACTCAATCCCAGTTCAAATAAGCTGTATTTGCACATAACAGTTCGCATTGTAAAATAATGATTTGAAATGAAATCTTTTTATCGGTTCATTTTTATTTTATTTTTTTACCTTTTGGCACCCTTGAAAAATATATTCATCTTTTAAGAGTTGCATAAATGTACTTAATCATGATTTTTATATGCAGACTTATCAAACATTCAAAAAGCATGCTTGAACGTAAAAATAATTTAGATAGTAAAACTAATAAATTTTGTTGACGCCATTTTGTGATATATAGAGAAGAATGAAATACAGTGCTTGGCCCTTCACATAGGTTAGCGTGCTATCTTCTAGACCTCGAGGTTGCGGGTTCGAGTCCCGTGTTAGGCATGGGTGTTTGTAAATGTATGTTGGCTTGTCTAATGACGAATGTTTCGGCGCATTATAGCCTTCGTGTTGCTGACGGTGCCAGATAATCTGAAAACAACCAACCAACCCTTCACATAGACCTATTACAATATGATATTCAAGCAATCTAAAAGATCAACTAAAGTAATGCCCTTTCAAAACGACCACCTATTTGCTACCTGTACTAACATCTGTGAAGGTAGTTTTAGCAATTATTCAGTATTAAATCAGAGTTATCAATCCCAAAGTAAATTAAAAAAAGAAAGATTTGTTTCTTTTCTGCAGCAAGAGTGATGTTAAGCAATGTGTGAAACTTATTGTAAAAATCGATTATCAGAAAATCGATCTACAGAAACCATTTTAGTCGTCAAATATATTATTTTTTGCTTATTTTTCTAAACTTAAGACCTGCTTTAATGTAATATTACTTCATATAAGGTTATTTGTAAGACGCGTGATATAAAATATGTTTTGTGTTTAATGTCACGGTTTCTTTATTTTATATTGCTCCTGTGACACAGGCATTATTTTTTCACCCGTATTTGATTGGTTATCCGAAAAATCAGTTACTCGAACATCAGTTGTTTCGAACATTCGAAGTTCTAATTAAATTCTTGGCCGACCAAACGGTATAGTGGTTACCATGCTAGCTTCTAGACCACGAGGCTGTGGGTTCGAGTCCCGTGTAAGGCATGGGTGTTTGTAAATGTATGTTGGCTTGTCAAATGACAAATGTTTCGGCGCATTATAGCCCTCGTGTTGCTGACGGCGCCAGAAAATCTGAATACAACCAACTAATTAAATTCTTAAATATTGATACTACTAGGAACATCACTATATTTTTCTCTCTGTATAAGTTTCGTTGATTTTCTTCGATTATTTTCTTTCTACAAAACAAAAATTGAAATATTTTGAAGCCATAATTAATTTATTTCGAGAATTATTTCGTCAGAAATACCAGAAAAATTATTATATAAGATGTTTCTTCAACGTTTATTCAGATACAATTCATAACAATCGTGCAATTGAAAAAAAATGCGACTTGTGCAATATTAAGTATAGCATTTATATTTCTAAAATTTATTTAAAAAAATATTTTACATCCGCTTTTCGGACTTCATTCACTGATTTTAAGTCACGTTTTGTTCATATCGTGTTGTTGGTGCCAGTAACTGAACTTTTCAATATTTCGGTCTGACAGACGTAAAAGCAATAAATAAATATGAAGGTAATAACAATGGCAAAAAAAATAAAAATAATAACAATAATCACGTCTGGCCTGTTGGAGAGAGGAGCGTGGAGAAGGGGGGGGGGGGGCAAGGTCGAACTGGGAAACGGCGGGAAAAGCCACCATTTGCTCTAGAAAAAGTGACAGCCCTTAATCGTCTTCATTAGATGACGCAATTCCCGGCGCTTCTTCACTTCTTCTCGAGCAAGCAAAACAGTCGCCTGACAAACCCCGCACCGGACGGACCAGATTCCATGCTCGGGACACCCCCTCTGTCATTCTGAAGAGAGAACGAATTATCGTTTGCTAACCCCCCTTCCTAGTGCAGTGCATCTTTCAAGATACATGGTCGGCATTTCCAAGATTTGTGTTTCGTTCTTGCTTTGCGTCCCATTTTGGTGCTACATTCGAAATCGTCTGCAATATACGAAACTGTATTCCGTGCACTTTCTAGTTTTTTGTCGATTGTTGGTGAGATTAGAATAGCTGTACGTTTTCTGTGAATTGTTATCCCGTGCTGGTGCTATCATAACAACTGCCTGCCGATTTCGGATTAAATCCAATTTTGACTGTATCATAAAAATCGTCTGTTTTCAATGATTTTTTCCAATGCCATTAGAAAAAACATCATCTGCTTTCTTGGAATTTTTTGCGAAATCTTGATACTTACAGAAAAAATTGGTCTTGTGTCTGCAAATAGAATTGAAATCCATCCTAGATGAGAATTTTTTTTTTTTTGTGAAATTGTGCGATCTATTGATGAGATGAGATTTTGTGAAAACATACTAACCAATTCTATGAAACATTTTATATATGCTGGTGTTTTTAAATCAACATCTTGGAATAGAATGATAAACTAGTCTTTAATTTTCTACCAGTCAAAATTAAACGAATTTTTGAAATTGGAAAAAGGTTGTATTGTTTGAGATTATAAATCTGTTAATATTTTCTGGAATTTTCTGTTTTGTTTCTCAAGAAATATTGTTTTTGGAAATATTTGAATGCAACGTTAAGAATTACATTTTAAACTTAAGTTAAACATATTTTACTATGTTTTAGTCCATTTTAAACTGCCATAGTGTTCGTCATCTTAAGAAAAGTTGGTATTTGCCGTAGGACTACTCATTTCCTTAAAACTGCACAATACTTGGTTTTAAAGAATCTTTTGTAGTCGCATATATTTCTTATTTAAATTAAGTTTTAAGTCACTTCAAGGAACTGTTATTTAAACTTTTATAAAACTGCTATTGAAAACAGCTTTTTCTGGTGTTGGAGAATTGCATAACAAAGCGAAGTAAACAGTTTTGGAATAAAATAATTCAAGCAGATAAACAAAACGACTTTTATCTTGCCGTACTGGCAACAGTCATTGAATAATGCATGCCGGGAACAGAAACCAAAACATGGAACGCGAGTCCAATTTACATTTCTAGGAAACGGAGTAAAAAACTAGAAAAATTCAACCCTAAGTTAGTTTTTGGTGTGTGTGACTATAAAAGGATTTCTATTTTGTTCGACTTAGAAGTTTCGTAGTTTTAAACTGCGGGATTTAGTAATTTTTTAGTGCATTTGAAATATACAAGATCGTAGTAAATGTCAATTTTAAATTTCTCAGCACAGTTCTCAGACGCCAATTTAAATATATGTGGCAGTATCACAAAATTATTTTCTTTATTATGGAAAATCAACTGAAGAAATAAAAATTATATATGACTCTAGTCTGATATTATATTTGATTTTTAAAAATCTATTGTAAAGCTCAGTGCATTGACGTTTATGCATTTAGCAGTTTTGATTTTTTTCGACAGTTCTATGAGTTTTAAGTATTTTCTCAGGGTGTTTAAAAATGGAGTTTAGTTGTGATAATTTTTTAATGACTGTGTCACTTTCGAGTATTGAGGATTGTGTTCTAAATGATTACGGTTTGGAAAAGCAATTTTAAAGAAGCCTGCATTATGCCTAGATATTGGTGCGAAAGTCAGTGTAGTTAAGCCATGTTTGATAATTGTAGTTACGGGATGTGATTTTATTTTTAATATTTATACCAAAAGTGCCATGCTTAGATTGGGACTAATCATGTGTAAGTAAATATGAACAAGGATTTATGGGAGTCAGCAAGTGATCAAGCGCCAAATCATACCAATCTGCAAATGCTCATTAATGTCCGCAAGTTACAAGACATCTTTATGTTTATGTAAAGGGTAAAAAGTAATATTACAAGACTTCTTGATGAGTTTATTGAAGCGTCAACACAAGTGTTTGTTGAGGCAGTGATTCAAAAATTCAGTAGGTCTGAGTATCTAGTCACCTAGTTTATTAATTGCGCCTTCACAAACTTTACATTTGGAAAACTTGCGTATAGTCAGTCCATAGGCAGTTAGTGCTGTAACTTTGTGCCAGGTCTTCTATTATCAAAGATAGACTCTTGTCCAGTACAGGCAATTGAACAATTCTCAACAATCACCATCCAAATTGTGTTCCTGTGCTGTTCATGAATCAGGAAACTCCCTAAAAGAAATTGGACAATTCAACAACTTACACTATCTCCAAATAAGTCCCCAAACGCTGAAAATCAGACAAATTATCAACAAAAGAGAACACATATCACTCGACGGACCATTTCAATCGAGGATGCATCTCGAGTTCTGCCACCGTGTGGTGTTCGCGTCTCTGGTAGTTCTACTCGTGTGCTGTTGCCGGACAGTCGCGGTACGCACCAATGTGACCTCTAAAGAGCCCTTGCTATGTCCGGCAGTCCTGTGCGACAGTGCCGAGTGTCATCACTTGGAGAGGTCCGGTATGTGTGAGGAGGTAGAAAAGGGTAGACAGGAAGTGACGCAGCAGAACTGTGGGTGCTGTTTCCTGTGTACTGGAAAGACCCCGGGTGAGTAATTTGATTGGTATAAGAATTGGCTATTTTAATGAGTAAAAGGGGAATATTAATCTTATAAGGGTTTTTCTGGTTCAGGGGCTTTCTTGAGATGAACTTAAAGTAAAATTATGGTTGAGATATCGAAATGTACATTGACATAACTTTCTTGATAAATAATTTGAATACATTGTACAGATAGTTGATAAAATCTATAAACATTATCTTTTTAAAACATCAGATTATTTCCGATATGAGTTTAATAATTAGAAACCAGATGTATTGTGTCAATAACATTACAAATTGCAGCCAAGGTACGAACTTCTCATACCATTTCTGTTTAAACACTCTCTCGCACGAACTCTCACTCCATGTTAACATTTTGTGTGCGTTCTAATCTAACATAATGGGACATGTCAGTAACATATGTTGTTTATATTTTACTCGTTGCTAATGGACTTCACGTGGTGATATCAGGTAATTCATGTAGAATTTTTCTTTTGCAGCTAGTCTCTATTAGGCTCTCATTTAACGAGTTTTACTTCCGTATCAAACACCAATGGTGAGGGGAGAGGGGCAGTATTTAAATTTTACAGTAACCGTTCCTGATTCAACCATATTTCGGCTCAGCATAGCTCTAATGTAACTCATACGATCTAAATCAAACAACTTCTTTCATGTGTAGTTTAGTCTGGCGTCAGACGAACCAACATGCGTATAAGTTACTCACTACATTGCATTACAAAGTTTTTTTTTTAAATAAAAGGACTTTCTATCTTTGAAATAACATAACTGACGGGTTTTCAATACCACATATTCACCAGTTTTGTTTATTTACATATCCGTTCGAATGAAAATGGGTCCAATCAGCAAACTATATGCGGCCGTCATCAAATTCACTCCCATCGATCCATTTTGCAAACCGACGTATTTAAAATTCCTTACAAGTCTATTCAACCTACCACTATTTTCTATATTACCCTACACTGTTTCGTAAATATGCCATTTCAAAGTTATAGTCATTTCTGATTAGACCCCGTGGAAACTGAAAGTAACCACCCATTTTTTTTTGAGATCTTACTTGTTGCTTTCAATTACCCATACGTATACATAGGGTAATGAAAGTATAGTATTCTGTCAAAAAAAAATTTCGATTTTTTTTTTTTTTTTTTTTTTTTTTTTTGTATTTCTTCACGTTTTGGAACATCTTGATTTCAAAAAAGCGATCTACAAAAAATATCTGTTTGTGTGTTAGAAAAAATATCTGTATGTGGTCAGCATAGCTCCCGGATTGACCTAGGATGTTCAAATTTGGTGTGCGGATTGGTGATGGCCATGGGACTTACCATTAAGGTTTTTGACAAAATCGCGCAAGCGCATAAGGTATCTGCCATTGAAAAAAAATCATGTTTTTCAGTAATTCCTAAAAAACTGCTCAAATGATTTTTAAAAAAATTTGTTGTGGTAATGCCTCTTAAGGTGTTCTACAGATACCCACTTCTGAAATTTCCGTAAAAATGCTTCAATGGCGTAAAAAGTTGAAAAACGAAGGCCTTCAACATAGAGTTCGCTTTCCTTGAGCATACCTTATCAATGACCGTTTTTTCTTCTCTCCTCAATTTCATTTATAATAAAGGATAATATAAGGATTATCGAAAAGTATAACTCCGAAAATCACCATTTTGGCAATGTTTTTTTTTTTCTTTTTTCTTTCTTTCTTTCTTTCCTAAAGACCCATACAAGAATTATCACACAAAAAAATATCATCAAACAGGTCATTTTTTCTAAATGAATAATGAAAATATAAAAACTGCAAATGACACAAATCCACATCAGTATTATAATGTAATTGAAAGTTGTGCGATGTTCTACATCCCTAGTTTGTTCTAACAATCCAAAACCAGATGCAAAGCGGGAAACAAAAATTAACCCGGGATGTTGGGGGTTAAAGACACTTTCGCCGCCGCTTCCCCTCTTCTGAGAGTTATAAACTTCCCTAAAACAACAATAACACCCTTCCGTCCCGTTGGGGTACTTATTTAACTTCTCCCTTGGTCCCATCTGGAGCAAGCACTTTCGCGGGTTGTTTTCGTTAGAGGACGCGTGTTTTTAATGACTCCTCTAAGCTTGAGTCACAGTTCATCAATCGTCCGCACGCAATTAAGAATCTTGCGTCTTTTTTAGTTGTGATGTGTGACACATCGCGTTGTTACGAGTTGTATGGATGTGTTTGTTGGTTGGGGCGCTTTCTGTATGGAGTTGAAATATCTGTGCATGGAAAGCACTCACTGTCTTATTCATGGTTCTTCGAACCACAGCGCTGAAATTTGGTACCTACAAATGCCAACCAGTGAAAGCGCAAGCTATTACGATTTTGATTAACTAAATTTATGTGGTCGGGACATTACAAATGAGGAATATCCCAAAATTTTAGGCCGACCAAACGGTATAGTGGTTAGCGTGCTGGCTTTCTAGACCGCGAGGTTGCGGGTTCGTGTCCCGTGTTTGGCATGGGTGTTTGTAAATGTATGTTGGCTTGTCTAATGACGAATGTTATGGCGCATTATAGCCCTCGTGTTGCTGACAGTGCCAGATAATCTGAAAACAACCAACCAAACCCAAAATTTTACTTCTGATTTTGCTATCGCTCTAAAAAAAATACACGAACGATGGTTATATCTTCGGTTCTAAAAGTCGTAGAATATTGCGATTTCCCCAAATTAATTTGCATACGATTCTTTATATGCATGATGCAATTTTTTTTTCCTTCTGTGAGGATAGGGTGCTTACTAGGTAAATTGAACTTAAACTTTGAAGAAATTTCAATACGAACCTCTCTTATTATTATTTTTTCTTTTACCTTTCAATTCGATCTAGAATACTTCGTTTTTCCCATGAATAAAATTTCAATTTATAATGCTGAAAAACATGCTACTTGAGGTGTAAAAACCATCGATAAAGATTAACAACTGGATAGACTGCTCCGATGGCAATACAAGGGAAAAAACACGCCGGTGGTTGATGTTGATGGATGGATGATTAACCAATCGCAGTTCCTTTTTATAGTTGGGTGGGAATGCAAGAAACTTTGTAAAATCCTAGAGAAGATATTTTTTTGCACATTATTAGTAATTAAGGCCTACTATTGACATTTCTGATGAGTACGACCCTGGATTTTATTTTCAATCCTCGGAAATCAGTATTTTGTTGTCCACCCAATAATCTGGCAACGGCTTCATTTTCCCAGCTTTAAGCAGTCTATCCAGTTGCTTATCTGTATCGATGATAATAAAACGCTACTTGAGGTGTACTAAATAATGTACTTATGAGGTAAGAACAAATCGCAATATTGAGGAGCGTAATTTTAAAGTCCGTCGCATGAAAGCGTCTTCTATCCACTTTTAATTTTAACAAATTATTAATTACACCACCAAACACAGATATTATCTTTCGTGCATTTTTAACCTAGGAGCGTCGAACACTAATACTGGAACGAAAATACGTCTAATCTAAACCTTCATTTCTACTACTTAACGTGTCGTTAGCGAATTTCGCCATTCCCTTCTAAGCAACAGGTCTTCTACGTTCGTCGATCCTTCATACTCTACTTGTGAGGCCCAAGTAATTATTCTTCGTAAGCGTCCACTGATTACACACTAGCAGACCACCAAATGACTGGTTTCTTGAAGATGTTTGCATTGATGGGGCTTGGGAAAAGGTAGTCTGTATTTTTTTTTTTTTTTAAAGGGGGAGAGGAGGGGGGGGGGGGGAGGGAATTTCCAAGCGGATGTGAAGAAGTTAGAATACAAGGTTCAATGTTTGAAAGTGTTTTAAACGAATTTTTAAATCGTAAATAGAATTGCTATGTAAAGTGGCAAAATTTATTACTTTCAATTACCCATATGATTACAGGCCGACCAAACGGTATAGTGGTTAGCGTGCTAGCTTCCAGACCACGAGGTAGCGGGTTCGAGTCCCGTGTCAGGCATGGGTGTTTGTAAATGTATGTTGGCTTGTCTAATGACGAATGTTTCGGCGCATTATAGCCCTCGTGTAGCTGACGGCGCCAGATAATCTGAAAACAACCAACCAACCCATATGATTACGTATGGTAATGAAAGTATTGTTTAGGGTAAATTTTTTTTCCATACCATTTACTAATTTTTTTTAATTTTTTTTTGCCTCCAAATCTTGCTAGAATGCATTCTCATTGACAAAAATTCTATCTGCTAAGTTTCGGCTCGATTTGATTTAGGCAAGAGGGGTAATTAGTCCTCCAAATATTTACCGGGCACAAACGCATACAATCAAAGTTAACATGTATAAAGGATTTAAAAAGTTAATTCATTGATACAACTCTCTACGAAAATGTATTAAACTAATGTATTAAGCCATGTTTAAAACAATGGCTTAAAGTGGAAAAACGAATGCCTTCAACACAGAGTTCTCTTTCCTTGAGTTTCTTTTCTATAATATAAGAATTATCGAAATAAATATCTCAAAAATCCTCATTTTGGCAAAGTTTTTTTTAAAGAAAAGAAGCATATAAGAATTATCGCAAAAAAATAAAAATATCACCAAACTGGTCATTTTTTCTCAATGAAAGATGAAAATAGGAAAACAGTAAATGACACAATTACACATCCGTAATATAATGTAATTG
Organism: Linyphia triangularis; assembly: GCA_963978545.1. NCBI lineage: Eukaryota > Metazoa > Arthropoda > Arachnida > Araneae > Linyphiidae > Linyphia > Linyphia triangularis. The sequence goes on along the minus strand of OZ021723.1, from coordinate 19,226,485 downwards.
AAAGTTGTGCGATGTTCCACACCCCTAGTCTTACTAATCTCCAAACAAAATAAGATTTATAACCAGTTATTTAGCGCAATAAAATATTTTTCTTCCCTCAAGCATAATGCTTCAAATATTTACTCCTTCATCCCCTATCAACGAAGCATCTTGGGAAAATTATTTTCAAAAAAAAAAAAAAAAACACATCTAGCCACAAAAACCATACTTAATTACTCATTTTTGTTTAAAACAAAAAGCCCGCCGACATGGAAATGAGGTCATAAGATAGTTTGTTGTTCTTCCGTTGGCAACATTAAATTATCGTTTGTGTCGTGCTTCTCTTTTTTTTTTTTTTTACTTCAGTTCTCTAGAACGTAGAATATCGAATTTCGCGTTTCGTCTGTGATATTTTTTTAATTTTTTTAACTCGGTGTGAAACTTGAAGGGAAGTTGTTTTTTAAGTGGTGTTGAGAAGACAGAAGAGCAATTTGAAATGTCATACCATCGTTCTCTTTAATATCGTTTCACAAATTAAAGAATAAACGTTGTTTTAATGCAGAAAATTTCGGATCAAGCGTCAACTCGTCGGAGATGGATGGTTTTGTTATTTGCTGAAATAATATGCAAATGTGTATTTGTTTTTACTTACTTGTACAAATTGAAATGGTGGTTTTAGAACTAAACTAGGAATGTGGAACATCGCACAACTTTCAGTTACATTATAATACTAACGTGGATTTGTAGCATTTACCGTTACCATATTTTACTTATTCATTTAGAAAAAATAGCCAGTTTGGCGATTTTTTTTGCGATAATTCTGGTATGGGTCTAAAAAAAAAAAAAAAAAAAAAAATCCGCTAAAATGGTGATTTTGGTGATATACTTTTCAATAATCCTTATATTATCCTTTATTATAAGTGAAACTGAGGAGAGAAGAAAAAATTATCGTTGATGAGGTATGCTCAAGGAAAGAGAACTCTGTGTTGGAGGTCTTCGTTTTTCAACATTTTACGCCGTTAAAACATTTTTACAGAAATTTCGGAGGTGAGGATGTTTAGAACACTTTAAAAAGTATTAGCATAACGATTTTTTTGTATCAAAATTGTTAGAGTAGTTTTTTAGCAATCATTGAAAAACAGGAGTTACTTTATGCGCATGCGCTATTTTGACGAAAACCTTAATGGTAGATTCTTATGGCATCACAAACCCGCGCACCAAATTTGAACATCGTTGGTCAATTTGTTCGGGAGTTATGCTGACCACATACACACACAGATATTTTTTCTAGATCACTTTTTTGAGATCAAGATGTTTAGTTCCAAGAGAAATGCAAAAAAAAAAAAAAAAAAAAAAAAAGCTGCTTTTTTTGTTTTGTTTTTTGGACAGAATTCTATATTTTTATTACCCTATGTATTACGTATGGGTAATTGAAAGTAAAAACGTATATTTAACCTTTTATTTATTGATGTGGCTTTATAAGTTCCATAATTTTTTCTCATGATATTGTATTAATTTAAATGCTTTGTGACCCATTGAGACTTTGAAATTCACTTCTATGATTTTCATTCTTCAATTGTTTGATGGCAGCACGAGCATACTTCTCATTATATGCATACACATAGACGATCGATTTTCAATCTTCTATTCATCGATGTTGGTCTTACATAGTCTTTTGTCTCTCCAAGCAAGCTTCCAAAGAAATATAAGCTGGTGCTGCCACCTAACAATTGAAGAACGAACTTCATAGAAGTGGATTTTAAAGTCAATATGAGTCCCAAAGCGTTTAAATTAATACAGTTTCTTGAGAAAAATGGCAGGATATAAAAGCTCCGTCAGTAATTAAAAAGTTAAAATAACGAAGCAAAATTTTATTTTCTAAAAAATAAATGTGTTGTGATGGATTTTAATGGTCAGTATAGACAAAGACTAAATGGCGGATTCAAAATATTTTACCAAAGAAATCTCTGAAATGGCAACAATTTAATTATTTTCTTAGATAAGTTGAGAAACAAAGGTAAAATTGGTATTGTCACTAAAAGAATTTGTAACAGGTTGGTTAGCAAACAAAATAAAATTCATTTGAAATCTATGCCTTGGACAGGGACGTATCGAATGGGAAAGAGGGGGGGGGGGGTATAGGGTTAAAAAAAAAAAAAAACTCTTCAGAAATAATATACTAAATTACTCACTGACTGGTTGGTCTTTCAAAATTTCTTCCGGTTTTCTTAAGATGGGTGACCTTAGCCCCCCCCCCCCAAAGCGGAAGTCTAAATACGGCCTTGTCATAAGTATTCTCTTTCCTGTAGCAAACTACAGAGGAGAAAACCACGTAGGTCGAAATTTCAAGAATCCGAAAAAGGCAGCAAAACAATAGAGCATTCAGTTTTGGGTTTTAAGAATTGCAAAGAACATGTACGAGATTCTTCAGGATTCCTTACGATTCCAAGAAAGTGGGGCGGGAGATTTTCAGGCATCCCATTTCACGTTTCGAATATCTCCAAAGGTTAGCGGAAAGGAACCACATGATTGTAAATACACGATGGGCTATTTTATGATAAAATGTAGAATGTTAGAATTTGAAAATACTAAAAGATTTCTTTGCTTGGTTCATGGGTAAATTATTCTTTGCAAAACTATCAGTGAATTGAAATAAATTATTTATTTTATATCAGTGGCGGCTCGTGGTTGAATATGTTAGTACAGCCGGATAGTCCGAGAGGCGACTGCAATTTTTGGACCTCATCGAACATCATTCGGAATTTTTTTATAGAAATTGGAGAAAAATGAGTAGATTAAAAATCCACTGGTCTGCCGTGGCAAAAATGGCCGAAACTGATCAAAAATCGCCTTGGAATGAGTTGAACTAAAATCCGATTGCCAAATATGTCATAACCTGCCAAAAAGAGAACAAACTTTTTCATCTGGCAACCCTGCATTTTGATTTTCTATGAGAAAAAGCGCAAACGACTTCTGATCTCTGGTTTGGAAAATGTGTATCTTTTAAAAGTAAGCCAAATTGGCGACATCAGTTACGTCATCCGTGACGTAATGTTTATTGCCAACTTGGCTCCCTTTTAATAGATGCAAGTGGACCATCGCCAGATATCTGAATCGTCTGCAGTTCGATTCCCTTGTTGGCATGGGTGTTTGTAAGTGTATGTTGGCTTGTCTAATGACGAATGTTTCAGCACATTATAGCCCTCGTGTTGCTGACGGCGCCAGATAATCTGAATACAACCAACCAACTGAATCGTCTGCAACCTTCTTAATTGATAATTAAAGAGTGAGGGTTACCAAATAAAAAAAAATTCTCATTATTTGGCAAGTTATGGCTCATTTGGCAATTGGATTTAGTTCAACTTATTAAAAGTCGATTTTTGACCAGTTTCGGCCATTATTGCCACGGCAGACCAGTGGATTCGTAATCTATTCACTTTTTTCTAATTTCTATAAAAAAATCAGAATGATGTTCGATGGTGTCCAAAAATTGCAGTCGCCTCTCAGTCTAATAGCCACACATCCGAATCGTCTGCAATCTTCTTAATTAAAAATTAAAGAGGGAGGGTTACCAAATTAAAAAAAAAATTATCATTATATTTAGTTTCAAAGATATAGCTTTGAAAACCATTCGTAGTTCATTACAAATAGTAGACTGCTCGGAGATGACCTCTGATTGTCAGTAGATGTTATTGCTATTGAAATCTGCTCAAAAAGATTGTATGTTCGACAAAGAAATAGAGGTTTTCTTTATTTAAATGTCACGGCAAAAATGCAAAAATGATTGTGACAGGTAATAGTAGGAATTGTCTCTTTCCATGCATTTTGAAGAATGATTTAAAATTAATTATGAATGCATATATAATTCAGTCAACTTGCGATAACTCGATGTTTAAGGGACTGGCCAAATTGTTCGAGTTATCCGAAGTTCGAGTTATCGAGAGTCACTCGGTAGTTATTTTCTATTCAAGGCATATTCTTGGAACCTAATGAAAAAAACTTCGAGATAAACGAATATTCGATTAATGAGACTTCGAGTTATCGCGAGTTGACACACAATAATATTTCTCTGTTAAATTTAAATATGGCGAACATATTTTCTCGTCATGGCTTCTGCCACTTACACTAGTACCAACATTTCGAGTGTCTTTGGTGTTTTGCTTAATTTCCACTAAATGATGTTTACACATTACTGCATTGCATTATAACTCGGTGTGCTTCTTCATCTATAATAATAAGCTAAAGTGTTAGTGTGACTATAAAAAGATATATCCAATAAACGTACTGGTCTGAAATTTAGAAATTTCTCTGAATCGAAAGAATGTTAAAATTTTAATAACTTTTTTTTAATTAATTAGAAGCCTGCGCTTCTTGTTCGCCAACCGTTGAGAATTTTCCACTTTAAAATTTATTAGACATCTAATTAAAATTCTAAAATTCTGGTGATCACTGGCACAATTACAAATTGTTTACTAATTATGTATTAAATTTCTGAGTCGTCCGAACAGCTAACCACTCAGAAGAATAAAACTAAACAAAAATCACAATATTTGCTCTCTATAAGCATTTGCCTTTCTACGAGTGAAGCGAACCTGGTTCAAAGGCCTATATAAAATGACGGATCTCCTCAACTCGGAGCCACGCAGCTAGTTTTAATATAATGAGTTATTCTAATGACACTTCACAGTTTTTAAGTCCAGTTCAACTCACCGAAAAAGACACATCTTAACTTACTTAATTTGGACACTAGTTGGAAGTGAGGCTTCTCGATATGTCTATCACAGCTCATGCACGTGTTTATAGCGTGTTGGTTAGGTTTCGAATGTTGGTTTCTAATTATGATTTTAAGATTACTCTTAAATGGTTTGTGCTCTGCAGCAGACGAAGCCAATTGAATTGCCACCATTGTGTTCCCCAATTAATTATAAAAAAATTAATTGGGACAAACAAATTAATATAATTAACATAAATATATTTACAAATTACTATTACAACGTTGAAAGCTGAATGGCCAATGAACTGCATTTCCAGTTTCTTGAGATCAATCCAAAAAGGGGCTATGTGGTGGTCACGTGTGCAAATAACAGATACAACTCATAGACACCAGAGGTCTCTTTTGTATAGCAGTAGTGTATCTGTCTACTGATCTAGGAGTCCCTAGTTCGACTCCCGTTAGCTACAACGTTTTATTGGTGACTGTCGGACAACTGAATCATGCTGCCATCTATCGGCACCTTCGGAAAATACTACACGACTTCCAAACAATTATCTAGGCATCTTTGGCGACTCACTGCCGAACAGCAAGCAACCTCCGGCTACTCTCTGCCGCACTCGCAAGCAACTCATTCGTTCACCCCTTCGCGACTCACTGGGAAAGGGCTATGCGGTGGTCTCGTGCACAAATAACAGATACAACACCTAGACACCAGAGATCCCTTAGTTACCAACATACGCTAACTAGTTCGGAGAAGAGTTTCTAATATTATAATGTCAATAAACAAGCAGGCACAATCCAGAAGTTGCTGTTGGTGATCAGTGGCACAGAACTCCTCTGGTGCTACTATAGTAATTTATTCCATGAAGGCACAATGCACACTTATCTAAACATAGAGAGTCTTTCAGAAAAAAAAATCCCTAACTTAGAAATGATATAACTACATAACAGTGAGAGGAGACAGTGAGATAGGCAAGTAAGGAATTTCAAATACACAGGTTTGCAAAATTAATTAATGAGAGTAAATTTGATGATGGCTGCATCCGATAAGGACCATTTCTGATTGGATGGATTCATCAATAAACAAAACTGGTGAATATAGGGTACTAAAAACCCGTATGTGTGCCTTGGAAAACCAGTGCATTCTGCAAAAGTATCCGGTTGGGCTGCACTATCCGGTAAAGAGATTATAAGGGAAACGTTAAAATTCCGTTCTATTTAGATAAGTTTGTACTCTCAACGACCTATATTTTATGCACAATGACGGCTAATAAGGCTGGTACCTACTGCTTAACGTGGGACAACGAACATCCATGCCTAACCCATGATTCGAACCCAGCACCTTTGGCATGCGAGGCCAGAGCATTAACACCACGGTTAGCCTTCAGGTTGGCCTATATTTAGATTTTCAACAATTTGTTGCCATTATACTCAATATTGTAGCTAATTTTGGAAACCGGTGTATTAAAATCTCCCTATTTGTTCAATCACTGCTTAGAAGTTACAAAGTTAAGTAGTCCTTTCTGAAAGTCCCGGTATAAAAAAGTATTTTCCTTGGACGCATAAAAAAAAATAAAATAATAATAATGCAAAGTTAAAGAATATTGAGAGTTAAGTCCATTTAGACTATGGGAACCAAATGATGGACTTTATATTCACTTTGAAGGCAGCTTAATCTTTTTTCCCCTTTCTTCTTGCACTGTGACTGACAATACGTCACTGGAAAACACAACAAAACATGTTGTCTGCCTTTTCCCGCCACTTCAGAACAATGCACCCCTTTCAGCACTCGTGGCAGATGGGCTCTCGCCTTGTCACTCCCTTCCTCGTCCTCTTTGATCCGACCCCCTTCCACCCCCCCTCTCCCCTACCATTCACATGAAACTGTAGACACAAAAGACCAGTGTGATTTTAAAACTTTTTTTATGAGGCAGACTGCCTTATAATGCAAATCTATATTTAAAAAAAAAAAACTGTATGAATAAACATTTAATTATGTACTCGGTGAATGAATGAATAAATAAATTAATGGGAATAAATATTTTTTTAACTTCAGTACACAAGTTATTCCATGGAAAGCACTTTACAAACGATAACAATAAGAAATCGATTTTTTTGTTGTTGAAAAAATCTTAGCATTGATGATTTGCTTTGTACTTCAATGAATTGCCAAACACCTACTAGGTACTTCATTGATGTTAAAGACACCTTTTGTCTTTAATATTACTTCGATTCTTATTATTCGACAACATGAAGAGGACAAAAGAGAACTATTGATTAAGGTGATACTGTAATTTTTGCTGCACTATTGACTTTTGTAATTCTGGACATTTTCTTAGCTGGTATTCACTGCTTTTTTTAAAAAAACTCTAATTTGATGCACTGTTGCCTTTTAATACCATGTACATACACTCAATGTCTTGCTTGAGCACTCACTAGCAGGCGATGACTACAAGTTGTACGTTCAGGCGGATTTTCTTAGCTGGCATTCATTCTAAGTACAGCTGCTTTCGAACACATCACGAATGGGGTAGTTTCGCTAATATTAGACTGAGAGGTGACTGCAATTTTTGGACCCCATCGAACATCATTCTGAATTTTTTATAGAAATTGGAGGAAAGTGAGTAGATTACGAATCCACTGGTCTGCCGTGGCAAAAATGGCCGAAACTGGTCAAAAATCGACTTTTAATAAGTTGAACTAAATCCAATTGCCAAATGCGCCATAACTTGCCAAATAATGAGCGTTTATTTTTTATTTGGTAACCCTCACTCTTAAATTTTTAATTAAGAAGGTTGCAGACGATTCAGATATCTGGCGACGGTCTACTTGCATCTATTAAAAGGGAGCCAAGTTGGCAATAAACATTACATCACTGATGACGTAACTGATGTCGCCGATTTGGTTTACTTTTAAAAGATACAGGTTTTCCTAGCCAGAGATCAGAAATCGTTTTCGCTTTTTCTTATTGAAAATCAAAATGCAGGGTTGCCAGACGAAAAAGTTTGTTCTCTTTTTGGCAAGTTATGACATATTTGGCAATCGGATTTTAGTTCAACTCATTCCAAGTTAATTATTGATCAGTTTCGGCCATTTTTGCCACGGCAGACCAGTGGATTCGTAATCTACTCACTTTTCTCCAATTTCTATAAAAAATTCAGAATAATGTTCGATGGGGTCCAAAAATTGCAGTCGCCTCTCAGACTATATGTGCTTTATGACTTCGAGCCCAGCAATCGCCTTACGTTCATAATCCATCAAATAACGTTGTTTATCCATATCTTCATAAAGAAATGACCTGCAGTATTGTCATAAGCATTAAGTTTTTCTCTCACACATACAGCTGACAAATTGAACCAGTGATTACAAAAACATGATATTTCTTAAAACCCAATACGAGGCAATGGAAGACTCCACCTAGTATGATAATGAATAATTACTTTTCTTAATCTTGAATATGATTTAGTGTTTCTAGCAATTACTTAAACATTTAGCTTGATATTCCTTCATCCAGTAGGTATGCAATGCTTGACTGAAAATTATCAATTTGGTCATTTCTCCATTAGGAATGCATTTTATTGAAGACATTACTTTCGTACTAAGCCCAAAGGTCTTATCTGCCTTTTTTTAAACAAAACTGGGTTATTGTTACAAGGTGGGTATCTGTAACTTGTTCAACATAATGATAAGGTTTAGTGATCTCATCTGCCAACAGTCGTATCCATGGGACATATTAAAAAAGTTAATGACTTAGCATTAACAGCAAAAAGTTATTGAACTTTAACCCTTTTCACTCGTATGTCCCCGTATGGGGGACATCACTCGTTTTACCATCGCGCTCGTATGTCCCCGTACAGGGGACATCGCATCTGTATTGGGCAAACTGTGATAACTTAACCAAAACATTTCTGTTCAAAGTATTTCTAAGATGATTTGCTTTGGTGGAAATGCCGGCATTACGTTCCGCCCCTAATATTGTTTATGTTGTTTGTTCATATTATTACATTTCTTAGATTTTTAACCTTTTGCACTCCGAACCATTCTGGACGGCTACCAGCAGCTCAGCCCTAGTGTTGCCCTTGCGCCAGTAAATTTCAACAAACCCAACCATCGACAAACTCTCCTTATCTCTCCTTTCAAGTGACACAGAAAAGTGCTCGGACCGTCGTGAACAAACACTTCTCAAGTTCTCTTTTGACACAAAACCCCACTGAAATGTTTTTTTTTTTTTTTTTTTTTATATATATCTTGGTAATTTTACCATATTTTGATTTGATTTCTTGTGCCATTTCTAGAGAAAAGTTCAGGGAAACATGTATTTCTCAAAAAGTTGTGATGGAAAAGTTAATTCTCCGTAATCACTAATCTATATATTTAATAGGCAATACGTTTTTTGGGGTTAGTCCGTCCGCCTAAACTACTCAACCAATTTCAATGATCAAGGTGTCATTTTAAAGGAAATAAGCTGTAGATTTGCCAAAACGTGCCAAAATAATTTATTAGCACTTTATTAATTAGTTAAATTTCAATATTTTTCATCATTAAGCTACTACAAAGCCTCAATGATTTTGAATATAAGAATGGCAACATCCTTAAGTAAACAAATCCGCTGCTCGGGGGTTCAACCAACCAACCAACCGTTGCTAATTTTAAAGCTATCCTTACGTATGTAAACAACAAACCCGTTGCTAATTTTAAAGCTATCCTTACGTATGTAAACAACAAACCCGTTGCTAATTTTAAAGCTATCCTTACGTATGTAAACAACAAACCCGTTGCTAATTTAAAGCTCTTTTTAAACTCTTTGTTTCAAAGTTGATTTTTTCTGTTTTTCTGAAGCACTTTTGTATTAGAGTAATTATTATTTTGAAGTATTTCTATCCAGAAAATGCCTCGCGTTGGACGTCGTTCTCTAACGGGGCGACTTATCAGAATAAATAAAAGATATTGGGACTTCAATGTAAGGGCATAACTAATGAAGTTTTAAGTCAGAATGTTGGCGGATAGTATATTTAACTTTCTATTATGAAACTTGCAATTTGGGTGTTTTCTCTATTAGGCCTTACATTAAATTTATAAAAATTTGGTTACATTTTTTATGGCTGGCAAACCTATTCGAGCGCAGCAAGATGTTTTAACCACAAATTCGAGCGGCAAAGCCGCTCAATCCGAGCGCAGCGAGGTGTTTGGGGGTTGGCGAGCGTTAGCGAGCAGGGGGCGAAGCCCCCTAGTTAACTTTAATGTCCCCTGAGAGGACAAATCCGAGTGATATGCAAGATTACGATGTCCCCTGAGAGGGGACAGCGGAATGCAAAGGGTTAATGCGGTGTAGTGTAATATACTTAAGTATTCTTAGTAGTTTCAATAAATTATTTTGACACGTTGAAAAATAAAATATTATGTGGCCACATTCCCATTCTAAGTCAAGGGGTGTATTCAGAGGCTATATTTTTAAATTTTTGATTTAAGGATGGTAAACCTTCTATTTAAATTGGAACACATTTCCATCAAAAAAATTCATCTTGATTGAACCATGAAAAAAAATTCCGAGTTATTTACTAACTTTCTAAAGCATAATTACGAGTGCAAAGGGTTAAACCTCTATTTCTCGTTTTGGCCTCAGTTTCAATTACGATTTTTGGACTTACCACGGTACAATGCACCCTAAAGCAAGTATTCCGATTTTAAATTGCTTTAAATGCGCTAAATACACACTACACAAACATCCCAGAGGCAAAATTTCTTCCGTTTCAATTTTCCATTATATTTTAATGATTGACGAAATAAAAAGAAAAACAAAAATTCTGAAAGAAAACCCTAGAGGGAAAATAATTCCACACCACCAGAAAATGTTCCTACACCATCAATAATGATACTCCGCGGCCATCTTGTTCTTTAGGATATAGGATACTGATCGAAGACAACACGAAAAAAAAAAAAAAATACCTTTAATATACCTCTGCGGTGTTACCTCGCGTAAACCGTACATAAGGATAAATATAGAGTTGATCTTCGAAGAAAATAGCGAATCAATAACTGCCATTCTTTGTTTCTTCCCTGTCGTACCGGCAGGGAGCGCTACTGTCGATATTACTTTATTCCCCTTGAATACTTTCTATGTGTTATCCAAGGATAGTGAAGGAATGGGCACAGAGTCTTGTTATCCTCGTCTAAAACAAATGCATACCCAATAAAAACAAAGTTTTTACTCTAAGTCCTTTATATGCATTGCAACTTTTGCTATTGTAATAAATAAGCCATTTTTAACTCGGATCAAGTGTTCATAGTGCTTGGGTTCCTACGAAGAAAATATCCATTGGAAAGTGGGTTTAATTAGCCCTCCGGAATCGTCTGCCATAAACAAAATTGAAGATAGTTTAAAAGACTCGATAAACATCAAATGGCAGGGTTTTTTACCATCATACGTCATCAACTTTAACAGAGGGGAAGGTTTCAGTCATTATAAGTATCACCAAGTTGTACATGCTTGATGATTTGGTATTTGAACTTGTCGTACGATAATACAAATGTGTGTAAAAGCGGCATTTTAGAGGCAACACGCAAAACTTAATAAAATGCTTTGTAATCGATAACGATTCTATAAGCCAAGTTTCAATTGAATTGGATGACGACCAGTGGGTTAACTAGCTCTCTAAAGATTTGCCCCTCAGGAACACTAACGACTAACTACTGGCTCAAAAGGGGGTAGTTCATCAACAAAATATCTTTAAAATTCTTTAATGATACAGAGTTAAAATTATTTATTCCTGTGGGGTTGGCGATGTGATTTGGCTGATCATTTATCGATTCTTGTGGACACGAATACCAAGAAACTTTTCTCGGAGAATGCTATGCCTCGAGATCAACTCCGGCTTTAGGCAAATGTGAGATTCTATAAAAAATCATTCAATTGCAAATAAAAAAAATAAAAAAAATAAAGTATACTAATTCATATATGATGTATCCGTGACCTCTTTCTCTGTCGCATATTGAGTAAACTAAACCTTAAAAGTCTGTTAAATTTTAATAACTGAAAGAAATACAACCCATTTTCCTCCAAAACTAATAACTGTCATGGGACGTGACCAATGACAGTTATTAGTTTTGGTTTTTAAATGTAATCCCTTCACATGACCAGTCATTGGTCACGTGAAGGATTGACTTTCTAAAACCACGTGTTGATAGAATCCATTATTACTACCACATTATTGCTTCGAAACACTTCTACTTTTAACACTAGTTTTTTTAGGGCGTATTAACAAATTTATGTGTGGATTTCTTTTTTATCTTTTGGTAATGAATTTTATTTTTAAAAGTATTTTAAATCACGCTCTCAGTTCTCAATTAAAAGTATATCCATTTTATAGACTTAAAGGTGATTGCAAGTCTAGGTATCTCGTCGAGCATCTTTTTTTATTTTTTTTATTTTTTTTATGGAATGTGAAGAAATACTAGCAGATTTTATAAATACTGGTCTGGCAGAACGAAAATGGCCAAAACTGTTCAAAAATTGCCTTTGAATGAGTTGGACAAAATCCGATTGCCAAATATGTCATAGTTTGCCCCAGATAATGAGCATTTTTTTTTTTTTTTTTTTTTTTTTTTTTTTGGTAACACAATGCTCTTTATTTTTAATGAAGAAGAGTGCAAACGATTTCTCTCGTCTGGCAACAAACTTGCATCTTTTAAAAATAAGCCAAATTGGCGTTATAAGTTCAGTTTTCAGTGAATTAATATTTATTTCCAACTTGACAATAACAACTGTATTTGGAAACCTATTGACATACTTGGATATCAGATTTAATTCAACTCATACAAAGTTTATTTTTGATTAGATTCAGTTATTTTTGCGCCATCAAACCAGTATATTCATAATCAACTTATAATCTACTCTGTACATTTTATAAAAAAAATTATTAATAATGGTAAAGCGTATGTAGCTAACGGGAGTCAAACCAGGCACTCCTAGATCCGTAGACAGACGTTCTAACCCATAAGAAAAAGTTATCACTAGTGTTTAGGTGTTGTATCTGTCTTTAGTAAACGAGACCACCATATAGGCCCTTCCCAGTGAGTCGCGAAAGGGGCGAACGATTGAGTTACTTGCGTGTGATTTGAGTGCATTGCGTTTTGGCAGTGAATCGCCAAAGATGCTGTGATGATTGCGTGGCAGTCGTGTATCAGAAGGCGCCGATAGATGGCAGCATGATTTAGTTGTCCGGTAGTCACCAATGTAGCGATGCGCGCTAACGTGAGTCGAACCAGGGCATAAGTAATCACTAGTGCCTTGTTGTTGTATCTGCCTTTTGTACACGAAACCACCACAATAGTATTCAATCAGAACTAAACTTGCAATCAGTTCTCGGACAACTATTACAGTTAAACTTTTCCGAATGAGTAATGTTAAATTGTATCGTCGAAATTTCCAACTTATTCCCCGTCTATTTAAAAAAAAATCAAAACCGATATTGAGACATCACTTTTTAACGTACCGAGAAAGTATTACCCTTCCAACTAATGTGGAATTTACAAGACTCGATATTCCTTTGTTTCCCATCCTTGTGCTCCAGTCGATATCGTTTCTTCCCGATGGGTGCTCTTTATGTCTTACTACTTTTATCTCTGTCTGCATTGGTAGAGAGGAAATGACGGAAGAACAGAAATCGATAAGTCTCCAAGAAACCTTTGTGTCATCAGACTGATTGGGGGGTTTATACGCGGCCTCCTTGTTACCAAAAATCGGACACAGCTTGCCATCTAATTAACTTCAGCGTCTACCATCATACATCCATACAATGATTTTGCAACGCCCCACTTTATAGAGTTCTTCTAAATGGGCTTTATGCAAGTAGTCATTTTGAGCATCTGATAACCCCATTCCTATCGATTCAACCAATCACAATGTATCTCTAAATAGACTTTACGCTCGAAATTATTTTTCCACCCAATCACGTAACCACCATCCTCTTTTATTTTTGGATTCATTCTTAAACTAATAGTCAGAGAGGCGACTGCAAGTTTAGTTAAACTCGTCAAACATCGTTCTGAGTTTTTTTTTTTTTTTTATAGAATGTAAAGAAATATTAATGGGTCATGAATCCATTGGTCTGCAGGGGGAAAAATGGCCACAACGATTCAAAAATCGACTTTGGAAGAATTAAATTAAATCCGATTGCCAAATATGTCATAACTTGCCAAGTAAAGAGCATTCTTTTTTTACTTTCAATTACTTATATGAATACATAGGGTAATGGAAGTATAGTATACGGTAAAAAAAAAATGATTTTTTTGCATTTCTCTACGTTTTGGAACATCCTTATTTCCAAAAAAGTGATGTATAAAAAAAATGTCTGTCTCTGTGTGTGTCTGTGGTCAGCTAACTCCTGAACAAATTGACTTACGATGTCCAAATTTCGTGTACGAGTTGGTGATGGCACAGGGACCTACCATTAAGGTTTTCGCCAAAATCGCGCATGTTGCATAAGGTAGCTGCATTTTAAAAAACCATGTTTTTCAGTAATAACTTAAAAACGGCTCTAACGATTTTGTTCAAAATCGCTGTGGTAATGCCTTTTAAGGTGTTTTAAACATCCTCACCTCCAAAATTCCCGTAAAAATGCTTTAATGGCGTAAAATTTTGAAAAACGAATTCCTTCAACATAGAGTTCTCTTTCCTTGAACACACCTCATCAACCGATCGTTTTTTTTTTTTTTTTTTTCCTTCTTCTTTTTCTTCTCCCATCAGTTTCACTTATAATAAAGGATAATATAAGGATTATCAAAAAGTATATCGTTTTTAAGTATTTTTCAATGGCAGCTACCTTATGCGTAGACGCGATTTTGACAAAAACCTTAATGGTAGATCTCATGGTCACCATTTACCCGCACTTCAAGTTTGAACATCCTAGGTCAATTTTTTCGGGAGTTATGCTGACCACATACACTCAGACATACATTTTTCCTTGACGACTCTTTTGAAATCAAAACGTTCCAAAACATGGAAAAACGGGGAAATATATATATATATATATTCCCCCGTATATATATATATATATATATATATATATATATATATATATATATATATATATATATATATATATATATATATATATATATATATATATATATATATAACCTTTTTTTTACCGAATGCTATACTTTTATTAACCTACGTATACATATGGGTAACTGAAAGTAAAACTCGATAGGTGTAAAGAAACGCGATTGTACAACGTAATAGACAAACGCAAAATCTGTAAAACCATACTTAAACTTGCTATCTCATTTCTTTTGTTTATTTATTTTCTCACTATTATAAGTTCTGTGCAAAATATGCTTGCAATAACAAAAATTGGAACATAAAATTTAATAAAACACGCTTGACAAAATGTTATCGGAAAAGAACTTTTCCTCAAATCCACTTTGCTATTTGCAGATGAAAACAAACGAACTTGTAAAAAGACATTTTCCACCTGGAAAGAAGAACATTCCATAATACCTGGAATTTATCCGACAAACTCCTTTTCTTCCGTTCATTTCTTCACTTCACTTGAGATCCGTGCCTGGAGCAGAATGTTATTTCGCTTCATTTCTCGGATGTTTTGTTCGCAAACGATTTCATTATTTGTGTTTTGTCGCATTCTATAATTTTTTACCCGTTTCGTCATGCTTACGTATTCTTTAGAAAATTGCAATAATAAATAAATCCATAGAAGTATAAAATCGTTTTTTTTTTTTTTTTTTTTTTTTGTGTGAAATGTAGGATTTTTTTTACAAGGTAACAATAATAAAGTATTCTAAAATAACAATAAACAGTGTACGATAAATTGGGCTAGTTTGGGTGATGTAATTGCCTCATTCGTATAAATTTAAATTTTATTGGAATTTATTAGATTTCATGGGATAACTTTTATGAAATAAAAATCCCGGAGGCAATTCAGCATTTAATTTGGGAATGCGAAATTCCCGGAAGTAAACAATACGTTTGATGATAAGAGAAAATAAAATGTCTTTTAATCAAGGTTCTGTATCGTATTAATTGCATCGGTATCCTATTAAAAGGAATAAAATATTAATAACTTTATATAAATTGATATCTTGAGTAAATATTAATTTTTAAACTCTTCGCTATTTGATTCAATGTAATTTGTGAATTCAAAATAATATATTATATCCAAAGGTCAATTAAGATATCATAAGAGAAAAAAATATTTTAGCTATGTAAATTTCAAATTTTCTAATTTAGGAAATTGTGTTCCTCTTTATATCCGTTTGGAAATGTTTTTTTTTTTTTGTTTTGTTTTGTTTTTTTTAATTAATTTCTAATCAGGTATGACAGATGCCAAGATTTTGTGAGACATTTGCTTATGCAACGTAATTTACTATAAAGCATGTTATTCGGCGATTTTTTTTTTTTTACATACAGTAGCTTCCAAAAGTCTTCGCACAGTTTAAAAATTTGTAGAAAAAGTGCTGTAGTTTGGAATTGAATTCGAATATTAACATCAATATTCTTTGTCGAATGTTAGGTTTCATTTAAAATTAAAGTTTCTAAAAGAGGAATTTAGAAAAAAGAACGAATCATTCCCCCCCCCCCCCTCCCAATAAAAATATAAATTCATAGAACATGAAAAAACAAAACAAAATTCCACAAAAATTTTCGTACGCCAAAAAAATGTTTTGATAATTTTTGCATTGTGATGACTTAAAAAATCGATTGCCTGTAATATACATCGATATAGATAAAGAACTGGATAGACTGCTCCGATGTCAATGCAAGGAGAAAAACGCGCCGATGGTTGATGACCACTGGTGGGATGATTAACCAATCACAGTTCACTTTTAGAGTTGGATGGAAATGCGAAAAACCTTGTAAAGTGCTAGAGTAGAGATTT
The DNA here is from genome assembly GCA_963978545.1 of Linyphia triangularis. NCBI lineage: Eukaryota > Metazoa > Arthropoda > Arachnida > Araneae > Linyphiidae > Linyphia > Linyphia triangularis. Next base: position 19,209,895 of record OZ021723.1, on the reverse strand, counting down.
TTTTTTTCACATTATTATTAATTAGGGTCTACTGTTGACATTTCTGCTGCGTACAACTCAAAATTTTATTTTCAATCCTCTGCAATCCGTATTTTTTACCCGAACAACGGCATCTGGTAATGGCTTCATTTTCCCAGCTTTAAGAAGTCTATCCAGTTGTTTATCTATATAGATGATAATATATGCCTTTTCTCTATTTATTATTATCCTAAGCCGGATTTACACTCTACTAGTCGGGCCTCCAGTTCCGATCGCCAGTTCTGTGACGTCAGCTAAGCGACCGCTGCGCCATCTATCGGTTGTCACGGGAGAGCGCACGTGATTGGTTGATTGGAGTCGCCGGTGCCAGTAAATAGAAAATGTTTGGTTTACTGGAACCAGTAGCCTGGTGACGTCACTGACTGGTGTACTAAACTGGAACTTCGACAAGTAGCGTGTAAATCCGGCTTTATTATTCTTTAAAATGTTTGTAGTCGTAAAGAATCAACAATCAGCTGTCTAAAATTGATTATATTTCATCGTATTAGTAGTAAATCCAATCGATGTATTGCTGATATATTACATTTATTCCATTTAACTCTTTTTTTATGTAATAAAACGTTTTAAACAAGAAATTAGAATTCAAATTCAGCCAAGAAGAGATTGCCCAACACAGTTATATGAACGTAAAAAGAGATTTATTGTAAGAAAATTTAAGGAAAGTCCACGTTTGTGGCCTATAAAAGTTTCCTCAGAATGTAAGGAAAAAAAATTTCACTTCAATTGCACTTGAAACTGTTTGAAAAGTAGTCAGATCAGGGGGACTACATCTGAGTTCTGCCTAAATTTTATAACCCTAAAATTTTGTCTAAATTTTGTAAACGCCAAAAATAGAAAGTTTTGAATTTTCTTTACAAAATTAATGATAAATAAGCCAGAAACGTATTGGAATCATGTCTTATTTGAAATTAAAACAAATGTAACATTTCTGGTTTCGATGGCCGCATTATAGTGTAGAGAAGAAAAAATGACGAACTGAATCCCAAGAACTTTATGGGAACAGTAAAGCATGGAGGTGGAAGTGTCTTTGTTTATGGGTGCTTGTCAGCGTTGGTGGAATAATAGTCCGAGAGGCGACTGCAATTTTTGGACCCCATCGAACATCATTCTGAATTTTTTATAGAAATTGGAGAAAAGTGAGTAGATTAGGAATCCACTGGTCTGCAGTGGCAAAAATGGCCGAAACTGATTAAAAATCGACTTGGAATGAGTTGAACTAAAATCCGATTGCCAAATATGTCATAACTTGCCAAAAAGAGAACACACTTTTTCATCTGGCAACTCTGCATTTTAATTTTCAATGAGAAAAAGGGCAAACGATTTCTGATCTCTGGCTTTTAAAATTTGTATCTTTTAAAAGTAGGCCAAATTGGCGTCATCAGTTACGTCATCCGTGAACGAAATGTTTATTGCCAACTTGGCTCCCTTTTAATTGATGCAAATAGACCATCGCCAGATATCTGAATCGTCTGCAACCTTCTTAATTGATAATTAAAGAGTGAGGGTTACCAAATAAAAAAAAAATTCTCATTATTTGGCAAGTTATGGCTCATTTGGCAATTGTATTTAGTTCAACTTTTTAAAAGTCGATTTTTGACCAGTTTCGGCCATTTTTGCCACGGCAGACCAGTGGATTCGTACTTTTCTCCAATTTCTATAAAAAAATCAGAATGATGTTCGATGGAGTCCAAAAATTGCAGTCGCCTCTCAGTCTATAAAGAATCATGAACTCTATTTGAATATTTTGAATGATAAATTCAACTTGTCAATCCAAAACTTGGATATTACAAATAACTCAATTTTTTTATGAAGATAACGATCCGAGCACACGGCATGCAATTATCACCTATGTTGCCTCTATAATTACTCACAAAATCTAAAAACACTACCTCAGTCGAGAGATTTGAACCCAAAAGAACAGATTTGGAGAAAATTGGAGGCCAAAGTAACACACGACAAGCTAACAAAAATCAGTTATGATTGAATAATGAAGGGACATTAATGCAAAAATTGCAAAAAAAAAAAAAAAATAAAAAAAAAAAAATAAAAAAAAAATTTAAAAAAAAAAAATTTAAAAAAAGAAATCTAAATTTATGCCCAGACGCAGAGAAGTTTTTCTGATTACTAAAAAATATCCTACGAATTACTAATTTACCAAAATATTGCGATAAATACTCATGATGTGAAAAAAAAAAAATTATAAGTGAACGAAGACTTTTGGGAGATATTTTTTATGTAACTTTTAGGTTAATGCTTTTTCTAAATTTTTTTATTTTTTATTATGCATTAAAAATATTTTATTTAGTTTTATTAAGATGAAATTAGCGATATTATTAAAAAAAAATCCTAGTCTGAAGTATTAATATTTGAGATGGATAATGTAGTATTTTATTGAAATTTGTAAGTGCACGAAGACTTTTGAGACCCACTGTATGCAGTTCTTAAGAAAAGACTTTAATTAGTGCTACTTACCTCATTAATTAGCTTACCCGTTTACCTCTTCGAAATGAAGACCCCCCCCCCTTCACCTCCCCTTTATTTCGAATCTGATGATGAAGATAAAAAAAATACACTAATGGTATCGAATTATACGTACACTTTTTTTTTTTATTTTTTTTTTATAAATCATGAATAAATATTTTCTATTTAAAATTATCCATTTTGTGGCAGGTTAAAGTAATTTAGCACGCTTGAAGTTAAACAGAAATAAATAAAAGGAGTTGCGGAAGCATGCAAATACGCATTTAAAGATTAGAAGATCACGAAGTTAAAAATAAAATAATCAATAAAATATTTTGCCTGTACAAATATAAAATTTTCAATCAATAATTAAATATAGAATTTGAAAAAAAAATTAAATATTACAATGTTTTAACAGTATTGAATTTGACAATTTTTCGCCATTTAGTTCCACAATTTAAAAAATTTTGAGGTCCTCGTCTGAAATTCCGTCTGTGTTTATAGCCTATCTCAAAATGAAGTCATTTTAGGTTCGTTTGGCAGATCGTATTCTACGCGTACCACCTGCTTTACGACGTTAAAAGCAATGATTAAGATATAGTCTTTTTTCGGCTGTCGTTTATTTTATTTTTATTTTTTCTTCTATTCGAGACACAAATGTCGAGACAACTTCATTTGAAAGATCTCCAGAAGATATTATTCAGTACTAATCCACGCACTCCCAATATTACATTGTAAATGTATTTCAGTATTACATTTAATTGAGTCCTAAAATGAAAACCGAATCCATTGCAATACACAATCCGACCTGTTTAGATGTTTTTAATAAAATGTGCTTCTCCACTGTTGTCTGTTACGAATTAAGTATGGTTTACGAATTATTCTATTACGCGAACATCCATCGAATAAGAATATTTTCTCCCATTCGGGATGCAAACTTTGGGCAGTTGCTCTTAGAGAATCTATATTCTTCTACACTTAAGTACTGTACAAGAAGCATAGTTCCTTCTTGAAAGTTCTCTCGGAATTCGCTCCCCTTTGATACGCACCTTGTTCAAAGGCCTGACTTGCATCAGGTCCAAAGCACGACAAATTAGAGGGGCCCCATAAAAAAAATTAGATGAAAGATGTGCCTGATATTTATTTTGTTGATAGGATTTTTCCTCGACCATATATGGTCTAAAACATCAGGCGTAAAGAAAGTTACTTACTGAAATTCTAAAGCTGTATTTACCCGCTACCATCAGTCGCGGTTCCAGTTCAAATCACCAGTTCTGTGACGTCACCTACGCGATCGCTGCGCCGTCTGTCGATGATCACGGGAGAGCGCACGTGATTGGTTGATGTGTGTCGCCGGCGCCAGTAAATAGAAACTTTTTGGCTTACTGGAACCAGTAGCGTGGTGACGTCACAAACTGGCGATCTATAGACCTATGGAGCTTATTATACTGGGCCACAGCAGTGGACAGCCCGGGTGTCTTAACTGTGGCTCGCGTTTGCCAGTAACTCTGTATTACCTTAACATAAAGTGCAAAATAGTAAAGAGCATTTTATGCAATCATTGTTAATGAAAAGTAGCTTTTAAGAATTTTGTAAAGTAGTTAAGCAAACGAATCAAAATTAGTTTCGTTTCGCTAAGTGAAACATTAGACTATTGCTAAAGGTGTACGTTTATCTTAATTTCACGAAAATCGATAAAAATGTTCTCTCTCTTTTTTGTTGTTGTTGTTGTTATTATATCATAATATTCTCTGATACTTTAGCTTTCAAACAATACTAAACTTTTGAAAATATCCTCAATATTTTTTAAGTTGCAATCAATTATATGTAGTTATACCGCTGTTAGGTACTACGCATCTAAAACTTTAAACCTGTTTTCTGACGAACTGTATTTTGATAACGTCACGCTTTATTCAAACAATGATAATTCAACAACAAAATGTTCAATTATAACATTTTATATGTCATGGTAATCTACATAATATGCTGGATGTTTTGAAACTCAATTATATAAAATTGGTTGAGAAATTGAGTTTTTAGCGATTTTTAAAACTTAGTTTCATTGAAAATATTGATATTTTTCATGTTTTCACACAAAATAAATTGTAAAAAAAAAAAAAAAAAACTATTCTATGTAAGAAACTTAATTGAGTTTCAAAGCATTAGGAATAATATTTCGAATGATTTCCAAGTAGAATTGCGTTTCTAAGTAAATTAGAATTTGATATATAATTGTTTGAAAAAGGTACTAATTATTTAATTAAAGCTTAATTAACAATTGCCAAAATTTTAAATTTTTTTTATAAATGATTTTAATCATATACTCTCTAACTAATGTAAAAAAGAATTTTTAAACTCAGAATTAAAAAAAATAAAAAATTCTAGGGTATACGTACATGTACGTACATCTTAAGATGTCACCGAAATTGGCTTTAAACTAATCATTATGTCCTTATGTATTTTAAGTTTAAAAATATTTTTACGACTAGGTAAACACACAATTAAGAAAAATGTAGATTATTTACCAGTGATTAGCCTGCAAGTTTATTGATAGTTTTCTAAATACAAGAAATCTCACATCAAAAAATCAATCAAAATTAAATTCACTCAAATATAAGCTAATGTGTCGTTGCTTTAGTTGATTAATGGCTGATACTTAAAATAAATTTAAATTTATAATTTATTTGAGTTCATATCCAAATTGAAAAATGACGAAGGGTCATTTTTATCTCAACAACTTTTGGAAATTTTGATGCCCCAAGCCTGGGCTTTGTTGGTTTGTGCGGAAATTAGACCTTAACCCTGTTCACAATAGTCTAGATTTTGGCTACAATATGCCGCCCTCATCTAAACTCTTGCACCACGAAAAATAAAATACTAATCCCAGCATAGATCCAATTCCGTTTTCATCAGAGTAACTCCTTGCACAACAGAATCACAAACTCAGTCCCGTGTGGAATAAAAAAAAAAAATCAGATGACATCCATCCTAGTGCTCCCCCCCCCCCCCCCTCAAAAAAAACGTCCCAACAACTGTTCCACATCCATCTCTCCCTCCTCCCTTTTAACTGCGAACCGTGCGAGTGATGAATAAACTGACAGACAAGCAGATTTTTTTGGTGAAATTTCTCTCCCCACACAACAAGGCACGCGGTAGCGACTTTTACTAAACGGACTTTCTCTCTTCCCCCTTCAAAAATACTCTGTAAAAGTAAAAACTCTAAATCAGGACTTTTTTTGAGGGGAGGGGGGAGGGGTAATAAATGGAACTTTTCTTCGCGTGCGGCACGCGCCGTCTGTTTTTTTGGGGAGGGAGATGTGAAGTGAATTGATGTGCTGCTGTGGAAATAGGGAAAATGCTATTCTTATGATTATACACACAATGCATGGGGGAAGGGGGGGGGGGGGGGTTGGCGAGGGTTTTGGCGAAGAATCGTTTGTTTTGGCGGTTTGTGGAGAATGGATTTTGTTTTTCCAAGGGAAAAATGTCTTTGTTATAAAAACTATTTTTTTGTTTACTGGTTTGGTGTTTTGCAGAAAAATACATGGAAAGTTAAAGTAAAAGAAATTTACATCAAAGCAAATAAGAGAAAAATTAAAGCAAAAGGGGGAAGGAAAAAAAATCGGATGATAATATCGGAGAGATCTCGAAATTATTTTAATTTTTAACGACACTAACCAACTGGTAAATTTCTTAATTACAAGGCCGACCAAACGGTATAGTGGTTAGCGTGCTAGCTTCTGGACCGCGAGGTTGCGGGTTCGAGTTCCGTGTTAGGCGTGGTGTTTGTAAATGTATGTTGGCTTGTCAAATGACGAATGTTTCGGCGCATTATAGCCCTCGTGTTGCTGACGGTGCCAGATAATCTGAATACAAAAAACCAACAACTTAATTACAAGAACAAGAAAAATAATTAAATAAAAACAATTCCTTAGTAGCCTTTGCTTTGTCAAAAAGAATGAAAAAATAATCAGTTTAGGGCTGATATACACTTTATTTACCCAAGCAGAGTTTTTCAAAATGCGTGAAATCTGAGTAAATACGCATTGAAAATCAATTTCACCCCATAGATTTAATCTCAAGCGGGAATCCACGAATCGGCACTTCTTTTCAAACGGCACATCATGGGTCAACATTTAAAAATTGTCCTCCATTTTATAAAATCAGAGATCATCCTAGCCTTTTTTCGAAGTGGGGCTATACCGCCTGCCCTTTTTCTTTGAAAATAGCGTCCTTTTCTAAAAAAAGGTAAAATGTGTGTTTATTTTTCAACGGAATGCAATATGTGGATCACCTCCTTCGAAATCTCATGTCACGCATGCGCATTCATGTTCGAACGTGCTAGTACAGACCAGGGACTGATTGGAGTCATTGAATGGCTGCTGATACCACGTGAGGCATTAGTAGGTGGATTGTAGGGGGCCGTCCTACAATTTACAAGTGCAGTTTCTTACATTCCTTGATTAAAAGTATTTTGCCGGCTTTTTTAACATGCCGTCTTGCACACAATAGAGAAAAAAAATTATAACCTCTTGTTGTAGTTATTAATTTTGTTAAAAAAATTATTTTGTTTTAGTTTGAAAAATACCCTTTGGATTTTAAAAATACTCCCTAAAATTTAGAGAAGGGGTGAAAATACTCTGGAAATTTTAACTGGCAAACACTGGACTTAAGTCCAAGCCAATTAAAAGTTTTTATTTTTTTATTTGAGTTTTATAAAGCATCGATACATCAATACTACTGAACAACATCAGCAAACATATATTTTTATACAAGCAGTCGCATACCCACAAAATGCCTTTCCTGCTCATGTCCAAACATTAAAAGAGACTGACACCGGACCATACTTTTGACCAACTGAAAACAATAATACCCTTAGGTTTAATCCCTAGAGTAAAAGCCGACCAAACGGTATAGTGGTTAGCGTGCTAGCTTCTAGACCGCGAGGTTGCGGGTTCGAATCCCGTGTAAGGCATGGATGTTTGTAAATGTATGTTGGCTTGTCAACATCACAAATGTTTCGTCGCATTATAGCCATCGTGTTGCTGACGGCTCCAGATAATCTGAAAACAACCAAACCTAGGGTAAAAAAACAAATTACTTGAATAAACAATTGAGAATTTTTTTTTTTTTAATCGTATTGTGTATTGTATCGAATTAAAACACTTCTGATTTTTTTCGTATGACTTAATACTAAATTAGAGAATTCTTATTAAATTAGTTTTAGTTTAGTTTCTTGGAGAAAATTTATAATTTTCTTTTGGGTCGATGGTATGTAGCACACGTACATTACCTTTACTGAATGATTTTAAGAGAAAGATCTAGTAAGGACCATTTCCTATGTTCGCTATATTACAATCTTGTAGCCCCGTGCATTTAGATACTACTTTGTACAAATCCTTGACATTTGGTGAGTAGGTGCCAAAATGATCACTTAAGGAAACGACTTCAATTAAAAACTCGAAAATGGCACCTAATATATTGTTGCGTTGGACGGGTTCGAAAGATTTGACGCCAAAGCAGAACAAAACTTGCAGAAATTTATTCCAAAATAACTCTTCGCAGTTCTCTTACAGCTCCAGAACTTCTCGTTCTAGTAGACACAATACAGCTCTTTTCACCTCAATAGAGCACAAAACAGCAGTTAAAAACTTGACAACAACTGCTAAATCGCCGCAAAAGACAATGCAATACAGTTCGCTTTAGAACTAATCAGTATCCAGTTAACTAACGGACTCGGCTAACAACTAACTCAGTGACTCAAAATCAGTCAACTACTGACAACCCTACTCACGGCCGTCCTTATATAGGAGTGGTGAATTTTCGCGAAACTTCCAGAGAGAGAAATTTGGAGAACTTTACAGATCATAGTCGAAAAGTCCTATACATGTACATGGGGACCGGAAATGTCGCCAAATAGTCGCCAAGTTTGGCAAAATTTGTCGACAAAAATTAGTCGCCAAAACCGTCGCCAACTTAGCTCTATCTAGCCAATTTGGCGAGATTCCCATTACCATAATGTTAAATGCCCTGCCCCTTGAAACTCGCTTCCCAGAGTTACCTCTGTAAAACCCATTATCAAGCATTGAGAGGCTCATTGCAGGGAAACAAACTAGGACGAACTATTGCACTGCCTTATGCAAAATGTACATAAATTTTCCTATTTACAAAAATAACACTACGAAATATTTACAAATGTACAAAAATTCGTAACAATATTTTATTTTATATTTAGAATCCTTACGTCAATGCCTATGCAGTGGCGGAATCTGCAGCAGTCTTTTGTTTTTTGAATTGTCATTTATAACAGATATGACATTAAACGAAAATAATTTATGTCATTTAATTTAAGTGATCGTTTTTCTTCCTACTCACCAAATTTTAAAGTTTCATCACAAAGTAGTTTCTAAATGCACGGGGTTAGAAGATTGTAACAAAGCGAATATTGGGAAGGATCTTTAATAGGACTTCCACTTAATGAAATAGCTGGAATAATCTTTGATTGATATGATCTTTTGAATTGAAATGAGGTATGAGAATAAGACATTTTAAATTTAGACTTTTTGTAAACATATTTATTTCTAAGTGTATTGCAGAATGCAGGTACTTATTGATGCAGAATACAGTTTTGACATTATAATCAGCAAATTCATACTGAGTATTCCATTACAGGACACTTTGAAGTGAAATTACTTTTACAGTACCAGTTGTACTTAAATGAATTTGTTAGTAATTTTTTTTAAAGTAAACCTCTTTCCCTTTTTTTCCTTCTATAACTTACTACATTTGGAATGTATGACTGTCCAATACAATAGGCATTGAAATAACTTCGTAAGCATTGTTATTCTTTCTTCTTTGTGCAGTACCTAAATTAAATAAGTAGCTTTTATAGTATTATATGGTTTTTCTCCCTAAACTTAGAGTTAAGTTGTATATCAACAGTTTCTGTTGATATAACTTGATATCCAGCGACAAAAAAAAAAAAAAAAAAAAAAAAAAAAAAAAAAAATAGTTTTTAAAATATTCCTTTTAATTATATAAGACTGAGAAGTGAATGCAGTTTTTGGACCCCATCGAACATCATTCTGAATTTTGTTATAGAAATTGGAGAAAAGTGAGTAGATTACGAATCCACTAGTCATCCGAGGCAAAAATGGCTGGAACTGATCAAAAATCGACTTTGAATAAATTGAACTAAATACAATTGAAAAATGCGCCATAACTTGCCAAATAATGAGAATTTTTTTTATTTGGTAACCCTCACTCTTTAATTTTCAATTAAGAAGGTTGCAGACGATTCGGATGTGTGGCTATGGCTTATTTGCATCTTTCACAAATAAGCCAAATTGGCAATAAACATTACGTCACTGATAACGTAACTGATGTCGCCAATTTGGCTTACTTTCAAAAGTTACAAGTTTTCCGAACCAGAGATCAGAAATCGTTGCGCTTTTTCTCATTGAAAATCAAAATGCAGTGGGTTGCCAGACGAAAAAGTTTGTTCTCTTTTTGGCAAGTTATGACATATTTGGCAATCGGATTTTAGTTCAACTCATTCCAAGTCGATTTTTGATCAGTGTCGGCCATTTTTGCCACGGCAGACCAGTGGATTCGTAATCTACTCACTTTTCTCCAATTTCTATAAGAAATTCAGAATGATTTAAAAATTGCAGTCGCCACTCGGACTATATTTAATTATCATCGTCGATAAATAATTCGAATTGATGGAAATAACAGCATGTTGACGATTAAAAAGATAGTTGAAATACAAACAGTTAGCTAAATCTTGCATACATAACCAATTTAACGTTCCTGTATATTTCCTGAAAACGTTACCACGTCACATGCCTTTTCAACAATAACTCAAATCTTTGTTCTTTCTCAATCAACTTCATCCTCAACAAGTTCCTCTGTGGAACATTATCGTATTTTAACCCACCTCATCCAATGAGCGTCTAGGGAATGGGCGAAATTGTGCAGTTGTTTTCCTTGCAATAATTTTTTTAATTATATTTCTGATTCAAATATATTTTGTTTTCAACGGGTTTTAAACTATCATCCGAATGAAAATACTAAAAAAAAATATTTTGTTTTAAATTTTATTGATATATTTTTTAAATGTTGTGTATTGCTGGAAAAACTGGGAATCAAAGGACGAGAAATTCCGGAACAGCCGCTCAGAGGATTAACGACGTAAAAAACCGGTCAAAATTGTGTTGAAGAATAGATAGATGGAAAACTGAGAAAAAAAACCCAAAAATTATAGGTGGTTTCCTTGGAAGGAAACAAACACACACACACAAACACACACACACACACACACACACACACACACACACACACACACACACACACACACACACACACACACACACACACACACACACACACACACACACACACACACACACACACACACACACACACAATACGAGGTTGTTAGGTGAAAATGCCTGAAAATTATTTGGCTTAGTATGAAATATCTGGCTAGTGTTTTGTTTTTCAACTTTTCTTGCCCTTTTTTACCTCAAAGATGTTCCACCTTTATAACAGAGGTACATATTCCACATCCACAATGTTACCAACTGCGAACCTTACATGAAAGATTAACGCAACGAAATGACGTGCATTTACTCCTGCTCTTAGACATAAAAAAAAACACCACTGCAACACTAAGTCTGGTTCACACACAGCTATTGCAACCCACTAAAAAAAAAAAAAAAAGTCTTTCCTGTATTGAATAAATGATATCAAAATGAATAGATCTTCCTCCCACACAAAATCCAGTGCTGCAGTTTTATGGAGGAAACTCCTTTTAATCCTCTTATAGTGGGAAAGTGTTCTGGGGGGGGGGGGGGGGTAAAGGGGGGTTGTCACGTGATACGGGGGTGAATCTTGCAATCGATATCGGCTTAGTAGGGGGGGATGGGGGGTGTCTTGCCATGGTGCACCGTAAGAACATAGATTTCACATTCAATTATTAGAGAAATCGGTTAGTGGAAAAAGTTGGATTTTTTTTTTTGTAATTTAATGAAAGTTTTTTTTTCGATACGATATCTACTTGAAACATGACTGTTCGGGATTAATTTGTATTTGATCGTTGCTATTTTTTGAAAAAGGCTTAAGAAGAAGAGCGGGTTGGTTGATTTGTATTCCCAACGACCTATTTTTTTTGTTTTTTTTTTGTACACAATAATGACTAATCGGGACGGGACTTACTGCTTAATGTGGATTCCGAAAAACAACGAACATCCATGCCTAACCCAGGATTCGGACCCGAAAGAAGCCAGAGCGCTAACCCCCACAGCCATCAGGTTTGGTTAAGAGCGGGCTTTCACACTTGAATCAGGACCCCCAGGGGCAAAGTCATAACCTTGCATGAGACAGATCTTGAGTTCGATTCCTCCAAGAGCATACAGCAGTGATGCAGTATGGAGTAAATAGATGGTAAAACATGCTTTCGGCTACTATAAAAATTTAACTAGATATTCCTAAATTTTGATTATTTAAACATAATGGTAGTTAGTACGCCATTTCACTATAAGCGTAGTCGCAACAGCAATTGTCACAGACAACCTTAAATAGATTCTTTAAGTTTTATGGGACTTCAGCCAATGGAGATGCAAATGCTTTCTCTCGTTGACACTCAGACTACTCTGTTGTTGGATTTAGCATTGACTAAGAATGAAAGATTTGGCGAATGGTTTGTATTTCAAAATTTTCCAAGCCTCCAACCTATTGTCATATCTCTATTAGATCCGTGGAGACATTCTAATCCATTATAAATATTGTAACGATGTTTCGGCGCAGTATAACCTTCGTGTAGCTGTTGCGGTAGAAAATAATAAAGTCTCCTTGTTAATTCTCATATTAAAGAACGGGAATCTCTTCCTCTTCCTTTCATCCCCGCCGTCCCGATCCTCTCAACTCAACCAAACTCGTATTAAAAAAGAAAAAAAGAAACTCGGCACGTGCCTTAACTCTTTTCACCTCACTTCATTTCTTGAAAAAGCGACTACCCTCCCCTCTTCCCCCCTACCGTTGAAAAGAGGAGATAACTGCAGCCTCGAACCAGAGTGCCAGTTGAAAGATATACTGTAAATAATAGAAATAAAAAAAGATATTGAATTTGTGTGATATATTCCTATCCCTGAAACGTGCTGCGATGCTATTAATGGGAACTTTTATTTTTTTTCACCAGGGGAGGGAGGATGTTTCGAATCGGAGGGTGTTGCCAAGTTTGGCAAGTTATCTTGCGTGTTGGCAGCATGGAATATTAAGGTAGTGGTCATCACGCTAATAGTTGGGAATCCTGGGACCACTTTATGATATGTGTTGAACGTATTTTCAATACAAATCTATCACTTGAATATAAACTGAACAACAAATCGTGGACTTGGCTGATGAGTTGTATCGAAATCATACGTAACACACTATATCAAAGAAATACAATAAAATCATGCATATAATCAACTGCAGGGTAGCAAGCTGAAAATAAACTGCGTTTTGAAATTCAACTTGACAATGGACAATACGCGCATCTTTTAAAATTTTTTTTTATTCAATTCTAAATGTTTCGAAAGATCATACACTCAAAAAATTCTGCTCACTGCGACGTAATTTGCATCATTTGCAACGTAAGTGCACGGATTTATTTAGGCGGGAAAAACGACTCATACAACTGTATTATAGATTATAGACTCTCTTTTTTTCTTCTTTCATTTCCTACCATTCATTTTCATTTTACTACTGTCCATTCTAATAATTAACTAAAAGTGCAGAACATCGCACAACTTTCAATTACTCTATAATACTGATGTCCATTTGTGTCATTTAGCTTTTTTATATTTTAATTATTCATTTAGGAAAAATAGCCAGTTTGGCGAGCGATACTTTTTGCGATAATTTAAAAAAAAAAAAAACACTTTTCACCAAATTGATGATTTTGGCGACATACTTTTGTATAATTCTTATATTAATCTTTCTTATAAATGAAACTAAGAAGTGAAGAAAAAAAGATCGTTGATAAGGTATGCTCTAGGAAAGAGAACTTTGTGTTACAGGCATTCGTTTTTAAACTTTTTACGCAATTAAAACATTTTTATGAGAATTTTGTAGGAGGGGATTTTTAGAACACCCTAAGAGACATTACCACAGCGATTTTTATCAAAATCGTTAGAGCCGTTTGTTAGCAATCATTGAAAAACATGATTTTTTTTTGCAATGACAGCTACTTTATACGCATGCATGATTTTGACAGAAACCTTAATAGTAGATCTCCACTAACCCGCACACCAAATTTTAACATCGAAAGTCAATTTGTTCGGGAGTTATGCTGACCACAGACACACATTTTTCTAGGCAATTTTTTTGAAATCAGGATGTTCCAAAACGTGGAGGAACGAAAAAAAAGAAAAGATTTTTTTTTTCGTTTTTTTTTTTTCCCGAATACTATACTTTCATTACCATACATATGAATAATTGAAAGTAAAAAAAAAAAACACCTAACCTTATTATAGCCATTATTGTGCAAAACAAATAAGTCATTGAGCGTACAAAACCAAAACCACTTTCAATATATGGCAGTTCAAAATATCCACAGCTGCTCTTCAGAATAGGTCATCAGAATATCAATCTTTTCTCATTTTAAAAACACGCAGTTTCCTCCGCACTATGTGAAACATACCTTTTGATCAGATTTTTTGAGTAGTGCAAGTAATACGAGAACTATTTCACGATTGTATTGGGTAATTTATCACGCAACACGAAACAAAATTTCATGAAACTTTGTATAAATTTTACTAGGATATGAGTTCTAAATATAAAAATAATTACGAAATAGTTAATTACTTTTAATTACCCATACTTTAACATAGGGTAATTAATGAAAGTATAGCATTTGGCGCCAAAAAAAATAAAAAATATCTTGCATTTTTTTTCTTTTTCTTTCTCATTTCCACACGTTTTGGAACGCTTTGAGTTTAGAAATGTTATCAAGAAAAACCATCTGTGTGTGTATTTGTAATTAGAAAAACTCTTGAATGAATTGACCTACGAAGTTCTACTTTGCATACAAGTAAGTGGTAGTCATGAGATCTAGCAATTAAGGTTTCGTCAATTTTTTTTTTTTAGCAATTGCTAAAAAATGATGGTACTAACGATTTTGATCACAATCGCTGTTGTACTGCCTTTTAAGATGCTCTAAACATCTCCACCTCCAGAAATGTGATAAAGGCGTAAAAATGTGAAAAACGAATGCCTTTAAAAAGTAGTTCTCTTCCCTATGGTAATTTTCCACCAACGACTTTCTCTGTTGCACTTACAAGAAAGGATAATCGAAAAACGTTCGACAACTTCGCCCTTTGGTTGGTTTATACTTTCAATTACACATATGTATTATAAATAGGTTAAGAAAAGTATAGCATTCGATCAAAAAAATAAAAAAAATCGATATTTTGCATTTTTTTACGTTTTGGAACACCCTGATTTCCAAAAAGTGATCTAGAAAAAATGTCTGTATGTGTGTCTGTGGTCAGCATAACTACCGAAAAAATTGACCTACGATGTTCAAATTTGGTATGCAGGTTGCTGGTGGTCATGAGACCTACCATTAAGGTTTTAGTCAAAATCGCGCATGTGCATAAGGTAGCTGCCATTGAAAAAATTATGTTTTTCAATGATTGCTAAAAAACGGCTCCAGGATTTTAATAAAATTCGCCGTGGTAATGCCCCTTAAGGTGTTCTAAACATACCCACCTCCGAAATCCCCTTAAAAATGCTTTAATGGTGTAAAAATTTGAAAAACGAATGCCTTTAACACAGAGTTCTCTTTCCTGAGCATACCTCATCAACGATCGTTTTTTCTTCTCCCCTCAGTTTCACTTATAAGAAAGGATAATATAAGGATTATCGAAAAGTACATCGCCAAAATCACAATTTTGGTGATTTTTTTCTTCTTTTTTTTCTTCTTAAAGACCCATAAAGAATTAACGCAAAAAATAATATCGCCATACTGGCCTGTAACTGAAATATGTGTGATGTTCCACACCTCTAGTTTTTGTTTCTTTTTTGTCAATTTAATAGATATCACCAAAAAAATATCGCCATACTGTAATTTTTTTCTTTTTTCTTAATAATGAAAGTATGAAAACTAAAATGGTAAAATACACCAATTCATGAAAAAATGTAAACACCGTGGTTATACGCTGTGTCGATACCAGCTAGATAATATATCGTAAGGAAATCCTTCAGGAAGAAGCGTACCATTTCATTCCAATCGATTCTACTTTTCTTTTTTTCTTCTTTCGGCCTATCTTCTTATGCCTCCTGGGCAACAAACGCACTTCCATCTCTATCCAATCATCCTCTTCACTACTAGGAAGCAGAAGATATCCAACAACATTCCCGTGATGGCGATGGGCGTCGGTTGATTAAAGATGGGTGATTGCTCAACCTTCATTCCGGACAATTATCAGTTGGCAGGTGTGTGGAATGCATACCAGGGTCGGCAGCAGTCTAGTGTCCACAGTGGCGGCTACTGGGTGTTATATAAGAGGGGTGGGGGGCTGCGAAATTACCTTCGGAGACAACTTAAAAGAAGGATCGTTAGCTTATCACTGCCTCATAGATTTAATGCTTATTATTTATTTATTTATTTATTTATTTATTTATTTATTTATTTATTTATTTATTTATTTATTTATTTATTTATTTATTTATTTATTTATTTATTTATTTATTTATTTATTTATTTAGTTATTTAGTTATTTATTTAGTTATTTATTTAGTTATTTATTTAGTTATTTATTTAGTTATTTAGTTATTTATTTATCTATTTATTCATTTATTTATCTATTTATTCATTCATTTATTTATTTTTTATTTATCTATTTATTCATTTATTTATTCATTCATTTATTTATTCATTTATTTTTGGTAACAAAATTTTTCAAACTATTGCTTTACAAGATATGATTTTTTTTTTTTTTTCATCAGGGAGGGAAAACAGTAATAAAATATTACGACACAATTTGGAATATGACTAACTAGTGGTTTGATTATTATAAATTTTGTAAAGTTTTTATAAGTTAGCTTACAAATACTTTTAAAAGTGCAATAAAAAAAAAAAAAAACACCAAAAAACCGTCAAGTTATTTTCTATTCAAATATTATTAATGGACTTTTATTCCTGTTATGCCTGGTGAGATAATTGTATGTTTTAAAGCAATTCTATGGTAGATACTGTGGTTAAAAAGAAATTAAGCAAACTGACAATCTCCCTGTGACAATTAAAATAGTTGAATTAGTTTCAAAATTATTTAGTTTTTATGAAAATTTATGCGTAACTATAGTAATCAACATGTCACTGGGAAATCCAATTCATAATTAAAGAAATACTTATTGTTATCTTATGTGATTTCACACTATAAGTAACTCGTATTTTATCTTTTATAAGAATCCCTCAACTTGTGTCTTGTCTATGTGGCATCACAGTTGCATTATATTTAAGTACATTTCTTTTCGCCGTGCGGCAATGTTAAAAGGAAAAGAATCATTAATGAGAGTTTTGTATGATGTTTTTTTTTTCAAAAATGATATAAATTTTAAAGTATTACATACATTAGTTAGTAGATGGATGATTCAAAGGTTCAATAAAAAAGCTAAAGAAATATGATATACTCCTTCGAATCGTAAAGATTTTAATTAAAATTTCATTTCGAGAATTATAGTACTTTTTCCTTCCTTTGAGCGATTAACGTGATATTTCGTATATTCTCTGACAATTTGATAAATCTCTAATAAATACACATCGTTTATGTCCAGAAACTTAAATGCGAAAAACTTGGAAAAGAGCATTTGAAATCGATGTCTTATGCGAGCTAATATTCCATTCGACAAATCGTTCCATATTCGAAACTCCCTCCCTTTTCCCTCAAAATGGCGCGAAAAGGCACGCATTTCTTAGAATTCTACTTTTTTTTCCTTTCTCAATTCCGAAATACGTTCGCTGCATAACAGATAAGAAAAGCCAAATGAAACAAATTTTTCCACGCTTCTCCTCATCCGATATCGAATCTGGAACGCGCCCAAGAAACTGAAGTGAAGCAAGAGAAGAAGCGACGGAGCGAGAGCCACCTATCGATCGATGTCGGCATTAGGTGGTGCAATGACCCGAAGCAGACACGTGTTCGGCGTGCGCCTCTTCTTCCATCATATTCTCTTTGTTTCTCGGGAAAGATGGAGATGAACATAACACATTAAAACATTCCAGACTATAGCTATTCAAAATGGCTGTCGGGAACCAAAAAATTCGCGTTTGTGATTGGCTATTTGAATTTCGAAATTCGGTGGTGTGGCTGGTTGTAAGTTTTGATTGATGAGATGTTGACAGAAAAATCCAAATATTGTGAATAAATCCCATTTTTCTACTCCAGTGAAAATTTGCGTTTCTTTTCATGAGCAATTATTATTATTATTATTATTATTATTTTTTTTTCATGTGTAAAAATTTCGTCAAGATACTAATAAATAAACACCGTCAATTTGAATAACACACATTTATAGAATTATTGATTATTTTGTGAGAAATGGACCAATGTTAAATTAATCTGTGTTCAACATTAGAAAAACCTTGGCAAGTTAGCAAGTGCTACTTTTGATAAGAACTTAAGTGCCAGGCAAACTATTTGCCAGAGAATTGTAGGACGCATTTTTTATTCTATTTTTTTTTTTATGAAATGTTAAAAAAATAGTAAAATTGTTTCATAATTATTGACTGGCACTTACGTTCGTATTAAATGTGGCACTTGCTAACTTGCCAAGATATTTCTAATGTTGAACACTTGTGTGAAGAGTTTAAGGGGTTTGCAACATTTGTCCGCAACAATTGCAACCAGCACCAATTACCTGCCAAAAGTGACCCAATTCTGGTTTCATCATTATTGAAACAGAGTGCTGGGCAATAACTGGAATTTGCTAATTCTCAGATAAATTTGGTATTTATCTTATCTCCGAAAATATTTGTTTATTTTTTTACGATTGACACTCACAAATTATTTGAAAACATTGTGACGCAGAACACCCAATTTTGAACGGAGAATTTTCTAATCAACAACTTAGCAGTGGTATCCGTAATTGAAACCATACGTACTACTCAATTTTTAAGCAAAGCTAGTAGAACTTAATATTTGAATTTGCCATAACTCGTTTTTGAATTTTTTTTGCCTGAAGTTAAAACAAGTTTTACTGACGTTGTTCCTAAATCAAATTATAGTTTACAAGAGACCACAATTTATAATCTGTGTTTATTGTAGTTTTTATTTTTATAAATGGATTTGTTTTTAGATTTTTTGTATCTTACCACTTATTTCAGTGGGATAAATTGGGTTTTCAAATTAAACAATATGTTATATTATTTGAACAGAATTTTAATTATAAATACTAAATACAGTTCAATAATTTAAACACTTTGAAAATTAAAATCAACTGTTAACTCTTAGCATAATTCTTAGCGATAGCACACATTTTGCACATTTTTTACGTAACCTATAAGTAAAATACCATGAGTGCTCATATCATATGAGTTATATAATAGTTTAAGGCTAAGTGCAAATTTTTTCTCTTCTATGACTTAAACTCATTTGGGTTAGAGTGCGTTGCCAAGCAACAGTTGATTAAAGTGCATTTTGTTTCTTAGAGTTGTAGTACCAGTTTTTTTTTTTTTTTTTGTCCTTTTCTTCCATCGTCTGGTTGCCATAGCAGCCGCCACATGCTCCCAACCTTGAGTAAGATATTAACCGGGAGTAAACTTTGTAAAGGGAGATTTTCTTCTCTCCTGTCTATAAAATTTTTTGGAACTGTTTGAAGAAGTGAAGTAAATTTTGTTATTAGTCCATGCCATGAGATAAGAGACGGGAAAAAATGAACACTTTTATAAAATGGGAAGGCTTTGAACCACATTTTAGAGCACTTTGTCTCGTTCAATTATCTAAGAAGTCAAAATAAAAACCCATTATTATTTTTTTTTTCAACGATTTGTTCACTTTTCCAATATTTTTAAAGAGTAAGATTTGATAAAAAAATTTAATATTGAATAGCATCCAAAATAACATCAAGGTATATATTTTTACTTGCATTTGGGATTGGTCAATATACATGGTTCGTACACTTGAAGGAGACAAAAATTCAAGGACTTTTTAAGCACTTTTCAAGGATGCGTTATCAACATAAATACATTAAAAAAAAATCCTAATTTTTCTTATTGGCAAACGGTGCATGTTCAAATCGAGTAAACACACACAAAAAAAAATGTGTTTATTTTTTAGGTTTCTATGAAAGAAAATTTTAAGGTTAGAGTTGAAATTTTTTTTCCCCAATATATCAGGAGCAGCACTGTGTCCCATAAAAACAAAAGTAAAGTAGCTAGTACTCACTTGGTAATTACGCTAATATCGGATGTGAACACCCATTTGTGCCTTGTTTCATCATATTGAGACTTGCGTCAAATAGTAATACAAAAGTCTCATTGATTAAACTGTCTTCCATTCTACTCTAATGGCTTGATTACAAATACTGTATAAAATGCAGTTTTTTTTTTCTCCATATGAAAATTTAGAATTTAGATGCAATCACGCTATCGGCGAACATGCAGTTACATAATTTATCAATGTTTTCATTTAATTTATAAGAGCCGTGATTTTTTATGATTTTCAATGTCCATTGTATTTCTGTATCTAAAACATCGTTTTCAATTACATGCGCCTATTTGTCACTTTGTTGACCAAAATTTTTTGAGATTCTATATTTTTAGAAAATAAATTTCAAGCACTTTAAACGTATTTTTACAGAATTAAAGGTTTTCAAGCACTTTAAACGTATTTTTACAGAATTCAAGGTTTTCAAGCACTTGAAAATGAAAGATTTTTTTTTTTTTTTCAAACCCTTTAAAAGGTTTTTAAAAAACGTACGAACCATGATATAACATGTGGAATATTTTGAAAATTAAATGCGTGAACTATTATTATAATAAATGTCATTGCTACGAATAAAAATGCAATCAAAAAGAAATTGTTTGTTTGTAACTTGGTCAAAGTGGTTAAGGGAGATAGGCAGGCCAATGAAAAGCAAAAGACTCAATGTATATTTTATTGAAACTATTTTCAAAATCGTGTAAGAGAACTTATACATTTTCTTAGTACTCACCTTGTTATAAGTACGTGGAATGAACGCACATCAAATATAGCATTGAATATTATTCCTCATGAATGCAAAACATAGTTTGTACGAACTTGTATCCATTTTAAAACTGTCTTCTCAATTCTCAGTTAATAAGGTTTATTTCAACAAGCATGTTATGTAGTTGACAGTTGAAAAAATAAAACTCTATTCAACAAAGGATTTTTTTTTTCTCCAAAAAACCACCAGAGTTACTGTTAAGCTATAAGGAAATGAACCCGAAGCAACTTTTCAAGGCAGTGAAAGTTTGGAACTCGATTGGAAATAGACTTTTTAACCTCCCCAAGTGAAATATTTTAAAACGAAACGAGGAAAAGATACATTGTTATAACCTCCATGACGAGTCTAATGTACAAAGAGATAAAAGCTTATTTGATTATTTTTTTAATATCAAAATAAAAGTAAAAAGTTAAACCACAAAATTTAAACTTTTCTTTCTGCATTCAATTATACACAGAATGTCCACAGGTTTTACAGATTCAAATAGAAGAGACCAAGATTTGGCATGCTACATGATAAAATAACATGGCTTGGCATGTACTTTGTGACAATCTCGTCCCCTTCCCCCTCTCACAACATATCAAAGTACTTTCTTCTACCAATTTAATTTGAATCTGAACAAATTATATGCCGATGCTTAGCACCCTGTACCCAGACTAAACACAAAATTTAGCCATTCAGCATAGTATAGATCTTGGCCAAAATGATCTGATCAAATTTTGAACTAGCCAAACTGTATGTTTTGCGTATTGAATTGAGCAGAATTGATTTGAACATCTTTGTTAAAAAAAAAAAAAAGTGGCCTCAAATCCGAATTGAAGATATTCACTAAGAAACATACCCCATTCTTCAATTTTCTTCAGATTCCGAGAACATTTCTACAGATCTGCAAATATTTTGATGGAGGAATTTTGTCTATTTGGACGCACTGCAGAGATCAGGTCAACTGCAATATTATTTCATTGTCAACATGGTTTTGTCCGATAGTTGTCTGAAAAGATTTAGTTCGTGGATTGCCATTTTGGATAAATATTGACACAAGAGATTATTGGATCAATTCTGATTGAGTCGTCAGTAAGGAATTTCGGATAGTCGGATCACGTCTTTTTGAGACGTGCAAAAATACAAATGGTCTATTATTGCCATAGGGCATTGTATGTACAATCGGTGAAATAATGCCCATTTTCTGATCATATTCTGAAACTCGTATATTTGACGCAGTTTTTTGAACAATACTTATTTTGACTTAAGTCGTAAGTAGTATCTTATAAAGATTTATATGAAAGCTTTACAATCAAACAAAGCACGATTTTTTTTAATCGTGATCATAAGATTCTAAAGTCGAAGTGTTTATAGGTTAAGAATTTTTTTTATACATAAAGTTCATTTTAAATCAATGCGATTTGTTTTTAAACGTATTTAAGTCGCGTATTTTTGAAAGGTTTTTCAATGATCAAAAATTGCCAAATTTTGACGGAAATAATTACACTGTAGTTGGAGATGTGACCCAACTGTGGTTAAAATGCAATGACAGTTAAAGGTTGCTTTTGCATCGGAAGTACAAATTGCGTGAATGTTGATAAATGATTAATGTAACGTCCCGATTTTGGGGGGACAGTCCCGCTTTTCACCTCGCTGACCGAATGTTCCGCCAAATTGTCCCGCTTTCCAGTAATAGGATCCCTCCAAAGTTCTTCTAAACTAAACAGAAATGTTTTCAGAACTTTAAAATTAACAGAGTAGGTAAATGATGAATTTTCTGCATGATGGAAAAATCTGGTTACATTATAACAATGGTAAACATGATTTACAAAATTATAATACCGTTTCGAAGATAAAAATAACATCCCACAGAGATTCCAAAGCAGTCTCTTACTGGGTAATTTAGTCAAATAGTTATTTTTCGTCACCTTAAAACGGCCCCCTAAAATATCTCTTTTTGTTCTTGGTGAATGCGTGACTATTTGGCGAATTTGCTGGTCCACTTGGCGATTTGTTGGTTCTTTACAGAGCCCAGCACCGGAATATAAAGCAACCATTTACTTCCCTTAAAAGTGTTTATTTTAGAATTTTTATTAGGTTGAGTTTTGGTGTTTGCTTAGGTCCTCCTCTGTGTTACAAAGACTAGGAGGATTGGACAATTCTACTCAAGGAATGTTTCAACAATTTTCGTAAGTGCTTAAGGGACTCTAGTTGTCCCTTTAGGTGTTCTTTTGAGAACTCGGAAGTAAAATTGGAAATGCTAAAATATTCATTTGTAAAAAAAATAAAAGGAAAACGGGGTAAATAATAATAAAAAAGCGTAAACGGATGAAATTAGTTTACAAATAATAGTGCAAATAAAAATGTAGTTTTAATACTTAAATGGAGAGATAAGAAAAGAAAAACACGTATTCGGGCAAATTTCATGTTTTCAGTTACCGCTATATCATAAGATGTAGCTTAACGTGCTTTATTACTATATACATACACATGGGCGGTGCCAGGGAGCGTCAAATGGGTGCACTTGCACACTAATGACGCTTGAAAATAGTAAGGAGGAAATGGGTCAAGTTCACAGGTAAAAAATAAATGTAATATGAGGCTATGTCTATTAACTATCATCAGAAGGATATCCAATTGGCATTTTTGAAAAATAAATTGATTGTCTGTCTGTTCGTGTTTCCACAGTCTTCCAGTTGGCAGAACTAGTTATAAATGTATTCCCGATTACAATATCCTTGCAGTTGAACTTCAGTATAAGAGATCTTATTCCGAAGATATATTACCCCTGGCCTACCCCTTCATGTATAGTTTCATCCCGTTTACAGATGACAGGCGCTTGGTACAAACGTTGATCTCTAACTACAATTTCTGGATTGCGTATAAGCAATTTCTGCTCTGCAAGAAAATGAAGTGAATTGAATACTGCTTTTCATATTTCTATGTAATATGTTGTCCATGGTTACAAACATGCTTTAACTAATTTGGGAGGCTAATATAGATCTCAATGGTGATTGTTAAGTCTTCATTGGCTTCAAGTCCAAGTATAAAATGAGTAAGCAAGCACGCACTATTCAGAAGTTTCAGTTAAAGATCAGTGGATATAAAGTGACAATTTCGTTGCAGTGTTAGAAGATAAAATTTATATCAGTATCGAATTCTTAAAATGGATGCTCAAAACTCTAGGTAGCACTTTAGATTATAAGCAACAGTTATATGGTCCTATAGTCATAAAAAACAAACATTTTACACCCTATTCTGCAGCGGTACAAAGCTTACAAAAGTTGAATGCTACATTATTTTATAACGTATTAGCATTTGAAGCAATGCAGTACATGCTTCTCACTTTCATGTATCTTTTCAGACCCTGAGAGGCAGCGGGTGATCATCCACCTGAAGGACGTGAATGACGAGCCCCCGTACTTCATCAATCGGCCCCTGCCCATGCAGGCCGTGGTGCAACTCAACGCACCACCAGGGACGCCAGTGTTCAAGCTGCAGGCCAGGGACCCGGACACGGACCACAACATACACTACTTCCTTATCAGGGACAGGAGTGAGTATCTGAGGGAGTCTAAATCCTATCCATACTAATTATAAGGTTGATTTGCATGTTGCCAATTGAGTTCGCCAGTCATTAGACGCTAGCACCGTGTAAATGCTTCATTCCAGTCACAGGAGAAGCCAGTTTGTCACGTGGTTGCCTACTGCTGGCAGCCTCAGTATATCAAACATTTTATATTTGAACGCGTGTTGTGAACTTTCATAGTTGTATGGATTAATTTCCGCTATAAAGCCATATGAAATACATATTTGAAAGCTTGTTAACTCTCATCCTTCAATCACATGGCGCTCTCTTATGGTTACTGAGAAGAGGACTAACGTTCGTTCAATAGCTGGATCGTTCCAGTGCTGGAAGTATGTAAACGCAAAGCTGGTATTCTGATTAACGCATAACAGTGACATTCCAATCAACTTCAATTACTGGAATTCCTGGTTCTGGTAGCGTGTAAATTAGATTATAAAAAGATTGGGTTTTTTCTTACCTGTTTTCTGATCCATAGCATCTTTAGGACACAATCCTATTATGAAATGTAAATTTTTCAAAAGAACTCAAATTAAAATAATAAACTAGCATTTTCCTTAGCAGTAAAGTGATTAAAGCGGCAATGCTAAAGTGCTCGTTAAATTTTTTGATTTGGAAAGTAAGGTTGAATTCAGAGGAATTCTCTATTTTCAACTGAATGGAACTTTCTTAATTGTACGGCTTGTGATTTACAAATTTGATAGTTTGAATAATAAAATGATATCTAACAATGACAAAACATAATTGAACAAATTCAAAACCATTGGTGGACGACTTCAAACATTCCATTTAATTAAATAAAAATTTCAATCGCACTATAAGAAACACTTTTGAGAACCAGTGATTCTAAAAGACATCACTCAAATGTACGTTTACCATTGATTTTTTACCACCAAAATATTTTTAAGCCTTCAAATATATGTTTTGAAATTATGTTTAAATTTGTTTTAGAAACAAAGAGTTAATTGCTATTTATATAGTACTTATTTAATGGCTTCTTAGTAACAATATTCGCTTTACAACAAATCTGCTTCTACATAGCTTTATAGGTTTAAAAAAATTGAGTCTCATTTCATATTTTCGGATGTAACATATTTTTTATCGTTTTTTTTAAAGTCTACTTTTTTTCACAAAGTTTATTTTATGTAATCACATGTTTGCCCCTCATCTCAATACACTAAAATTATCCTAATTACCCTTCTCTTTTCCTCATCAACAGCTGGAGGTCGGTTCGAGGTGGACGAGCGAAGCGGCGAGGTTCGAACCTTGGGCAGCGATCCTTTCATGCTGGACAAGGAGTACGTTCTGTATGTGAAGGCGGAGGACCAGAACGGAATGACGGAGGACAGACAGCACCAGTCCACCGGGGAAGAGAGGCTGAGTATCATGGGTGGAAAAAGACCTCCCCAGTTCTACATGCAGAAGTACGAAGCCACTATACCGGAGAATCAAAGGAAGGACTCGGAGTAAGAATCGAAGATTCTTTCATTCATATATACAGGGTGTCTTAAAGACAAACCTGCCAGGAATAAAGCTTTATTGAACACGAACTTAGAGGAATAGCCAGGTTATAATGAGGGAGACTACAATGTGTATATGGTCTGTTATGTACATTACCACTTTTTCAATGTGTTTGCAATGGTTCTTTGCAAACGGACAGCAAAATTGGTCACCACCTTCACGACAACATTTGTTGGGATGGCCAATATTGTACGCTCAATGCTCATTTTCAAGTTGGAAAAAGTCATGGCAATCTGTCTATAGACCATGTCCTACAAGTTGCCCCATAAACAAAAGTTCAACGTTTCAGGTAGAGTTCGCCAAAATGCGTGAACACGCATTGAAAATCAATTTCACCCTCTAGAATTAACCTCATGCGTGAATTCACGCATCGGCACATCATCATGGTTAAATTTTTAAAAATAATCCTCCTTTTTATAAAATCAGAGATCATCCTAGCTGTTTTTAGATGGGCTGCGCTACCTCCTTGTCCTTTTTTTTTCTTTGAAAATAGCGTCCTTTTTTTAAAAAAAAATTTTAAATTTTCGTTTTACCGATGTATTCAATTTACGGATCACCCCCTCCGAAATCGCCAGTTACGCATGCGCATTCATTCTCAAACGTGCCTCGCTAGTGACTGACTGAAGTCATTGAAAGACTGGTGATACCACGTGCGTCATTAGTAGGCTGATTGTAGGGGAGAGGGGGGGGGGGGGGTCCCGCAAGTTCCAAATGTAATTTCGTACGTTCCTTAATTAATTCTATTTAACCGACTTTTTACCATGCCTTCTTGTACAAAAGAGAAAAAAAGTTAACCTCATGCGTGAATTCATGGAAAACGTAGATTAACACTATGTCATCCGCATGTCTAATCGGAATTATTATTTTTTGTTAGTATGGTGCCGTTAGGACTGGTTCAGAAACATTTCACCTGTGTCTATCACCGGCGTTTTTTCTGGATATCGTAAATCGTCAAGTTTTACTTATCCGTCATTTGTACGATGGTTTTCGTAAGTTTGCTGGCATTTTCCCGATCCGACAGTTTTCGAGGTGTCGCCGGCATTTGCCCGATAGTTTCGCAGAACACCAACGTGGTGTCACCGAACGGTTTTGGTGTTAAAATTTAGTTAAAGGTATATATCCATCAAGTGTTTCTTTTTTAGTAATTTTTAAAGCATATTTCCGCTTTGATACGCAAAATCACGATCGTGCATCACTGTTATTGTTGAAGTAATTAATTTTGTATATATATATATAAAAAAAATGCTTTAGTTTAAAAAAAAAGTTTAATTTAAAAAATGCCCTTTAGATTTTAAAAATAAGCCTTAAAATTCAAAGAGGGGGTGAAAATACTCTTTGGAAATATTTAAGTAGCGAACTCTGGGTCTGGGGAATGAGAGATTCAGTCTAAGCCACATCCATAACGCTTTGGGCAATCAAGTGCAATGACATTCTCCCAAAAATGTTCATTTATAAACAATAAGGATAACGTGTTCGATGTAGACGAGCACTGTCTTACATAAACCATGTATGATGTCAAGTTCATAGCTACCTTGAGCGACAGAAGAAAAAAAAAATGTTTCTCAAGCTCATGTCTGTATCTTTAAATTTTCACATTTCTATATAGGATTATTGACCTAAAGGTAGAAACAAATAGGTCCAAGAAAAAGCCGTAATGTCATTTACATAACCTTAAACATCACCCTATTATGCTTAAATAATATTACCTGAAGAAATGACTTTTGATCTTAGTAGGTATATTTTGAAGCCACATTCAAATATTTATAACTCTTCCAAAATCTAAATAACTATCTAAAACTCTGCCAATGCAAAATGTGAGGTGATAGCTAGTAATCTATATGAATTGAATTTGTATTGGGAACCTAATAGACTGCAATTTTTGTACCCCATCGAACATCATTCTGAATTTTTTTATAGATATTAGAGAAAAGTGAAGAGATTACGAATCCACTGGTCTGCCGTGGCAAAAATGGCTGGAACTGGTCAAAAATCGACTTTTAATAAGTTGAACTAAATCCAATTGCCAAATGGGCCATAACTTGCCAAATAATGAGCATTTTTTTTATTTGGTAACCCTCACTCTTTAATTTTCAATTAAGAAGGTTGCATTCGGATGAGTGGCTATGGCTTACTTGCATCTTTCACAAAAGAGCCAAATTGGCAAGAAACATTACGTCACTGATGACGTAACTGATGTCGCCAATTTGGCTTACTTTTAAAAGATACAATTTTTCCGAGCCAGAGATCATAAATCGTTTGCGTTTTTTCTCATTGAAAATCAAAATGCAGTGGTTTGTTAGACGAAAAAGTTTGTTCTCTTTTTGGCAAGTTATGACATATTTGGCAATCGGATTTTAGTTCAACTCATTCCAAGTCAAATTTTGATCAGTTTCGGCCATTTTTGCCACGGCAGACCAGTGGATTCGTAATCTACTCACTTTTCTCCAATTTCTATAAAAATTCAGAATGATGTTCGATGGAGTCCAAAAATTGCAGTCGCCTCTCGGACTATAAGGTTACATTCCACCCATATTACCAAAAAAGGTAGTTACACGTCCACCGCGATAAAAATGAATGCATGGTCACAACTAATTCATTTGTGACACAATTTCATTCATGTCTTAGAGAGGCACTAAACGTGGCACCCACGGACGTAGCCAGATATTTTTTTTTCGGGAGGGGATATGAAATTATAACTCGGCAAATCATAACACTAATTTTTGTTATTCATGACAAATATATTTAGTTACAAGCACTTTTCTTACGTATGATTAGATATTTAAAAACAATTTTTTATAAATTCATAATTTTAAATTAAAAAAATCCTTTGATTTTTGCGTTCTGATAGCAAACTGAAAAATTTCAGGAGGGGATATATCTCCATATCCCTCCCCCTGGCTAAGCGCCTGGTGGCACCTAAGGATGCCATTGTACAATCTTACCGTACGAATATGTTAATATCACACCTTTCGTAGACAATTGATATCGTGTTCCTGTACCCAACAACAATCATTCTAGCGATGAGATCTTCTTTGGAATCCTCAAATGTCTCGTGCGCCATATTTCCAATGTGTCTCCTGGAGAAATTCAGTGAATTCGCGTATGAGGAGCTTACACAAGACATCTAATCCACCACCTTAAGAATCCATTGCAAATATAGTTCCCTTTCATGGGTACTTCTATCACCCTTTCTATTTCGTAGAAAACAGTTTCCCATCAATTTCCATAGTCCGAGAAGCAACTGTAATTTTTGGACCCCATTGAATATCATTCTGAATTTTTTTTATAGGAATTGGAGAAAAGTGAGTAGATTACGAATACACTGGTCTGCCGTGGCAAAAATGGCCGAAACTGATCAAAAATCGATTGGGAATGAGTTGAACTAAAATCCGATTGCCAAATATGTCTTAACTTTGCAAAAAGAGAACAAACTTTTTCGTCTGGCAACCCACTGCATTTTGATTTTCAATGAGAAAAAGCGCAAACGTTTTCTGATCTTTGGCTCGGAAAACTTGTATCTTTTAAAAGTAAGCCAAATCGGAGACATCAGTTACGTCATCAGTGACGTAATATTTATTGTCAATTTGGCTCATTTGTGACAGATGCAAGTAAGCCATAACCACACATCCTAATCGTCTGCAATCTTTTTAATTTAAAATTAAAGAGTGAGGGTTACCAAATAATTTTTTTTTTTTTTCATTATTTGGCAAGTTATGGCGCATTTGGCAATTAGATTTAGTTCAACTTATTAAATGTCGATTTTCGACCAGTTTCGGCCATTTTTGCCACGGCAGACCAGTGGATTCGTACTTTTCTCCAATTCCTATAAAAAATTCAGAATGATGTTCGATGGGGTCCAAAAATTGCAGTCGCCTCTCAGTCTACAAGTATCTCTTGAAAATGCCGTCCTATAATGTGTACTTCTTATTTCATCAGCATCATCGAGGTGAAGGCCAAGTCGTTCGCCGACCGCGAGATCCGCTACACTCTTCGTGCCCAGGGGAAAGGTGCCGGCACCTTCAACATCGGCCCTACGACCGGAGTGGTCAAACTGGCCAAAGATCTCGACTATGAAGACCTGCGGCAGCCCAAGTCCTACTCGCTCATAGTCACAGCCACCGAGGACTCGGGAGGTTTCTCGACTTCAGTTGAGGTATGGATTAAAACACTGTCTATACTAAACTTCAACTTAACTAGACATCACTTAGACGGTAGATCGTGATAGTGTTCATAGGTATTTAATCCATTTTGGCGGAGTGAAGACATAATTCTCGCCAAACCTTATAGCCTTTTGTTCCCTACAGGGTTGTGGTTTGGCGAACATTTCAAATGGATTAAATACCTATGAGCACTGGGACGATCTACCGTCTAAGTGATGTCTAGTTAAGTTGAGTATAAAGTCTGTATGTCCAAATTCACTGTACACGAAAGGAAGATCTGGGAAGGTAACATTGCTCCAGACGTAAATTACAAAACATTTATTTAAAACCGGTGTGGTCCAAAGAAAATTGCATGAAAGAAAAAGGAATTTTAAAATCTCATTTGTTGGGAAGTAATTTTAGCTTTATCATTGAACAGAGAGGTCTTATACCACTTATAATTTCAGACATAATACCAAGAAATATTTTAAAATGACTCTTTAATAATATTGTTGCGTTGGTGGGTTCGAAAGATTTGACGCCAAAGCAGATCAAAACTTGCAGAAATTTATTCCAAATTAACTCATCACAGATTTCTTTACAGCTCCAGAACTTCTCGTTCTAGTAGACACAATACAGCTCTTTTCACCTCAATAGAGCACAAAACAACAGTTAAAAACTTGACAACAACTGCTAAATCGCCGCAAAAGACAATGCAATACAGTTCGCTCAGTATCTCCAGTCAACTAATTCAGTGACTCAAAATTCAAGAACTCCCTAACCCATCTCATGGCCGGGCTTATATATAGGGGAGGAGAACATACGTGAACCTTCCAGAGATAGACATTTGGAGAACTTTCCAGATCGGAGTTGAAAAGTCCTTATACATGTACATGGGATACATGTACCCATACATGTACCGAAATACATGTCCATACATGTCGCCATGTACCATACATGTCGCCAAATGTTAGCCAAGTTTGGCGACATTTGGCAATTTCTCGCCAAATTTGGCGACAAAAATTAGCCGCCAAAACCGTCGCCAACTTGGTTCTATCTCGCCAATTTGGCGAGATTCCCATTACCATAATGTTAAATGCCCTGCCCCTTGAAACTCGCTTCCCAGAGTTACCTCTGTAAAACCCGTTATCAAGCATTGAGATGCTCACTGCAGAGAAGCCAATTTAACGAACTATTGCACTGCTTTATGCGATATGTACATAAATTACTATTTACAAAATTAACACTACGAAATATTTACAAATATACAAAAATTCGTAACAATTCGTAAAAATTCGCTCGCAAAACTAATGACGTAAATGTGTATGTGAAGAATCTGCAGAATTTGTAAAATAACAAACAAAATCGGAAATATTGTCTCTGTTCTGCCCGAACTCTAGGTGGCGTACCTATCATAGTTTACTTAAATTGCAAAATATGACATAATCATGTTCCCTTTATAAATAAAAGATTTTAATATTCAAAAGGATCATCGACTTTTGATGCATGCGTAAGTTCTCTAAACGCGTATTAATGTGTTGTTAGAGCAGACACAATGCAGTTGATGTAGCAAAATAATTGTTGGTAGTACTATGTACTGAAAAAATTAAACACTACAACAAAACACAAGATAATATTGAAATAAAATATATTTCTTAACTCTAATCCTGTTTGTACTTTGTTCCCAATCTATAACAATTTGAAATAATCCTTTTTGTGTGAATGCAGCTGACAATCAAAGTGACGGACGTCAACGACAATGCTCCGAGATTCGAACTGCCGGACTACCAAGCCCACAACGTGGACGAAGACGTGGCGGTAGGAACTTCCATTCTTCAAGGTGAGACATTATTCTAAAAAAACACTCCGCATAAAAAGGCTCCGAGAAAGAAATAAAAGCCTCCCTGTATAAAGTGCAACTTAGTGCTTCGAAATATCTTTTGCCTAAGTGAGTTAACGGCGGTCGTGATAGCCTTTGTATTAGAGGTCTGCGATACATCGATACGATATTTTTATCGATATTTCTAAAAAAATATCGATATTAAAAATATCGATAAAAGTCACCGATATATCGATATTTTTAAACAAATTTAATTTTTTTGTTGATCGTTTTATAGTTCCATGTGTTTTTTCGATTTTCTTTATTCCCTTTTCAAAAACTTCAAAACTAAAGTTTGAACTTGGCTGAGAGACAGTTAAAATGTCACCAATATTCAATATTTTGCCATAGTGATTGAAAATTGTCTAAATTTTTCTTAAAATCACTGCACCAAATAAGCGAAAATATAACTTTTTTTTTTTTTTTTTTTTTTTTTTTGTAATAGATCCATTTCAGTTAAAATAGTAATCACCTTACAAAAAAGCAATCATGAAAAGTAGAAATTTGCCCCGAAAAACTTTATTTCTGGCAAAATTTAAAATTAAATTTAAAAAAAAAATCGTGTTTCGATATATCGATATTTTTTTCTATGCAATGATAATTATCGATATTTATTTTGATCGATATTTCCGACCTCTACTTCGTATAGTTCTTTTGTCCCAAGAAAAATCCAATACAATAGATTACAGTATGATGTCGATTTTACCAACTGAAAGATTGCCGAAGTTTCAGATAAGGCAAGTAGAATGCCTGGTTTGAAATTTCAAATAGTGGAATATAGAACGTTATAGTTAGAGGATGACGTAATGATGCCCTTTAACAATAATTAACCTTGTTTACAATTATAAGCAGATATGATTAATGCAGAACTTTAAAAGTATTAGGAGGTAGAAAATCAATAGGATCATTGCTCATTTTTTGGATTATTATGCAGTTATTCAGAATATTATTAGAAGGTTGGGGGGAAATATTTTGACGATTTTATAATGGCAGATATTTGATTATTTCAAAAGAAAACTATTAGTGGATTAGGTAGATATTTCGCCAGATTATTAGACATCTAAATTTACACTTTCAAGGCACTTTAAGGAAAAGATCAGACAATATGTTTAGAATAAACAATTAGAAAACAATCTTAGAACTGTGATACCTAAAAATTATAAGTGGTAATTATCAGTATCCGATAATATTACTAGTTAATAAATGCCAAACTTTCAAAACAATAGGAGTAAAAGCTAGGCAATATTTTGCTGACATTACTATATAATCAATAGGTAAGTTAGAGGAATCAGTACGTTGGATGTAAATCACCTGTTTTTTAAAGTTATATTTGATAATTAGTAATGTTTAAAACTATCGGGAAGAATTGAGGACTAAAAATGGAAAACGACATAAGTAGTAAAAAAAATCGAAAATCGTTTTTTCAGCGAAAAATGTCCTAAGGACAAAGCTAAACAAAGTGAAGAACTCCTAAAGAGCGAACTCCAGTAGCAATAGTTCAAATTCAATCTGAAGTATGTACTTAACCATTGCCTTAACGGCAAGATGCGATCCATTTTTCGACTCTCCTGAAAATTTTTCTTTTTTCGACTTAGGTCGTTTTCCATTTCTAGTTCTCAATTGCATCTAATACTTGACTTCTTTCCGCAGTGTCCGCCAGCGATATGGACCAGAGTAAAAATGCGGAGATTGAGTACTCGTTGGACAAAGAGGACTTCACCATCGACAACAAGGGCATCATCTACTCCAACAAGAGGTTGGACGCAGATATCAACAACACATACGTTCTCACGGTAAGCACTTCTTCAAACTATACCTCTTTCTACAAGATATGGATTAGTCAGCGAAGCCTCGCGTCCCGCAAGACCTTGCGACATTCCCGTTAAACAAAATTGTATCTTGATAGGAAAAATGGTTAATATCAAAAGTATTGAATGTAAAATTGGATATGCTAATTAACAACAAAAACATTGTGGGTTAATCATTTTGTTTTTATCATGTTTTGTTTTCTTTCTCCCAAGTTCCAACTGAATAACGATTCCTCGACCAGACTTATCAGCGACCGTAATTAATTATCGATACATGAACTTATTTCCATCATCTAACTGATGATAGCAAATTCACCGAAAAAAGTTATATAAATAAAAATTAATTTTCAGCTATAAGTTTTCGATGCAGTACCAGCAAAAAGTCCCCGCGCATGATAATTCACAAATTACTACTATCACAAAAATTAACAGCAAGCAGCAAGGTATGCGGTTGGTCGCTTGGTAAGTAAGAGCGTTCAGCTTATGATGGGAACGTTGTGGGTTTGCTTCCACAACGCTGAATACTAGTGTAGACAATTATGAGCCCGCAATATGTGCAAGAATTCATTGTAGTCTCAGTATACTATACAAGAAACCAGCAATATGTTTTATATTGAAGGATCTAATCTGTAAAAAGCCTTATTTTCATGGGTGATGTAATTATTTTGATTAATTCTCATCGAATACATCGGCCATTTGATTGTATTTTTTTTTTTTTTTTTAAATTCTGACAAGGACATCGAGTAACGATAATCCATGGATGATTATTCGAGAGGACATTTGGGCCAAGTTGCGGATGAGTTAATAAGTTTAGTACGAGAGGCCGATGATCGGTCACTCATCGTGACATCCGAGAGCGATGAAAGGCCGACCATTGTCCAAGGAATAATTGATACTAAGGTTTCCGATGAAAACAAATATTTTCACCAAGAACTTCAGTAACTTGTGATTGCTTCTTTTTCTGCTTGAATCATTATAAAACATACGGCATACATGTTTTGAAGTTGGAATTTTGAACTGTTAAATGAAATTAATGAGTTTTTAATGTTGAGTTTGAACTTTAAGTGTTGAAAGAGATTTTCCATATGAGACATTTCAATTATTAAATAATGATTAGAATGTTAAACCAGTAAGATATTTTTTTTTATGAAATAGATATTATGGTCTTTACTCTCTGGTATGCATGGAATCATGAGATCATGTTGCCGTCCAGTCTTACAAAATACATTTGCAAGTATATCACACAAACTGTATACCACTTGCAACATTTGGGAGTTTAAAGTTCACCAGCTATATATTCTTGTCAATTTTACCGATTCTCAACAGATACTTACAATTCCTTGAGAAATGACACAGCTTTATTCTTCATCAATAATTTCCCCTTCAAACATTATTACCTAAAATATAACATTGTTGTTCAGAATATCAAAAGAGCACTTCCGTTTTTCAGGTTCGTGCCACCGATCGGGGCGACCCGCCTCTGACAGGGACGGCCACAGTTCGAATCTACACCGAGAACAAAAACGACGAGCCACCAAAATTCTCTCAGGACGTGTACACTCCCAACGTGGACGAGAATGCTGGGCCCAACACCCTGGTCACCACAGTCGTGGCCAGCGACAAAGATGGAGACAACATTTACTTCGGGTTCGTCGGAGGTGGAACCGTTTCTGGAATGTTCCAGATAGAAGAAAGGACGGGTGAGTAGAGGGAATATCTTTCATCAACTGGACTTTAAATGGGGGAAACAATATTATGAGCACTTACTCTATAAGGTATTAACCCATCAACGACGGTTGGTAAAAAAAAAAATTATCAATCAACCTCTTAGTTTTTTTTTTAATAAATTGTGGTTCCACTTAGTGTTTTTTAAAAATCATAAAACTATTTTTCCGAAAAATCTGAAAAATTCAAGATGTACTTTAAATGATCTAAATAAAGAAGGCATAGGATAAAAAGTCGCTGTTTTTAACTATTTCAAAGTCGTCTTTAATGGGTTAACAACTTGTCAAACAGATAATGCAATGTTTATTGACTGCCAGAGGAGCTTTTAAATTTTACTATACATGGAATTAATCTTGAAATATATTAATATATAGTATATTTATTTTATAAAGATTTAAATATTTTTAACTTGAGCTTTAATTTTAGAACACATTCATTGCAGTGTTACTTAAATTTTGATAAAAAAATATTTTTTTTTTATAATTTAAACAAAGTTTTTAACTTTTGGAAGACTGTAATGTATAATATTACTTCTATTTATATTTTCCTAGTTCAATTTTAACTACACTGAGATACTATATAGTACTGCAATAACTATACAAAATCTTTATGTGTACAAATTGAAAAAAATAGGTATTTTATTATTAAAGAATCATCACTGAATTTCCCACGCACACAAATGACCAGTTCTATATACTATTTTAAATCTCTTAAAATTATTTCACTTGTCTTGGTAAAATACATTCGCATTACAATCATAACAAGTTCGCAACTCGACTATTTATAACAATAAAACTTTCATAAAAAGAAACATATCTAATAATTTTTCAGTTATAACTGTTAGAAAAAATTGGTTTCAAGATTTTTTTTTTTTAACTAGTGACGTGATCTATAATCATCAGGAAATTGAAAAACATAATCGGTAAAATATTAACAATAGTATGGTGCAATTTTTCATTGCAGATCGCTATTCTCCTACCGAAAAAGTAAAAATAATTTTGGCAACAGATTATATTTTAGAAGAATACTTTGCTGGTTAACACTTACAACAGCTGCTCTTGTAAAATCTATTTTTTTCTTTTAATGAATAAACTCTGGATATTTCGCTGTAAAAAGCACTTTGTTGATTGTTGCTTTGCTGTCCATCATTAATGGTTGATCAATTATTAATTTTTTTAATCTTCTGTTATTTTCATGTAATGCTGTATTAACCATTACTATCGCACCCAAAAGTTCATATTTGCCACTTTCCATAACCGTTCCTTTCTCTGGGTGGCAGGTGTAATCCGTCTGATCAGCGGCCACATCCAGCTGGACAAGGACAAATATGAGCTGAACGTTACAGCACGTGACGACGGGGCATGCTGCAAGAACGGAGCCCTCACTACCCACACTTCTACCGCCCTTGTGGTGGTGTTCATCACGGACGTCAATGATAACAAACCATTATTTGAAGAGTGTCCCACTTATGCCCCGCAAGTGGAGGAAGGGGCTCCCTCCGGGACACAGGTCATCAAGGTAAGGAAATAACTCAAGCTGTGGTGGGATGGACTGTGGTCAGCGGCTATTAGGTCCTCCTTTTCTTTCTAAGAGTGATTAACAATCTTTTCTAATGTGGTTAAAATAGCCTTATTGTTTTTATATTGCTCCAAATTTTACCATTGCTACAATTATATCTGCTTAAAACTATGTCAATTTATTCTAATCAACATATCTTTAAAATTTTTTGTACACCTGCTACAGAGGTCAGAAGGAAATGATGCCTAAAAAGTAGCTAAAATTTTCACAAATGACACTTTAATCACTACAATCGCAATGATCGATGTTTGAAACTTTATTGGATTTTTTCATTTTGGCCTAAACCTTGTAACAAAGTTTAAACCATCTGTTATCTGTACCTCATATATTATTCCAGATAGTGTAGATTTTTGAACAATGCCTTTTTCTCCTTTTATTTCAAAACCAATAATTGATTATGTTATTTATTTGAAAATTGAAAAAAATTGGAAAAAGTCCAAAATTTTTGGGAAGTTGCAATAGTAAACAATAGACGGCAGCACTATAGAAAAGAGAAAACAACAATTTTAGTATGTTGAGGAAACCTACCGAATCTTCTATCTTTCAGCAATAGAATACAATATTTAACTTGACTAAACTTCCAGAAAAGTAATTTCTCGATGCAATTTTTAATGCACAAACTCACTAATTAAAGCCCATCATTCCCATCTGGTACAAATATTTTAACTAATGCTTATTTTTCAAAAAGCATTTCTTCATGGTCTCAATAGTTTGTGCACTATATTGTATGACGACATGTTGATTAAAACCTGCTTTTGTGGCCCCAAACAAATGCAACTAAGGCATAATCACACTGTATAAAACAACAGCAAGGAAATGCATATAGTTTTTAGTGAAAGATAATACTTAGTAAGTTCTACCTCTGCAGAAACTTTGCGTCTCCTCAGTACCTTGACTAAATAACCGTCCCAAATATCTATTCTAAAATAGCCATAGGCTCTCTGATTAAAATTAATATGCATAAATAAATTTGAAAATCTTTCCCCATTTCATTCAGCCCTCCTGATGGTTGTGTGATTAGCGGCTCTGGCCTTGCATGCCACAGGTGCCGGGTTCAGATCCCTGGTTAGGCTTTGATGTTCATTGTGGTTCGGATTATTTCACGTTAAGCTGTAGGTCCGGGTCTGATTAGCCGGTATTGTGCATAAAAATTGTTGAACATACAAACCCTATTCATTCATGAATTATTTATCATTCTGAGTTCATTTTTAATTTTTAAATTGAATTATTCTTTTGAGTAACGTTGAGTGATATTTTGACATAAATTTTGATAATATATCAACAATCACTTTAAAATTGTATTATTTAGTTTTTGTGCCCATCACATGAAGCATTTTCTAGTCTTAAAATAGCTTCAATAAAATATTTTCAACCCATTTTTGCTATAATTCAATGTGTTTGATATGAAAAAGATGACATCTACATAATTCTTTAAAGGACTGTTTGAAAGCTCATGGAGAAAATTAATACCTTTTAATATCAGTATGTAGCAAAATGTGGTTATAGCAAACTTTATAATGCATGCACTGACTTTAGTTCTAAATGCATAAAACTAAGCAAAAACTTTAAGTGAAAATTAAACTTAATGCATCTATTATTATGAGTATTACAATGTATGAAATGAGATTTCATGTTAAAACACAATAAAATTCATACTTTATTTCATAAACACAACTAAAAAGAGCATAGTTGAAATTTCACAGTATCTTTAGAAAACTAGATGCATGCATTGTGGCTATAATAACCCTTACTTTGTTTAAATAAGTCTGAAGCCTATGTATACATACTGGCCATAGAAAAATCAACAAGAAAAAAAAATAGTAAATATTTTTTGCAAATTGTGCTTTAACTACAATTATTATTAGAAAGTTTTTAAAACTATATTATATTATTTATTTTTGATCGAAATAATCATTCATAATATAAGCTTTCAAAGTCTCATATTTTTCCATGATTTAAATGTATGCACGCCAAATTCTATGAGTCTATATTCATTAGAGGAGGCTCTAAACAGATTTAAAGTGCAAGATGGAAAATAGTTTCTCATACATTGTTTTCTGCATCTAAATCTGCAATTGATTATGTTTCTAAAGCAATATTTATT
The DNA here is from genome assembly GCA_963978545.1 of Linyphia triangularis. NCBI lineage: Eukaryota > Metazoa > Arthropoda > Arachnida > Araneae > Linyphiidae > Linyphia > Linyphia triangularis. The sequence continues at coordinate 19,170,840 of OZ021723.1, read as the reverse complement.
TTAATACCATTTGACTGATTTTAACTTTTTATAAGGTACAGTTTGATGCTATATACTTAAAGTATGCCCACAGGTAAAAGCCATTGACAACGACAAAGGGCACAATGGTCAAGTGAGATACTCCATTGTGCAGCAGCCCAATCAGAAAGGGACCAAGTTCATAGTGGACGAGGTCACTGGAGACATCCGTACAAATAAAGTGAGAAATCAGTCATTCACATTTTTTTATATCCACAAAAATTCATACAATCCATAAGGTTAGAATTTATATAAACACATTGGTGACAAGCTCCAAGAAATTTTGATCATATGCAGTCTGCAGTAATTAAAAATATCATTATTGGTAGTTAACAAGCTACAAGCCCAGTCACCAATATGCTACAATGATTACAACTGAGCATATTTCTGTTGTTATTTATCTAAATTATACAATTCTACATTTGGGAGCATTTATATTCTATACTACTTACTTACAAACACATACTTTTAGCGAATATTGATACTAACACGTTTTTTCAAAATATTTCCATAATAACACATAGTTTTTATAATTATTTACATTGCTTAATTTTAAAATTTAAATTATATATTTTAAATATAAGTACAGATTATTCCTAGTCTTAGAAATAACTCTGTTATAATAAAAATGTGTTTCTATATAAATGATCATTAAATGAAAAAGTCCTATTGATATTTCACTGAGCATAATACTGTATAATTAGTGTATTCACTGTATAATTAGTGTATTCACTGTATAATTAGTGTATTCACTGTATAATTAGTGTATTCACTGTATAATTAGTGTATTCACTGTATAATTAGTGTATTCACTGTATAATTAGTGTATTCACTGTATAATTAGTGTATTCACTGTATAATTAGTGTATTCACTGTATAATTAGTGTATTCATATAAATAGTCAGGCATATTTGACTTATCAACTTCTTTTAACCCATTGACGGTCATGCACGTATATATACGTCTTAGGATCCCCAGTTTTTCTAGCAATACACAACATTTTTAAGTTTATAAATAAAAGTTAAAATAAGATATATTTTAGATATTTTTATTAGGATAATAGTCTATAACCTATCTAAAACCAATTAAATAAAAAATAATTAAAAAAATTATGTATTTGAATCAAAAATATAATTTAAAAATTATTGCAGGGAAAACAACTGGGGAATTTTGCCCATTCTCATGACCGTCAGTGGGTTAAGGAGAACATGAAGCTTCTTTAATTTTATGTGCAGCTTTTATGGCAAACTAGGTTGAATATAACAGCAAACATAAATGTGAATAATACTAAATGAGAGAGATTATTTAAATTGTAAAAGTAAACAAGGATTTTATTTCAATATGTGATACATTAACAACATATTATTTGACTTTATTTAATTGATTCTTTATATTTTTATAAAATGGACTAAAATATATTTTTAGCAAACGTAACTATTTTGGAATCTTTTAAGCTTTAGATGTCTATACAAACTCACACTGTTAAAAGAGTATAATTCTAGTTCTACATAATACATAGTTATAAAATTTTTTAACATCCAGTTACATACAATCACATGAATGATGTATTCTTTATAAATCCTAAAATAGCATTTAAGTCAAATTGAAGTTAAAGAAAACCATTAACGGCAATATATTACTACCTTACATTCTAGACTGTTTCATTTATCGAGGTAAATTGTTGAATATTAAGATAGAATGAATGCTGTACTTATGGATATCTCAAGGTAGAATATTAAGTATGAATTTATCAAACTTTAGTATTTCCTTCCTCTTAATAAAAAAAAAAATTATCATTGATACAATGTGCACAATGATGCTATATCATCAAAACCAAATTTGTTGTAACTAAACCTAAATCAGCATTAAAATTTAAAACAAAATCACTAAAATTGTGTCGTGATCTCGCCTCTTGGTTGATTTAAAAAAAAAATTTGGATAAATGTCTCCAAATTAAAAAAAAATTAATAAGTTTCTTTTTCCTATAAAAGGAGTTTAAAAATGTTGCATCAAGGCCCTTTTTAACAATAAGGATTCAATTAGAAAGTAAAGCACACAAAAGTACGAAAATTAATAGTTTAAAGTTTCGTAAAATTTTTCCAAAGTATCTTAACTATTTTGAGGTAGTTAAATAATTATATTATTATATATTTAAATTAAATTATTTTATATTATTTAAAAATATTGTACTGTCTGTCACAAAAATGGATCCCGTCACTTTGTCAAGCATTGTCTGTTGCCACGGAAATAAGACACTCCCTTTTTTCATTGTGGATTACAGAGGAAAGGAAATTTACAGTATTTACCTTTCTGGATACCAATTTCCTGCATGCATCACCTCTATTCTTAATAAACTAGTCTTGTTTCTGTAGTAAGCACTACCATTCAAACTATTAGGTGGGAGTTATTTTCCTGACAGAATTTAAAATATTCTAAAATATTGTGTTTATGAAATATTATACTGATAACAAAATATTGTTTACAGTGTAGTATTTTATAGCTATACTAAAAAAAGTCTTTTTACAGGTATTTGACAGAGAAGGGGATGACGGTCGTTTTGTGAGTGTAACAGTAAAAGCGACGGATAGAGGCAACCCGCCACTAGAGGGCGTTTGCTCTTTCAAAGTAGAGATAACGGACATAAACGACAACCCTCCCTTGTTTGATAGGCAGGAATACAGGGAGAATGTCAAGCAGGACACCCCTAAAGGTAAAACTATATTATTCACCATATGATTTATATTGCATTGAAGTTTGATTGCACACAGCTTCTAAAAAAATTTCGCAGAAAAACAATGAAGAAATAATTTTTAACCCACTGACAGTCATGGGAATGGGCAAAAATCCCCAGTTGTTTTCCCTGCAATAATTTTTAAATTATATTTCTAATTCAAATACAAAATTTTTTAAAATTATTTTTTATTTATTTTGTTTTAGATAGGTTATAGACTATCATCCTAATAAAAATATCTAAAATATATATTATTTTAAATTTTATTTATAAACTTAAAAATGTTGTGTATTGCTAGAAAAACTGGGGATCCTAAGACGTATATATGCGTGCATGACCGTCAATGGGTTAAAAGACTGCAGTAGGAATTCTAAAATTTGAATTTAAAATTTGGCTGGATGATCTTGAGAATACCCATGTTTGAACATTGATGATTATACCTGTGTTTCCAGTTATATTTGTTAATGCAGTTTGTGTGATTAACATTAACAAGAATATTTCATCATGCAATACTATCATCATAATTACAACAGTTTCCTAGTTATGCATTCTGCACACCTAGTTTAAGAGTACCTTTTGGTAAATTTACCCCTCTTGGTAAATTTTGTAGTCATGTATATGTTGTACTCACACTATGTCTTTATGACAGTGTTCTGTATTGGTTTGAAATGTGTTATTTTGGTTTAAACTTCAATTGTTCAAAAAGTACCATTGTATCATTTTCTATGTCGCATCAATATTTTAATTTTTTGTGGTCTTATTTTCATCACTAACATTTCCAATTTGGATGTAAGAGATTTTTATATTTTTATATTGAAGATCCATTGGATGAAGAAAATTGTCTATCCACTTTGAATTGAATCTCAATCTTTTTTTAATGTTTGATATTTTTTGCCCTATGGGTGGAAGTATAGTAGTAAATTTTTTTTTAGCATTTTGCTGTGTACATGTTCTTGCTGTTGATTTAATGTAAAGTGAGAGTTTATCCGTCTCTTAAGGCAGTTTTTGAAGTAACTTCAACATTATGTGGTTTTAGTGTGTATTCATTTCAATATTTTTATTTTTTATGTATATGACTACTTTACTCATATTATGTAAGAGATTTTTATATCTGCATACTTTATATTTTTAGACTTTGAAAATTTATACTGCGGTTTTATATCCTACAACATCCAAAATGTTAAACATATCAATGCCAAAAATTTTTACAAATATATTTACCTTAAATTTGTTCCAAACAATAAAATGTATCAGCGTCTTAGATATGTTTTCTCCTTTGACAACAGGGACCAATATTCTGAGGGTGTCTGCATCAGACGAAGACGCTGACAACAATGGTGCGATCGTTTACAACCTGACGGCTCCTTACGACCCGACAGACCTGGACTACTTTGAGATCAACCCAGATTCAGGTTGGATAAGTCTAAAGAAAGCATTGGATGTAAGTTTAAAATTCATTATTAAAAAATTACCATTAGATTGCAAGTGACTAAGAAATAATGATACAAATATATTTAAGATATACTATACATAAATATGTATCATTTATTAGTTCTCTACACACCAAAGAAATTGAATGCATTGTATTAAATCATTTAGGTTTCGTTAATTGCTTAATAGCGCGCGCACACACACACACACACACACACACACACACACACACACACACACACACACACACACACACACACACACACACACACACACACATTATATATATATTTAGAATCAGACATGGTACAACAATCAGAAAGAAAAAAGAAGCTTCATGCAAAATTGATAAAAACTATAAAAAATATCCAATTTTCAAAAGATTTCAGAAGTAAAATAACTTTAGACAATTATATTATATTGATAAAGAGTAATCTAATTAAACTGAATGTTCTAACTTCTAAGATACATGAAAAGTTCTGAAATTTTGGTTCAAAAAGCTGAAATCAGTATTTCTGCTAAACTTTATTATGTCAAATCTGTAACAAATACCAAACTAATTTGTGTTTGGAATGTATAATTATATAAATTGTATTAAATGCAAATGAAAAAGTACATTGATTTACATAAAAAAGTATAAGGACAAAATATTTACATTGATACTAAACCAAAGAAAGCACAAGTACTCAATAAAGTGTATTGTTAACATAATTACAGTGAGTAAAATTGATAAATTCTTATGTGTTAAATAACCAATGTTTTAATGGGATTTTAGAAGTGGTTAAATAATCATAAACATACTTTGTGCTTTATAGATTGCTTTCAATTATACTTTTATTCCGTAAAACTATTTACTTTTTCATAAAATGTTCAACATTTTGAAATTTTTTTTTTTTGAAATGAAGCAGACTGTGCTAATGAGTTTCTAAATCCAATTTTATTTTTATGATATAATATATAATGGTATATGGTATTATAGCAGTAATATATTAATTTTGGCTTATATGTATAAGGTTTGTCAGCAACAGAGTTGATCAACATACTGTAAAATTCCAACTCAAATCTTGAAAACTAATATAATTACTAATTATACATAATGCTTTGTAAAAAACATATTGTCCCACAAACATTTTATTTAACGAAACCTTACACAGAATAAAGTATATTTCTATACTTATTAAGATTAGTTGTATAGCATTTAATACATTTTTATTTATCTGTGAGGTCAATTTAAATTTTAATAAATTCAATTTTGACACAAGTTAGAGACAGTAATCTGTTTACTCCATTAATCATTCAAATGAAAAACAAATTAAACAAATACGTATTAGCTAACAATTATGCTTAAATATACATAAACATAAAATATACTAATATACATAAACAGTAAACTGTTTACGTCATTAATTACTCAAATAAAAAACAAACTAAACAAATATTAGCTAACAATTATGTCTAAATATTAGTAAATAAATAAGATATAAATAAACAATATACAAATTGTTAACAATTATGAAAAAAATTCTTTATCAAAAGATACAACAAAAGTAACATAAGGTTGATGATGTCTAAAATAAGATAAGCTACAGTAACATACAAGTTAATTTTGTATTTCATTTAGCTATATGAAAGTTGGACAAACTTACCTTAGCTCTTAACAGAAATTTACAAGTTCCAAGACCAAATGATTTTTTCCCTCAATGAAATGTTGTCAATCTCCAAAATGCAAAGTCCTCTGCTGAAAAGACATTTATGTTTATTTTGTTGAAAGTAAAGCATTTGCTGTTATAACCAAAATTAAATTAAATAAACATTCAAGAGCATTTGATTTTAGACTACTCTTTATCACCACAATGCAACAAAGCAATTAAAGTTAAAGTATACAATAAATATTGCAAAAAGTCCACTTGACAATTTTTAATCACAACATAATTGATATTCCATAAGAATATTGTGTCACAATTTAGCTCTGTTAGGAATCACTATAATTAAAAATTAAATACATACACAATAAGAATGCATATTGGAAATTAAAAATATTAACCAAAGTGTAATTATTAAGTCAATTTATAAGATCTAATTTTAAAATTATGTTGAATATATTTTTTATGTTGAATATTGATAATAATATTATGTGTCTAAATCTAATGTTAATGTAATTTTTCTATAAAATAAAGATTCAGTTTAAAAATTGTATATCATACCATTAATAAATTTTAATAAGTATCTTCTAAATACTAGGTATAGAAATTTTATTGGAACACTATTGGCACTTATTAATTGATAATATAATTTAAATTTTGATTATAAAGAAGGAACAAATTTCATATTAAAAAAACTTAAAACCCTGCCAATATAAAGATGCTATTTATATCCCTTTTAATAATCTCCAAAATCAAGTTGTTGCGAATAAGTGGCAATAGAAAAAGGGTATTAATATATTGAAGTTGAGAGTATGATTTTGCCTTTAACTAACTTTTTAAATTATTATAATCTCACAAATGTTTCAAAGTAAAGTGAGTATTAGTAAAATAGAAAATAGTAAGATGATTAGTTGTAAATTAAAACATAGTGAGATAAATAATGATAAAGTGACTAATAAGTCTTGAAGTGAGAATATTTTTGTACCTTATAGGTAAGCGAATTTTTTTTTATTATACTTCTTAATTCTTTAGAGAAGCTGATCAAACTTTAGAAAGTGCTATTCGTCTAATGTTATGGCTAGTGTTCAGAAATCGATGCATGAGATAGCATTGTATACTTTTTTACAATATGTATCACAATGAAAATTAAAAAAATATATTGTGTCCATTATCTCTGGATTTGCCAAATGACAAATAGCAATTTGAAAACTTATAAAATAACACATTTTAAAGTGAATAATTATAAATTTGGCATATATAGTGTGACAGTTAATTGTAAAGTGTCACATATGTGAAAAAAAGTGAAGCGCATAGTTGAAAAATGATAGAGTGAGGAATAATTGAGAAGTCCAAATGGCCAGATTCGATAATTTAAAGTGAGTATTAAGGAAAGATGTAACACACTTTCTTATTGTGCGGACGACTTATTACAAGTGACAACAGGTTGTCCACAGTAACTTAATGAAATATTAATTTTTCAAGATCAATCGGTGATAAGTTTCAAGAGAAAATTTAGAACAAAATTAGGGCATCAATTTAATGTTGACATTTTAAAGCTACTATTGTTAACTATCAACTCAATTAAAAATGAGATGATATGTATGACATCAAGGGGACAATTAATATGCGGAAAAAATAAAATAAAAAAGATAAATAACTAGATTAATAATTTGCACAAAGTTCAACGAAATAGTGAGGTAAGTAATTGTAAAATAATAACCTATAACATAAATTGTTGCACATAGGAAATACATGTTTCAAAGCGAGTTGGATACAGCAAAACAAATATCTAAAAGTATTGCGTTTTGTCTTCCCACAGCGTGACCAGTACCACCTGCGTGCTATTGCATTGGACAAAGGGTTGCCACAACACAGGGCAACAGTGGAAGTGATTGTGGATGTCGTAGACAGGGCAAACAACCCACCAATCTGGGACCAGCCTGTGTATGGTCCCATTTTCATCAAGGAGAACTACATGGTGGGACAGGTTGTTGCCTCCATCAAGGCACGGTGAGTGCAGCAAATTTTAATCAGCATATGAATGACAAACAGCAGCAAGGGGACATGAGCATACAAATTAGCATATGTTCCCTTTTTAAATTAACTATTTATTTTATACAAGTATTTTTTGTTGATAGTTAGTAATTAATAAAGCTTTGGTGAATGATGGCATAGTTTTAATATTCACTAACATGTCCTATTTTATTTATGCATACATTTTTTTACTTAATAATTATTATGTTTCATATTGAATGATTATGTAGTTTTATATTTAATACACTAGCAATGTTTTATATTTTGCAATACAAATGATTTGAGATTAAAGGTATTATTTGGTTAATGTCACTAAATAGACTAAACTCAACATTTAATAACATAGGTTAATTCCAGAATTTCTACAATTTATAAAAAATATTTTTTAAGGACTTTATAAGGTTCCTATTCTATTTAAAATAATTAATTGTCAATAAGAATAATCCCCTTTTTCAGATTAACTATTCATTTTATACAAGTATTTTTTGTTAATAGTTAGTAATTAATAAAGCTTTGGTGAATGATGGCTTACTTTTAATATCACTAACATGTCCTATTTTATTTATGCATATATTTTTTTTACTTAATAATTATTATGTTTCATATTGAATGATTATGTAGTTTTTTATTAAATACACTTGCAATGTTTTATATTTTGCAAACAAATGATTTGAGATTAAAGATATTATTTGGTTAATGTCACTAAATAGACTAAACTCAACATTTAATAACGTAGGTTAATTCCAGAATTTCTACTACTTGTAAAAAATATTTTTTAAGGACTTTGTAAGGATCCTATTCTATTTAAAAGAATTAATTGTCAATGAGAATAAACGCAAACTATATTGTTACTTCACTACATTGCTGTCAATTAGCTTAAAAGTAAAGAATATGCAGTGTATTTGCAGAATGTAAATAATAAATATGCCCAGTGGCAAAGTTACAAACAAGCATACATAATTTTGAAGTTTTCTACACACTAGTATAATATTTTAACACATTGAGTGTCACGTCACTCATCAGTGGCCGACACTGAACTTTCCATTTAGGATGCGTCAGCCGGCATTGTAAAATGTGATATAAAACTAAAAAAAAAAAAAAAATACATTGTTTTAAGCAATTATTAAAAATTTATTTAATTTTTATTTATTATAGTATATTATTAACACACTGAATGCCTCGTCAGCCATTGGTAGATGGCACTGAACTTTTCATTTATGCCGTGTCAGCCATCGGTGGCTGACAGTGTAAAATATGATATAAAACTAAAAAAATTACTTTGTTTTAAATAATTACTGAAAATTTATTTAAAATAAACTTAATTTTTATCCATTACAGGATTATATCATTAAGGCACTTTAATGGATTTTATTGAAACACGGTAAACATAAAAACAGTTGTCCTTCGCAGGTACTACAAAATATGACAGCTCATTCAGTCATTTTTCTGACTATTGCTCTACCATATTGTGACAAATTTATTTCGTAATATATTGCTTTGTCGTAAAAGGAATCCCGGCTGCGAGCTGAATGATAAACAAAACAAAACACACTTGGCGCATAATGTGCTGAATAAATGTCTATAAGCATTTTATTCTTAAATAAATATCTTCTACTGCAATAAGAAACAATGGCCCTAATAAATTTACACAGCGATGTCGAGTAAATTGCTAACGCTTCTAAGCAGCGCACATGGCTTGATTGGCAATACCTTTAGAATTTACATTGCTTTCAAGATGTTAAATGACATACTATTTTGACAATGTACATACATTTTAAAGTAATAAGAAGATGAAAACTGAAAGTTTTAATGATTCCTACCTATAGCAAGTTGAGTTTTTGCAATGAATTTCTGAAATTTCCAAGTAAACTAAAAGAAATTCGTTTTATGCAAAAAATTTATAAATATACTTAACAAACCCATTACTTTAACTTGTAAACTTCAATTTATTCATTCAAGAAATAATAATGGGCCTTTAAAAGTTGGTAAACTTCATGAAGAATTTAAGGATCTATAGTAATTTTTAAGTTTAATGTTTTGCAGTTCAGTTTCTAAACCAGCAAATGAATATATTTTATATACATAATAGAGGTGAATGTACTTTAAACAACTTTACTTTCAAAGTTAAAATTTTCTGAGAACAAAATTAAGTTTTTAATTACTGTTGGTGTAAACTAAGCATTTTATAGGGACTTAGCACACAGCTTTGCTAGACGTAGTATTTTTAATACTACATTGTTGTCCCCCCCCCCCCACCTATATTTCGACATAGTGCTTTTCTTAGTACTTTTTGAAGTCCAGGAAGTCTTAGTTTTTGAAGTATTATTTATATTTGAATAGGTAAAAATACTATTAAATATACTATGTTTAAAATTCAGTTGCGAAAAATTGCCTACCTAAGAATTTTAAGTCTGAGGTAATGCTGCTTGCACAATAGAAACCAATACGAATAAAATAATTTTTTACATTTTCCTTCTTAACAAACTTTTTCTTGTGAGACAGAAATATGATTTCTCATAATAATTCCTTTGTTTCTCAAGACTGAACTGTTGGTGAATTCTTATATCTTGTGAATGAATTGTTGTTAAATGGGAGTGAACTCTTCTTAGTGAATTGTTGTCAAGTAACAATTTGTTTGTGTGTAGGTCGGGCATCCCCGACAACCCCACCGTGTTCTACACCCTGATGAAGGGCAGCACTGAGCAGACCAACAAGAAGGACACCTTCTACTTGGACCAGAGGAACATGAATGGAGACACATGGGCCGACATCCAGGTCAACTATCCATTGGACTACGAGAGAATTCAGCAATACAACCTCACAGTCAGAGTCGAGGTCAGTGCTCTCTTAAACTACTTTAAAAAAAAAACATTTCATTTTTGTAACATGTTTTCTTTTGATAGCATGTGTTTAATCATAACTCCAGAACTTCAAGACATTTACTTTATTATATATGAAACACAAACTACTGTCAGTTAGATTTTCCTACCTGAATATGAACACACTAAGATGGAAGAAATCACATACGATATCATAAACTGATAGCCCCACCAAAATATTTCATTACACAACAATTTTGTTTCACATTTTTTAATGCTTTAAAGCTGAATATGTTTGCCGCTTTTGCACTGGAATTGGGGTTTTCTCCAATTTGAGACACAAATGTGGAGCAGTTTCCCTGAAAAACCTCTTGGAAAACAATTCTAAGTCACAAAGATAATGACCTACTAATACTATTCTATTATAGTGTTCGTTTAGCTCAAGTATAAGATAACCTCCAATACAAACCCTTTATAATTTCTCATTATACACTTTAAAAATCAGAACATATCCTTTCAATTATGAGAGAATACAATAGTACAACATCATGGTAAAGGTGGGGGGATAGTCTTTATAAAAAGAAAATCAGGCAATACTCTAAAACTTCGAATATTTCCCTCAACTATGAGCATAGAGACATGTGGGTATTGCAGTTGCAATACAATAAATTATTTTAAAATAACTTTATTAGACTCTTGTTTGTCCGATAAATAATTTGTGTACGTTTTCATGAGGTAAATTACAAAAGTCGCAAACCAAATAAAGTTGCAAGATGTCAAACATGATTATAACGTAATTTAACTTTACAATAGGGGCCACCGCGAGATGGCGCTTTCTTTCCCTAAGCGGGCCAGGAACAAGCTTTAATTAGATTTTGCTAAGCGATGGGATTTCAACTTCGTAACCGCCTGACTTGCTTAAATGATTACTTTGTTTTTCAAAGTTTTATACTTGATCAAATTTGAGTTTGAGGATTTTTTTACACTTTTTAAAATTTGTTAGATTAATTAGTATTTTCAGATTTGTATCACTTTGAAATATGCGTAGGTTTTCTAAGAATTTTTTTCTTAAAACAAAATAAGCAATTCTATTAGCAAAATAAAACAAACCAATTTTCATCAGTAATTTTATTGGAATTCTATATATGTTTAGAATTACTCAGAAATAAATAAATATAAAAAATAGTATAAAATAAAAAAGTTAATCTATAATGTTAAGATACTTATAAGTTTATTATGGACTTTTTAATTCACTAGTACATGTTAATTTACTTCTATTGATATGTTCCACTTGCACACTAGGAAACAAGACTTAAAAATAAAAGGAAGTTTTCACCAAAATTCATACACCACAGGAGAGAAATGTATTCAAAACACATTTTTCATCTTATTGAAAAAAATAAAATAAAACACACGTATCAGTAATTTATAGAAATTAGAATATAGAAGTAATACAAATCCAATAAATTCTAAAATCTTTAAGTTAAATTGATTTTAATGAAATTAAATTTTAATATTTGTTTTAAATAGAAAATGTTTACATTTTATATTTAATTCACTTTAATAGAACTAATGAATATAATTTACATACTTGAACACATATTTGGTATAAATTTAGCATCTTGTAAACATCCAGCAGTTTCCCCAAGAAATTTTAAATAGAATTTCTAACTTAAACCAAAACAAGGCACAAAACTCTTAATAACAATTTATTTAAATGGGACCAATATCAAAATAAAACTTGCTACCTAATTTCTAGGTTGGAAATATTTCAAACTAATTAAACAATAATAAATATGGTTGCTTAACTAAAAGAAATGTCCGAAATATTTAAAATCAAAAACGTCAAACTAGATTGGGAGGTGACAAAATAGATGTTAAATATTTGTTGTGCTCAGCTATTTCAACGGTGTTAGAAAAGGATATACCAGAAGAAATTTTTCTTAAATACCTAACATTAGGCAGAATTAAAACTCTAGATTTTGAAATTTCTTCATAAGCAGTAGGCGAGTGTATGTAGATTGAAAATGCCCAGCACAGCATCCTTGGGCTGTATCGAGATACAGTTTTGTTCCCTAAAACCAACTGCTCATAATGTTCAAGGCACCAAATTCGGAATCAATCAGTTCATGTTTCAAAAGACGAGATTAAAAAATATTGATTACTTCATCTAAAGATTCGAATGGTTTGGAAGAATTTTGGTTTACAAGTCAGGAAAACAAATTCTCTGGCTGGGATTACCTTTACAGCAAAAGTCTCAGTATCTTTAACGAATACATTTAAAGACAAATCTTTGCAAATGGCAATGCTGTGGGAAATTGCAATGGGATTTTGTGATACACCAATGACATACAAATATAAGGATTTCTCCTCTAAACACCTCCAGTTACTTTTTTTTATATCGTTTTCTAGAAAACAATCAATCCTCTCCTCTTTGTATACACATTTCATGTCGTTATTACGACTAGCTCTAGTAAATTTATTTTCTTCAGAAAGATATTTCAGTAAAGATGGAATAATAGCAGGTTCTGTTTTTTCATGTAGTTTTAAATGCTTTTGAGGCACAGTAACTTCAATTCCATTTGCTTGTCTGTAGATGTTTTTAATAACATCTTCTTCATGAAAATGAAGGATGCAAACAACAGTTCGAGGACCCGGCTTCTAATCTTGTTGAGGTATTTTTTTCATCCATCTGTCGTACAGTCCTGTTTCTTCGCTTGGAAATTTAAAAACTCTCACTGAGTCAGGAGCTTTGTAGTTGGATTTACATCAAGGAACACTGCAAGAAGATGGTATTTCCTGGAGAAAAAAAAGTGTAAGGAAAATGAATAATTATTTAAAACTGAGTAGTAATATGATATGGTTCAAGCTATTTGGCTTTTAAAGCAGGAGTGGAAATTAGGATTCTTATTGCAATATATTATTGATGAATAATTATGAAAGTCTGGGTCAAATAAAATGGATGTACTTACATATAACGTACGCAGGAAATGAAAATGAAATAGCGACTTTTTTTTGTAATAATAAAAATAAACACTGGTACATATATAAATAACTTTTGGTTAAGATTTACTGTACGGTCCCCCCTGGTGATTTTTTAAAAAAAATCACTAAATTGAAAATGACGTCAAAAGGCTGCGTCACCAAATCAAAAATAGTGTCAAAACACGTCGTGTCGTCAAATCCAAACTGTCACTAAAGTTATCGGAAAACCTTGGCAACGGGTTGCACATTCGGTGCCGAATCGCCAACTTTCATAAAGTCACCAAAAGGGGCAATACAGTAAATTTTAACCAAACTTTTAAAACTGATATTTTGCTTGTTATAAAATGTTAATTCTTCAAAGCAATATTCCAACAAAAGTTGTGGCTGAAAAAAAAAAGGTGCCCAGAAGGTTTTGAATGAAATAACAGTAAATGCTCAAATAGTATAATTTGTTTAAATAATTTAAAGCTCAGACTAGCAGGAAATTTTTGGTAATGACATTTGTGTGCACAGATTTGCAATCCAGATAAATTTAAAACATAGAACAGGAAATTGGCCAAATAGGCAACTACAATATTTTAAAAAGATAGCCAAAAAATTATGCTTTATCAAAAATTTAACTGGCATATTACTCTATGATTTTATGATATATAGCAAATGTTACTATATATCATAAAATATTTGAAACTTGCACTGCCATTTACACTAGTGTAAAAATTAAAATGAGCTAAATTGTACATGTTAAACTTCAAAATTACCCACTAAAATGTTTCAATGAAATACGTAATGTTGGAAATTGTAAACAAAACTATGAAGCTATGTTTGGTCAAAAAATTATATCATAAAATAATGGGAACTTGATGTTCAAACTATGCAAAAATTCCTAATCACAATATTTTATATTGAACATGTTTCACTTCAAAGTAGTCAAATATAATATTTCAATAAAATGACCTATAAGTTGGAAGTTACAAACACAGTTGCGTGTACTTCTGTAACATAGCAAGTAACGTTATTTAAAGAAACGTAAAAGATTTTCAGCAAATTTTAGCAATATCTTTTTATTTCAATGACAAATAGTCCATTGAAATTTAGTAACCCAATGTTGAAAACAGTCAATGATCAGCAATTATCCTTCAAATATTAAAGCACTATAAGAACATCAGATTCGCATTAGTAGGCTTAAGTGTTCAACAAATTACTAAAATAAGTGATAAAAGAAACTTACCTTAATTTAAAAAGAATTGTTCAATGACACACTAGCAGATTCTCATCTAATGTCTTCAAATTTCACATCTTTGAAATAAAAAAAATACTCCAAAACGAATCGAATTCACAACGTTTACATGCATCTACGAAAATGAAATCCCATTGCTTAGCAAACGTCTGGACGTAAAGATTTTAGTTTGTTCCTGGCCCGCTTAGGGAAAGAAAGCGCTATCTCGCGGCGGCCCCGCTACAACCCAAGTCATCTTGTTATGCTATTAAATTTGCAACCCTCTGAAAGAGCAAATTATTATTACTATAAACATGTATTCATAGAATATTGGCCCTTTTTTAAGCTCCAAAAGTGATACCAGTATGTTTTGATAAATGTTTAATGCAATGATGATTTGGTAATCATTCTTGTACCTAAATTGGTATTCTGTGCGTGATCATGCTGACTTACATGTTTCTATACAGCTTGTATGCATAATTTTCTCTATCTGTCTACTTGGTTTTGAAATAGTTTAGAGATTGGAATACTTTCAAGAACAAATACATTAAAAGAAGAAAATTGAGACTAAAACGTATAGATTTTGTTTGCTGCAAAAAAACATTTTAGATCTGGAAAAATAGTATTAAACTTTCTGAATTTAATTAAAGAGGAACTATAACATACCTTATTTTTTCTTCTGATAGCCAGTGAGAGAAGAAAATTCTTTCCATCAAGTAAAACAGCCATTAAAATAAATTTCTTTCTAAAACAGTTACAACATCCATTATATCATAGAGCATGTGGTTAAAAAATAATATTTAAATTTATTATTCACAAGATTTTAAATAAGAATTCAGGAATATTATATAAAAATGTTATGAAAGAAATTTAATGATTTTCAAAAAAATTTAGTAAATATCAAATTATACGGTACCATTTAAATAGTCTGATAGCAAGTTAAGTTTAGAGGATTATATAAATAACAAGCCATTATTCTTTTAATAAACTCAGTAAGAGTTTGTTATTTGAGAAATAAAATAATTCTTGTGGACAGGAAAATGATTTATTCATTAAACTGGGTAAGCATAAGAAACAAATTAAAACATTTCTGTATAAACACAGTTCCCAAAACAAATAAAACTATCATAGTTTTGGTTCACAATTAAGTCAAACACATACTTAACTTCATGTCACACTATGGTGAGAGGTTCTGTATTTCACTGCAAGGTATATTTACAAGGAATTTAATTATTTAGTGGTTAATAACTTAATATTAACATTAAAGTAGACAATGATACATTGACAAATTAGGACCAAAGAGAGCAATATAGAATTCAAATTCTATAGAATACTACAAACAAGGTAAATATATTTGTAAAATATATACATAATTTATGTGTTATTAAATGCAAAAATTTGTTTTCAAAAATGAAATATTCTCAAAATTTAAAGTGAAGTTGTAAACTATCAAAACACTTGTTTGAAAATTTCTTATGCGATTAATAAAGTGATTTTAATATTTATAATTTTTAAAACATATTTTTTAACAACACATAAGCAAGAGAAAGGGATTACAAAAAAAAAAAAAAAGCATTGTAAGGAATACTAGATTTTACATGAATTTACAAATACTCATAATAAACAAAACTTATACCTAATAACTGTTACATGGATGTCTTATAAAACCCTTTATAACAGTAAAAGATGTGATAATTTTAAGATAGCTCACAAAAAAATCTACCATTCTGGCATATACTGACTAGTAAAAATAATAAAGTTATTTACAATAAGATAAACCAAAACAATTTGAGATATTTGAAATATACCTGGCTGAAATCTGAGACAGTAAAATTGGTTGCTTACTGACTCACCCATCTCATCATACCAATGATGACCAATAAATAGTACATAAAATAAAATAAAAAGGGCACAATTCCAATATAAATACATTTAAGATTGTAATATTTTAATCTTTTTAAGAATAAATAAATGTGAATTGGTTTCTCAATATAAAAACTAACTGGTATTTAAAATACTTTTAGAGATCAGGAAAAATACCCATGTCAGTAAAAAATCATCTTTTCTCAACTATGCTGATTTTGAAATTACTTTACATATTAAGGTATCAAACTTTTATTTTTTATGCCAATGCTATAAGATAACAAAACATAAAGGTGATTATTATTAACACACTTCAGTAAATATTTTATAAGTTTCTGTAAATGTTTTTTTAAGATGTTTGAACTGAAACAATGCGAAGAAAATTACGATTTTAATTGGTCACTTTAAGATGTTAGCTTATAAAAGCAGTAAAATTTAAATGTAGGGTATATAATTAGTAAAAAAAAGAAGTCATTCTCAAAACATTAATAAGGAAAGGCCAATGTATACACACTTAACACTAAAACCAATTACATCATTCATTGTTCTAAGAGCTTATGTCTATTTTCAAAAACTGTTCACATGGTAACAAACACTTCATAAATGTTGCCATTGTAGAAATACAAAATTTATACAATTACAAAAGACACTACTGTTCCCTTTGAAGCACAAACACTGACTATCACATTAACTGAATTTAAATAGAAATTACAGCATCAACTGTAAATTATGTAAACTATTTACATATAAACATAAAGCTATTTAAGGACACAGGCAAATAACTGAATTAGTAGGTATCTAATAATATCAAAGTCTTATTGAAGTGAAATACATACAATTAATTTCTATACCTTAGTGTACATTTAAAATTAAAAAAAAAAAGTTTTTATAAATTCAAGCATAAATATAAATAACTTGCAAGTTACAATAGATAATGTCAACCTGTCCTAACAACCGCTTCGTCCCACGGTCCACATATATTCTCTTTATACCTCTGGCAGTACATAAAAAATGCTGGGAACAAAAAGTTAACACACACGCACAAAATTACAAAAATGCCAGCATATACTGCTGCAACACCGAGCAAACCCACAAAAACCACCACAACGAACAACCCACTCACAGCAACTAACCCTAAGACTTCCAACCTTTTCCTCAACAACGGTAAAATCACAAATGACTCCACAGCAAGAACGACCACAGCGAAAGTGTGCTGTGAAGTATCTAATCTTGAGGCCAGGCAGACCGCTGCAAATAAAGATGAATTCAACGACAGACTTGGCGATGCTAGGCCGATGTTTGCTCCATAGTCTTGGAAAGCTACATGCACAATTAGCATTAGTGTCGACATTGTATATATGGTGTCTGTGCTAATGCTCTGTGTTAAGGTTTTGAGGATTGGCGAGAACATGTATCCAAAGAGGAGAAATACGATAATGCTCGTAGCATGCTTTTTGGCGGATTCTTGGTTGAAAAGGCGCCAAGGTCGTTCAGACCTGAAAAATAAAATATGATGAAATACAGAATGCTCCAAAAGTTTTTTTGTTTAAAAGAATGATTTAAAATTGATTATATTCGATAAATAATTTTTGTTAGTTATGAACTAAATTGTTTTTATAATACAAGAATTTCTTTGATATATCGATATTACAATTCTAATACTAAAACTTTTAATGTCAAAAAGTTATGTTAAAACGAAATTTTTTTTTCATGATTGAAAATTGAATGGAAATGAATGAAAATCAATAATCGGCTGATATTTCTAAAAAAAAAAAAAAAAAAAAAAAAATTCCTTTATCATGTTGAAAAATATCACATAGTTGAAAAGTTAATACATGTCTTAAAAAATAAAATAATAAACAGTTTTGAATTAGCACGATTTCAACTCTAAAAAAATTTAAAAAGAATATTTTAAAACTTATATGGTGCACCAAACGCTATAGATTAGAAACAAGAACAGGTTTCTTTTTTAATCATGATTTAAGTTACCACAATAAAATCTATTGTATTATAGATAACTTTATGATTAAAATATAATGATGTTATGGATCATAATTTAATTTGAATCATACCACCAAAATTCAAGTTCGGCTCGATGACTAAAACATAAGAATGTATTGAACAAGTGTACAATGGCACTAGTAAGTGTTTAAACTACAACACAAAATTTCTTTAACAGAAATGCTTGAATCAACATTTTCTTTTTAGAAAAATGCTAAAATGGTTGTGAGTTGCATAACTCTCAATGTTTATTCCAAATGATTTTTAGTTAACTTTTTATAATTAAATAAAAAGCTATTTTATACCAAATATCATCAAAACAAATACTTTTTCACCTTTATCTTGCTCCTTGTGTTAGGCCAATGATTAATATTTGGATCATAAAAGTGACAATTTCGCTAAATGTTTTAGTAAAAAAGCTAAATCATGTTTAATTTTTGCATTCAAGAAAGTTCTTTAGCATTCTGCTAAGAAAGCATCCACAGCTTAATTACTGGGTACTAGTCAATTTTCAAAAAATTATTTGTAGGAGGTAGTATACAGCATTATATCACCTTCTTATATAAGAGAGTTGAAAAATGTAGCTACTTTTATTCAAAGTTACCATATCCGTTGAAAATACTCCATTACCTTTTTATTTTACTCAACACTTTTCCCTGTTTGAATTTTTTTTTTAAATTTAAATAACTGAAATCTTTCAAATTTCTATTTTTAAAAGGTTCTTAGACATCAATTATTTCAAGCAGATTCATAACCGATTTCAAAGTTATAAAACACTGCCAAATACCTTTAAAGGAGTTCAGTACCGAAATGTTGTCAAAATCAAAAATTTTGATTTTAAAAAATAGTTTATACATTCAAGAAAAGAATGTTTTTATCTTACTCTTCCAGTAATTAGAACACCCCGAAATTACCTGTTATTTAAACACCACTAATAAGCATAACGCATGGAAATATCTGCATAAAGTGCGTTTTTCGAGCACTAGTGTTTTTCACAGATGTTGCAAATTCAAATTGATATATCTCCAGAACCATTAACGATTGGCTATTCAAATTTTTGAAGCATTTAATTTAAATAGTTTTAAACATTTTCTTCTCACAGAATTTTATTTTTTAAATTTTGTTTTAAAATATAACATTTAGCGTAAAGGATAACATACAAAAAAGCAAAAATTTCAATATAATAACTTTGATGTTTTAAATTTTTTTTTCTAATTTGCCCATCATAATTCTGTGAAGAAAATATTTTCCTTATGTAATTATGTATTGCAGAAAGCTTTCACTTAAAAAAAAATTTTTTTTTCTTTATTTATATCAAAATATGAAAACATCAAGTATTATGGATTTTTCTTAATATATATATATATAGATAGATATATAAAATAATAATTAAACACAATACTTAAAAAAATAAATTATTTCAAACTCATATAAATAGTATCTCATATATAGACATTTTTTTTTACATAAAACTATTTATAAATAGTTTTTATTATGTATTGTTGCACTGAATATAATATTTGGTACTGTTATATTTCTGTACCCTATTGGCAAATAACACTGCTTTTTTCATAATTTAATAAGAGAACTTATCAAAGTTAATAAATTACTATTCTTTAGATGATAGTGTTAGGTACTCTTTTAACTGAACTTTAACTTTAAAACTGACTTACTACATTATAAAGCCTCACTAGGAAATTTTGAAGGAATACAACATCATAAATAAAAAAAAATTTAGACAATGTCATTTGATTCTGTAATTTTAAGTTCTAAACTAATTAGTCCCAATGTTAGTTACCATGGTATGGCCCACCAGTCTTTCGAAGTGCAATTTTGTATGACAAAAGTTATAAGTATGAGAACGGACATACTGATGAGAACAGTAGTTATGGAAAATATGTCTTCATTTAGGTAGATGAAGGCAACGACAAACAGCACTGTAGTTGCAATTTCATGAGTAAGCACGCATACGCCGGTCAGCACTTCGTACCAGGAGTAGTTGTACAAATTCACGTTTCTTTTCAGATCCGATAGAAATGTCTCATCGACGTAGTTGTCTGGCACGCTTTGCTTTTTGTATAGAACCTTTTTCCAAGTTTTTTTAGGCATTTTGTAGACAAAATGTGCAGTTGATTGTGTTCATTTTCAACGGAATGACTTTTGTGTTTATATCTATGTTTATGTTATGATGCATTAGATCGTTGCCATTCCGAGACTGATAAATCGTTTGGCTTACTGGTTGGGAACATAACAAATTCCCTACTATGGAAAACCAAAAATGCTACGGCAAAGATAAAAAAAAAATATTTCTTTATTTTATCTTTTAAAAATTAAAGAAAAATTCAAGTGTTAGAGAAATACGAAAAGCGAAATGAAATTTGGCATTTATTCAAATGGTTTATTTTTAACTTAGATAGTGCTGCCATCTAGTAATCTTTACTTAAAGATAAATTTTCTTATTTGGCAGTTACTTATTTTCAATGCAATTTATTTTATGCAAGCGAATCAATGCAGTGTTATGCTGTGGCGTTTTTATTTGGAGGAATTTAGGGCTGTAGGCCCACCTAGAGTATTTGATTTCCCCCCCTTTTTTCCTGCAATTATCAATCTTTTATAATTACTATAAAATTTTCAAATTCACTTGGGTACAATTTTTTTCTTTCTTGAAATTCTATTATTTGGAATATGATGTACATTCACTCTTCAGAATAAAATCTTAAAAATCGAGATTTTATTTCGTTATTTATTTTTTACGATTCAGCTCGTAAATTGCTTTATGTTTACAAAAGAAAAGTCGCCTATGTCTCCCCTTTTTATGTGCGAGATTTTTTTTTTCTGAACAACCTTGATTTTTCCGAAAACGATACATATTATTATTTTGTATAGTTTAAGAAGCGTTTCAACTTTTTAAACTTCAGTTTTCATCCTACTCCAAAATTGATCATAATGTTTTTCACAAAGTCAGCTATTCAACGTCAATGATAACTGGACACAAAAATAATAATTATAACAATTAATCAAACACCAAGAAATATAATTTTACATTCCCCCTTTGCAACATATCTTTTTACAAAAAAATGGACATTTGATAAAAAAAAAAAAAAAAAAAAAAAACAGTAGTAAGTTAGAATAAGAAATATGAACAATTTTCTGATTGAAATGAATAATAAAGTGATAACCTCAAAACTGCACTATAAATTTGTTCCACATACATTTTTAATTTGAATTAATATTAAAGACTTTTTGTTTTCAGGGAATAATTTTCATTTAAATCTTCATATTTCCAAATTTATGATTTTTTCTTTTTAAGTAATATTATATTTCTACTTTCAATTAGTTTCAACTCCTAATACCACAGCAAAATATTTTAAACACAATGATATAATTTGCTTCTTACAAATTTTAAACTTTCCATTATTTTTTAATACATAATCTGTTTAAAAAAACACCGAGTATTTTCATGATTATATTGAAAAACAAGTAAAGTGTTGGTTCATATCATTGAACATTTGATTTGATAGTTGCTTTATAAAGACACTTTTTCAATGATAAACACATCTGTATAGCAATCGAAATTACTCGGACCTGAAGGAGTTAAAAACCAAATGCCATAATTACTCCCTCAATATGTCAAATCTATAGTAACTACCAATTTAATAACTTTAATTAAGTATCCCTCCTTTTTAAATTAATTTATTTGATCTTTTTTTCAAGTACATTTTAAATATTTTCATATAAAGCAGATTCCCGTCTTCTTTCAAGACGTAATTCCGGAAGAGCTTTCCTCTTCCCTTAAAAGACCTCCCCGAAAGTGATCTAGACTGATGTGATGTGTCGGTGCAGTATATATTTCGAGTAACTCCAATGAAGGAAATGTAGAATGATAGGAATGTGACAGAACTAATCAACAAATTGTCTGTTTAATGTTGCAAGACAGTCAACGCATTAAAAGGCTTAAAAGTGTCTTCCATTTACGACTTAATCCTCACCTTAAAATCGAAATCGTTGCACTTTTAAAAGTGATTTCGCGAGATCGCCATAAAATCCCGACGCCGTAAAAGGTGGTTATAAAAGTTCACATTGACAACACAAAATGTCATCTTTCCTTAAAATTTTACGGCCTCGTGATTATGAAGCCCTCAAAACTTAATTGTATAGATTGCTCGACGCTCCATTCAGATAATTCCAGTCTTTTGTTCTTCGTCAAAATGTTTCCGACGACGAAAATTAGATTTTTACGTCGATTTTCGGATTCTGCGGATGGCATCGTTAATGAGATACCGTGGGCGGTTGCCAGGTTTGGTTGTTATTCTGACTTAATTTTGTTCGTTGCGGTGGCAATGGCGGTGACAGTGTAGCTGGGATGGCAATCTAATAATAGGAATGGATTGTGTTTTATCGATACAAATTATTTGTCTAGGAAAGATTATTTTTTAGTATTGTCTCAATCGAGTATTTTGTTCGGTGTTGGCCTTAGTTGCTTTTCTACCTTGATGGTGTAATAGTTATGCGAGTTGACCGGTACTTATCTAAGTTGTTTGTTTACCCTTTTTATTGATAAATATTTTTTCACTTTAAGTGCAGAAATCAGTTATTCTACATATTTTATCTAGGTAATGTACAGATTAACCAGGGTGATTCGTTGAAATTCCGAAAATTGTTTCATTTCTCAAATTACCTTGGTAATCTGAAAATTACCTGGATAATCTGCCCTTTTCCTATTAGGTACACCTTTAAATGAAAATAAGATATTTGCTGGAACAACAGCAGCGTTTTTGTACGCTTAAGTTAACACAATGTTCTGTTTAGTTTTCGATTTCTAAATAATCAAGTTAATACAATCAAAAAATTAGTTGATAGAATCAATCATCAATCAATAAAAGAACTATGATACAAAGAATCAAACGGCTTAAAATATTAATACATTTAAGGAAATTAATATAATGTTATTTATTTATTTTTCGATATTCTATGAGAGAAACAAACTTTTGAACTTTGACCGTTAGAAGAAGAAGAGAAGCCGTTAATGTGTCTATTAACTAATTAAAATGCTGAAAACTCTTGATTTCGCACGTTAACGGAATCAGATTAGTTAGGAAATATGCACACTAACGGTTTTGGAGCCTTAACTTTAAAGACAATAAATAAAACAGTAATTGTATTTGAATGTGGTTTTTGATCCAAGAAATTAATATTTGTAAAATAGCGTTTATCAGATATCATTTTAATTGCTAATGTTCTTAATCTTGTATATAAGGAATATATAATATTCCACTGCGTTTAGGTAAGTGATCCAAATAGGAAAAGCCTATTTTCAGGAGCGCAAGTTTGTGTTTGGTCGAAATTCAATGCCGATTGCTGTACAGAAACGTCCCAGCATTGGCGGCTTCAAGGGGGGGGCCATGGGGGCCATGGCCCCCTCCTTGAAGGGTTCCCTCTTCCTTCCTAGCCCTTTCAAATATCCCAAAACTCTTTGAGAATTTCCAGTTTAAAAAACGGTGAAAATACAGATTTTTAAGCACAATTTCATTAACGTAAATTTTTTCGTTACAGTACAAAAAATTATAGCCCCCCCCCCCCCCTCAGAAAAAACCCTGGTTTTAAATGTATTTACGTACACAACACACGACACAATACCCGGTACACAACACAAGTACACAGGTAGTGACCATCCCCCTCCTAAACAACGATTTCCTTTTTTCCGGGGGCCTCTGCCCCTTTTTGGAACAACCATGCTCTTCTAAGCAACCATGGCGCCGAGGGTAATTTCAACACGTGATGTCTGGACTAGTGTGTGACTTTTGTCACTTGGGCATGGAATCGGTACTGTGTTATTGTTATAACTAGTTTAGACAGGCCATTTATTGTGAAAATATCTGTTGAACTAGCAACACTTTTATTCGTTGTTTAAAGATTTCGTGATCATTTTACCTCGAGTAATTAGTGACGAATATCTACAATATGTCTTCAAAAAGAAAAAATGAGAGCATTTTTAAATACTTCTCTAAAAAGAAATACTTAAATACCAGAAGAGTATTTTAGAATCTCGGTTTACATACCTTTATTGGATAATATAATTGAAGACCTAATAGGAAGATTTCCAAAAGAAAATTTGGATTGTTTTGGCTTTCGATTACTGATTCTAACCTCCGATATGGAAAAGCCAACAGAATCAGAAAGCAACGAGCTTTAAAACTTATTAAAGAAGTTCATACCAATTTTAGGACTGACACAAATGAGTGTTATTCTGATTGAAAGTGAGCTAGCACTATGGAGAGAGAAATGGAAAAAAGAAGAATAGCTCCCCACTTCTGCCATAGATACATGAGAGCTTGTGACAAATATGTATATCCTACTATTTACGAGTTACTTAAAATTTTGGCAACACTACCAGTTAGCGTTGCCTCTGCTGAAGAAGCTTGATGAAGTTGCTGATGAAGTTTATCTACCCTTCGACGCTTGAAAACGTGGCTAAGAGCTAGAATGGGGGGAGAAAGGTTAGCAGGACTTAGCTTGTTGCATACTCACAGAGACATAAACATTGATGTGAGCTGTGTCATAGGCAGATTTGCCAAAACAAAGCAGAGGAAATTGGATTTTGTTCTTTAGGCTTTCAAAGAGTAAAAAAGTGTGATTGTAAAACAATTATTAACTATTTTTATTTTTTGTAATTTCTTTGTTTTACTCTTTTCTTATTTTTCAGGAGAGCAATTCAAGCTTAAATTAACTTTTTTAATTCTGCATCAAATGAAAATTAATAATTTAGAAAATTCTACACTTATCATTGCAATCAAGCATTTAATCAGTAGTTAGTTTATTATAATTAGGTTACATAGTGCATACATTTTACGAACTTAAAGTTTAAAATGGCCCCCCCTGAAAAATGAACCTAGGGCCGCCTTTGCGTCCCAGACGAACTCTGCATCATCATACAGTCAACTCGCGATAACTCGAAGTCTCATAAGTCGAATATTCGTTTATCTCGAAGTTTTCATTCGGTTCCAAGACAATTTAATGGTTTTCAGCACTAAGTTATCTTCTTATCTCGAAGTGTGTACATCTTTTTTTAAGTAGGAAGTTTTTGTGAAAATTTTATTATCCTAAAATATAAAACCCTCCACAAAATGCCAATAAAAAAAAAAAACAAAAAAAAAACGATTTTTATTTTTTCCTCTTTACATCGTGTTTTATAATTTAACTTGTTACCGGGAAAAACCCGTTGTACCGGGGAAAACTCGTACAGAAAGTAAACGGGCCTTTACATTCCATTCCATATTTGAAGTGTGTGCCAATTGTGTCTTTGGCTTTGAATAGTGTTAAAAAGTAAGTTGAATACGCTTCGTCCAACTCAAAAAGTTAAATTGATCAATGAAACTGAACAAAATCTGCAATGTAAGAAGAAAGACGTTGCTATAAAGTACATAATTCCTTCGAATACTCTTTCAACCATTTTGAAAAACAAAGACGATTTTTAGAAGACGTGCATCGAAACTCGATCCATCGTGTAAATGAGTGAAGGCCTTTCTTGGTGTCGAAGCTGCTCTATTAAAATGGTTTGAGACATATCGAAACCAGAATCTCCTCTCAGTGGGATGATATTAAAAGAAAAGGCGAAGGACTTTGCTCGTTTACTAAAAGTTGAAGGATTTATATCAAGTGTGGGATGGCTAGAAAAGTTTAAAGCGAGACACGATATTGTCTTCCGGACTTCACATGAACAAGCGAAAGATGTCTGATGAAATATGCCTTGATTAGAAAATAACTTCCGAGTGACTTCCGATAACTCGGAAGAATTTGGCCAGTCCCTTGAACTTCGAGTTATCGCGAGTTGACTGTATTTGCATCAACATAATTTTGCAAGAGGCTGCATGCAAAGAAGAGGAAAACATTGGATAAACATAAAAATTAAACATAAAACCTACATAGTTAATTTTCCTTTTAGAGCAATAATCATTGCAGATCAAAAAACATTCAGTAGATATTAGAGCAATCATCGCATACCAATAATCTAACTTTCAATAATAAAGGTTAGAGCTTGAAAGAATTTATTCAATCTTTTCTTGATATTCTTCGTTATTTAGGCTTATTGAATCCTTTAAATTAACTACGGTTTTGTGCTTGTGTATAAGTGGGTGGTTGCCTGGCTGAGTATCTCGATGGCGGATAATCTGCGGAGGCTTAATTTTCTCCTTTGCCGTCATTCAATCGAAATGAAACTTGGTAGAGAGATTCGATGTCGATGACATTTCATTCTATCAAATTTTGGAGCAGTATCTGTCACTAAAAGGTCGCTTTTACGGAATACTAATGAAATAATTTTCTGACTTCCAATCGCAGTAAAATTGTATTTAACCGATCATTGAAGAAACTCTTTCCTGAGGAATTTTTTTTTTTTAATTAAATGAATGAATGAACTGTTTTATTCAGAAAAAAAAGGTATTTGCATGTGAGTGCATAATTTCACGTTCATTTTTAATAAACAAATTTTGAAACTTAGTTTGCCGTACATTTTGCTGATAGAAATGTTTTTGATATTTAGGGTTCGATGCCAACACCAAGAACACGCTGTTTACAGAATCGGATCTGTGTTAATGAATAAAAAAATTGACAATGCATATAAAAGATTTATGTTACATGCAATGCATTAAAGGGTTTTTAAATTTTATGGGTTATATTATTTTTATATTTTATTGTCAATGATGATCCCACTATAATTTAAAAAATCGAAGTTGTAAAAAAAAATCTAAAATAAATACATTTTTAAATTTAAACTACGACTTAGTTCTAACTACCTCATTTTGATTTTAAGATTCCGGATTTGATAATTTTTGGTTAAAACAAATAACAAAGAGAGCATATTTTGGTTGGTAGAAATTGAAAACTGAGCTAGAAAAGGAGCAATTTTGAGGGATCATTAATCGACCTTCTGTTTCTTACTCATTAAGATGGTATGCCTTCTTCTACTTTGATTAATATGATCAAAATTTTGCAGTTTAACCCCGCCTCCCACTCTCTTCTCTCTCCTTTTAAAAATGTGTACTATTTTCTCCACAGATATATTGATTAAAATAACGTAACACGTGTTGGCTTGTGTGGATAAATTGATATCAAATTTAAAATTTGATATCAATTTAGCCATTAAGTTCGATTATTTTTTTAATTATTAACTAGAATAAATTCATATTGAACCATTCTATGTTCTTGTAAACTATGTAGTAATTATAACAAATAGTGAGGTGTGGCTTTCCAATAAAAATAATTTTATTATGGTTCCATGAAATTAGCATTCAAGACAAAAGCAAACTCAAGCAAGATCGTCATGTGTAACGTTAAAACGTTGACTGCAAAAGCGACAATTGTCACCCTGGCCAATCAGAATTGATTGCTAGAGATGACAATTGTCAACAACAACATATTTTATATTTTTTTAAAAACTTTTCTACAAAATTTCTTTGTACATCCATACTTTCCTCTCTCTCTTTTTTTCTCCCCTCCGATTCCAACACTCAATTGGTTATTGTTCTTTTTCAGAATAACGGCATCCAGCAATTGGCCAGCGAGGCCACCGTGTACATCGTGCTGGAAGACGTGAACGATGAAATCCCCCTGTTTATAGAACGGGAACAGGAGACTGTATTAGAAGGAATGCCCCCGAACACAAAAGTCACGCAGGTGCAGGCAAGCGACAAGGACGGCACCTATCCCAACAACAAGGTGAGCAACCGTTCAACGAAACGATAGAGTTGAAACGATATAAACGATATCTCGGGACAACATTACGTGATAGACTGAGAGGCGACTGCAATTTTTGGACCCCATCGAACATCATTCTGAATTTTTTTATGGAAATTGGAGAAAAGTGAGTAGATTACGAATCCACTAGTCTGCCGTGGCAAAAATGGCCGAAACTGGTCAAAATTCGACTTTAAATAAGTTGAACTAAATCCAATTGCCAAATGCGCCATAACTTGCCAAATAATGAGCATTTATTTTTTATTTGGTAACCCTCACTCTTAAATTTTCAATTAAGAAGGTTGCAGATGATTCAGATATCTGGCGACGGTCTACTTGTATCTATTAAAAAGGAGCCAAGTTGGCAATAAACATTAAGTCACGGATGACGTGACTGATGTCGCCAATTTGGTTTATTTTAAAAGATATAAGTTTTCCGAGCCAAAGATCAGAAATCATTTGCGCTTTTTCTGAAATCATTGAAAATCAAAATGAAGTGGGTTGCCAGACGAATAAGTTTGTTCTCTTTTTGGCAAGTTATGACATATTTGGCAATCGGATTTTAGTTCAACTCATTCCAAGTCGATTATTGATCAGTTTCGGCCATTTTTGCGACGGCAGACCAGTGGATTCCTAATCTACTGGCTTTTCTCTAATTTCTATAAAAAATTCAGAATGATGTTCGATGGGGTCCAAAAATTGCAGTCGCCTCTAGGACTATAGTAATACTGATAACCTGCGCATATAGTTTTGTATTAAACTCAAATAAATACTTATAACAAAAAAAAAAGAAGTTTTTTTAAGTTTAAATATTAACTAATATTTTACTTTTCTAACCGCGGATATTAAAAGAGTTTTAACGAATCTGCCACACATCGTTCCAATCAGCTAATCAGGACGTAGTAAACCGGTTCACACATCTTAGTAGCGTATACAATGAACTCAAGTAAGCTTGTATTAATGTATAGTATACGGGAATTTTGGAGGTGGGGATATTTAGAACTTCTTAAGCGGCATTACCATAGCGATTTTGATTAAAATCGCTATAGCCGTTTTTTTAGCAATTGCTGAAAAAAATTATTTTTTATGTTTTGTGCGAATGCGCAATATTGACGAAAACCTTAATGTCATGTCCCATGGCTACGACAAAGCCGTACACCAAATTTGAACATTGTAGGTTAATTCGTTCGGGAGTTATGTTGACCATATACAAGAAGACATACATCACAGATATTTTTCTAGACTACTTTTTTGAGGTCAGGATGTTCCAAAACGTGGAGAAATAGAAAAAAAAAAAAGAAAAAAAAAAAAAAAAAACTACATTAACATATGGGTAATTGAAAGTAAAAATACGGCATTCATACATAAAACTTAATTATCAAAATGGTTTCCGTAAAGTGCGATTGACATTCTACGAAAGCCTTAAAAATGCACCAGTCCCTTTGCAATAAATTACGCAACAAACCCAAATAATTCAATCAGTGCATAAAATAACACTACATGACGTACGACGCAAAAGCTACACCCTCAAAACAATTCATAAATATGTAATAGCTAATTGAATATCGACCCCTGACAGAACAAGAGCCCACAAGGACAAAACATCGAAACTTCAACAGAAATCAGTTCACAATACTCCAAAGGGAGAAACGTGATTGCGAAAGTCATATAAAAAGTAATAATAATAATAATACTAAAATTAGAAGTAAATAGAAAGGAATGCCTTGTAATAAGTTCGGTCAATATTTGTCGCTGCAGCTCGTTAAACCTTAATTAATTCGAGGGCGATAATCTAATTGGAGTTGTTAATTGGATTATTGCCTTTTGTACCCACTGGAGAGAACAGAACTTGTCGACGGAATTGTCTTTGGCTGGATTCTGTGATTCGAATGAAAGTTGTGTTTTTTGAGAGAGAAAAATGATCGGCCCAAAGTGATGGTGGAAGTGTTTAATAACAGGTTCTTTTGCTTTAATTGAAGTTAGAATACGAAATGAATTGAGTTAAAGGTTCTGTCTACTTTGGATGCATGAAAACAAAACGCTATTTTTATAATTTTTTTTTTAAGAATACTGTTATGTTTATTGATAAAAAACTTGTTAGGCTTAACCCCTTGGTACGGATTTATTTGGGAAAATTTTTGCTTTTTGAACGGTTGGTTCAAAACAATAAAGGAACTTTAAAGGAATACAGCCAAATAAACTATTTTTTTTAAAGTATAGGTAAACCAACCGATGTTTGACTTAACCTATTGGTCATTTCACACCAAAATAAACTCAGGATGCCACAAATAACACAGCCAGCCCATAATCATGAACAAAATCTTAACATTAAATCACTTTCTACAATTTCAGTTTCTTTAACTACATCTGGAAGTGTCACACCAACTTTAAATGGTAAACTGACATTAGATTTTGGTAATCCAGCAAATCGATTCATTAACTTTTTAATACAAGTTTGTTGATGCAAAAAAAACCTCCTTTCTCATTACAATCAAAATTAACTCCAAGTAAAAATTTTACCTTTCCTAATTCTTTAACATCTAAACTTGCCTTAAGTTTTGAAATAACAATTTCTATTTCTGAAATCTCTTTTCCAAATAAAATTAGATCATCAACATATACAGCTAATATAACATTATTGTACTTATAAACACAATTAACCCAACACAAACTTTCAAATCCAAGTTTCTTAACTATCGAATCAAACTATGTTGCCCATTGCCTTAAAGATACTCTAAGTCCATAAATGGCTTTTTCTAGTTTACAGACCTTTTGTTCATTACCACTTTCTACAAAACCAGGTGGTTGTCTCATATACACTATCGTGTCCAATTTGCTGTACAAATATGCAGACTTGACATCAAGCTGAAAATGATTCCAACCTAACAAACACACTAAAAGTATAAAAAGAAATTTTAGTACAGAAAAATTTATCACAGGTGAAAAAATATCAGTGTATTCAAAAATATGTCGTCCTTGTCCCTGTTTGAAATCTTGTGCACAAAGTCTCGCTTTGAACCGTTGTACTTTATTGTTATCATCGCATTTAACCGTGTACACCCACCTACATCCTACAATCTTTGCATTTGGCGGCGGGTTAACTAACTTCCAAACTTGTCTGTCTTTCATTGTTTGAATTTCATCTAACATAGCAGAATCCCACTCGATCTTATCTTCACTCTTCTGTGTATCTGCAAAGCTCTTTGGTAATTCCACGTTATAAATTTCATCTTGAAATATGTCTTCTATGCAGTTTTCAAAATACATAGACTCATTACTTTGTTCTTCTGAATTAGTTTCTCGATTTTCATTATTGATATTCACAATTTCAGACTGAGCTTGAACAGTAGATTCTGGTTTAAAAGAACACACACTCGAATCATACACAATGTCATGCATTTCGCAATATTTTTGAACGTCATTTTGTGATCTTAGTCTTGCATTATCAGGTGTAAAATAATACACATAGACCCTATTGCCTAATGTATTCATCTTTTCCTCTCGTCTCCATGATTTAACATCCAGTTTTTGTTTATCTGCTCTCTCAGGACGCATCTCTTTCTTACCATCCAACTCCTCTACTTGAGTTTTATTAACCTTTGAGACTGAAATGGTATTCTCATTTTCCTGTTCATCTTCGCTAAAATGTTCACTATCAAGACTTCTAATTTTTACGTATTCACATGCTCTATCTTTACCAAATAAAACATCAACAGCTCTCTTACCTTCGTCTATTTTCACGTGTATCGTTTCTACAATTTTCCTTTTTTTTGGTAGATAAATCCTATACCCCTTGGTTTGACTTGCATAGCCAATTAAGATACCTATCTTTGCCCTTGGTTGTAACTTATTTCTGTTAACTTTAGGTATATGGACAAATGCCAATGATCCGAATATTCTAAAATGCCTTACTGACGGCTTGTGACCAGTCCAAAGTTCAATTGGAGTTTTTCCGTTTAACAATTTATGTTCACAGCGGTTTCTTATGTATGTAAACGCGTATAACGCTTCTCCCCAAAATTGTGGCTTTAATCCGCTATCAAAAAGCATAGATCTGACCCCGTCCATACAAGTTCTATTAAATTTTTCGCAAATTCCCATCTGCTCTGGTGTTGCTACGGATGATCTTTCAATTCTGATCCCCAACTCACGCAAATAAGTTTCGAATTCTTTATGACAAAATTCTAAACCATTGTCTGTTCTCACGCACTTTAATTTAGTATTATGTTGTCTTTCGGATATCGCCAAGTAGTTTTTGAAACAACCAAAAACCTCCGTTTTCTCCTTGACCGTATATACTTCTACTTTCCTTGAGAACTCATCAATTATGGACAAAAAATATCTTTTCCCTCCTAAAGTTTTTGTTGATGCAGGTCCCCATAAATCCATATGTATTCTATCCAGAACATTACTAGTTCTTCGTTCGTAATTTAATTTTAATGATGACCTAGTTGATTTTGCTATTTTACATGTATCACACGAGTCGAATTTACCAACTAACTTTTCCAAACCATAGACCACATTATTTCGACTCATCTGCCTTAATAAAGGAATATTGACATGACCAAAACGCTTATGAACTATTTCAATGTTCGTACTATAAGTAAAATTACATTCAGACCTTTTACTATTGCAATAAGCATATAAAATATACAATCTACCCTTCCTACGTACAGAATAAAAATACTCGTTCAATTCATTATATACAATCATTCTATCATTTCCCCAAAACACTGTATGCTTTGCTATATCAATGCATGCACCACTTATCAAGTTACGGCGTATGTTAGGTGCGTACAATACATTTCTCAGAATCAAATTTATCTTACGATTAGCATCTGTAAAAACTAACTTTACAGTACCTGTACCTTCAATCTTTAGATTTGTGTTCTTGTCTCCTACAAAAGCTGTTGTCGATACTAGACTTTTGAAATCCTCGAAATACTCCTTTTTGTTACAAAAATGGGAAGTTGCCGCTGAATCTATGAGCCACTCGCTCATTTCTAGATTCTTATCCTGAATAACTACATGTGGATCCAAATCACTTTCTGACCCCACATAGTACATGTCGCTTTGAAAATGTCGGTCTTGTCTTCGCGATGTGTTATACTGTTTTTGTGTGACTGGCTGTTTCTGTAGTTGAACCCTGCAATCTCGCATTATATGTCCTTTTTGCTTGCATCTCCAGCACGGCCCCACAATTCTTCGTTCTGTAGCTCTTTGAGGATAATTAGGCTTTGTCGTTTTCGGCCCTTTTGCAATGAACGCATCCGCTATCCCCTCAACTTCACTGTCTTTCTTCTTCTGTAATATGCGGCCAGATTCATTTATAAGACAATCTTCCACATTTTCCATCCTAAAGTTGTCTTCATCAAGTCGATATAACACTTGAACTATATTGTCGTATTCAGCCGGAAGCCTTCTGATTAACTGGAAACACTGCAACAACTCGGGTATTGCAAATCCAGCTTCTTTTGTCTGTTGTGCTTTCTCCGCGACTCTTTTGATAAAGATCCCAATCGTCTCGTTCTCTGGTTCGAACCTCAGATCATAGAATTCGTCAACAAGTCCAGCCAAACGTGCTCTTGAAACCGATTCAAAATTCTTTTTCAGAATTTCCCACGCTTCTTTTCCGTCTGTTGTAGCTGAAATCAGGGATTGATACTTCCGTTCCACTGCTTGATATATTGTTGTATATGTTCGATCTTTTCTCCAGTTGTACATTCGCCTTTCTCTGTCTGATGCTTCATCCGGACATGGCTTCGCCTCGTTCGTAATAAACTCCCAAGAACCTCTGTCTATTAGCAGCACTTTAACGTCACATTTCCAACTAGCATAGTTCGTCGAATTTAGCTTCGGAAAATTAAAACTTAACTCAGATAGTTCAGTCATCTTCAGCACGCTTTTATCTTAAATAAGTTTGAAATACACTTTATCACGTCAACACACTTCTGACTTCTATTAACTCATTGGGCTTTTCTACTGGCTTTCTCCGAGAACCCTATTCAGGGCACCCTGTCCTGGGCCCATAACCCTATTGGTCATTTCACACCAAAATAAACTCAGGATGCCACAAATAACACAGCCAGCCCATAATCATGAACAAAATCAATTTAATAAGATAAGTTTACAAGTATGAAGCCTCATCACCATCACAATCCAATCCTGTATATATATACCTTTTACAACCATTACGGTTACAGAAATAACTATGAAATTTGCATAACATGGAGTACGACACATAATAATTCAATAATAAATATAATATTAAATAAATCTCCAATACCAATTGACTTAACCAATCATGGCTCTTGTGACATTAAAATCCATCCAATCAAACTAGTTTGAATGACGAATTAGGTTCGTCATTATTAACAGGCAAAACAAGTGGATGACGAATCTCAGCCGTCAAATGTATACACAAGGGGTTAACAAAAATATTCTCAAATTAAAAAATAATAATAATAATAATTACGGATTTTAATCACGTTTTTAGTGTTAAAATGCCAGGTACACAGGGCCGACCAAACGGTATAGTGGTTAGTGTGCTAGTTTCTAGATCGCGAGGTTGCGGGTATAGGCATGGGTATTTGTAAATGTATGTTGGCTTGTCTAATGACGAATGTTTCGGCGCATTATAGCCCTAGTGTTGCTGACGGCGCCAGATAATCTGAATACAACCAACAACAAGCCAGGTAAACAGGAGTCCTCAAAAAGTAGGTAAGTGTGCGCTGCAGAAAAAATCTGAACAATGGCCCATCTGAAACAAAAAAAAATTGAATGGTTTTATGTTTAGTGTGGTGACAGTAGCTATATCTCGTACCTTTAATATTAAATAGTTGATTTTTTCATAAAATATTTTTCATATTTTTTCATAATAAATAAAAAGTTGATTTTTTCATGTTTTTCGTCAAAAAGAAAATAGTAAAAATTCAAATTTTGCAATAATTGTGGTACGGGATAAGTGTACAGAATATGTGGTTACAATTTCAAAAGGATCAGTTCAGTAGTTTCTGAGATTTTTTCAACAACGCACACCAACCTACTTTTTGAGGACTCCTGTTTACCTGGCATTTTCATACTGAAAAAGTGGTTAAATTTTTTTTTTTTTGTAATTTACGAATGCTTTTGTTAAGCATAACAAGTTTTATATCAATAAACATAACAGTTTTCAAAAAAAAAAAAAAAAAAAAAAAAAAAAAAAAAAAAATTAAATTAATAGAATTAGCGTTTTTTTTCATGCATCCAAAGTAGACAGAGTCCTTAAAATATCAATTATACGAGCTAAAATATTTTTTTAAATGTTGGTGAAAAAGTTGGGAGAAATGACCAGGATTATCATATAGAATTTGAAGCGACTGTTTTGAGTTTTGACATTGACAAAG
This sequence comes from Linyphia triangularis, assembly GCA_963978545.1. Lineage (NCBI taxonomy): Eukaryota > Metazoa > Arthropoda > Arachnida > Araneae > Linyphiidae > Linyphia > Linyphia triangularis. The sequence continues at coordinate 19,134,982 of OZ021723.1, read as the reverse complement.
AAAAAAATAATCCACGGACGATTACTAAAGTGTTTTCAGTCCTTTAAATTTGAAACAACGTCACTTATAGCAACGACAGCTATGGCATAAGTTTTTTGAGGACAGTAATTGAGTGTTGAGGGTTCACCCTGTATAAAGGCCAGAAAAAGTAAAAGTCAGTAAAGTTAGCATGTCAGTTTGAGGTTAGCTTGATCTATAACACAATCGAGTTATTAAATTATCATTTATTTCTGGACCTTATCATCATTAAGTGGTATCATTAAAAATAGTTTGATTAATAAGAACTCTTGCGTTATGCATTGCAACCTATTAGTTCAAGATGGTGCAATGAGACCATTATGATTCACTTGCAACATGCTAAAATACTCGTCTTCAAATGCTCAATCTTTCAGGTTAACTACCTGTTGGCAGCATGATTCCTTTACATGGAAGTGGTCTAGGGATCGAACCAAACTAGTACTCTGCTCTATCCCTTCTCAAAATAAGTAGACGCGGTGGCAATTGCGACACACAGTCTCATCTTAGATGTAGGTCGATCTGGCTGAAGTTTTCTTCCATTTGAGACTCAAACTCCCTTGAAAGACCCCCCCCCCCCCTAAAGGCATACCCTTCTTCACACAGATTTTGATCTGACTATATGTGTCAACAGTACATAGCTATAGTGTAGCTCTTTCAACAGGCCATCTCCAATTCAACCAAACCAACAACATACTCTATCCGAACTTGTAACAAAACAGCCACTGTACTTACTCTGTGATAGCTAATTTTACATTTTGTCCCCTCACTTGAAATGAGCTACAGCTTTACGAGCAAATTGAATCTCAAGAAGGATTATCTTTCGTCGGCCTTCACTTATTTATAAGGACAGGCACTAAGTTTTACAAATTTATTCCATCCAAAAGAAACTCAAGCACCGTCCTACTACAAGTCATCCACAACTTCAGTTCTTTCTCGTTGAACAAGGGCAACACTTCCAATAAAGGGCCTCGTTCATTATGCGCGACACTTTGCTCTTGATGGATGTGCTCCTTCTCTCTCCGCTCCCTAACCAACACCCATAGAGAAGAAAACAGATTGCTTTCCTGTCCGTTATTCCATCCACTAGAAATTTGCGATTGTGTTTCGGTTTATATTGTTTCGTTATACTGTTCTTTCCTAAGGCTTGGCTTATTTAAGAAGATATTGTGCGAAATTATTTCCTAAGCATATGCATAGGAGAATTTTTTTTTTTTTATAACTTTTAACGCATTGCACCTTTTGGTAATAAAGTGACTTAACTCAAAATTCATTTTTGAGTACCTTTGTAATGTTGTAAACACATGTTGAGCGCGACCTTTTTGTAATGCTGTAAACACCTTAACTAAAAAATGAATTTTGAGTAAAGGTGTTTACGGCATTATAGACTACATAGGTGTGAAGCTGAAAGAACGACATAAGTCAGTTACAACTTGAATTTAACTGGTAAGCAATCTTGTACTGTTCAACCAACTACAACTACATGCAGTCTGTTATTCTGTGCACACAGTAACTCAAAAATAAAGAATTTTAAATTTTTTATGTCACTTTACTAGAAAGGGTGTGATATTGGTAACGATTTGATTGGACCAATCATTCCGCTGTTGACCGCTTAAGGATTTTTATGGGAATATCATTTCCCCTGCTGAGATCTCGCATAAAAATGAGATTTCTTGAGGTACGCAAATGTGCTGACTAACCATCTGAAATGTAATCTTAGGTTTTTAGTTTAGAAATAGAGTTAACTGAACTCCTGGTTAGAAGACAGACTTCATCCTGAACATGCAAATATCTCTGCAATTTCTAATTTAAATTAAATTGGAAACGACAGGGATTGTGGCTCATACTCTTTGTCAATAGTCGAGTTGTTAGGAGGTGTTTTCTCACATGAGAATCCTTTGAAAATCTGGTTGGTTGTTTTCAGATTATCTGGCACCGTCAGCAACACGAGGGCTATAATGCGCCGAAACATTCGTCATTTGACAAGTCAACATACATTTACAAACACCCATGCCTTACACGGGACTCGGAACCAGCAACCTCGCGGTCTAGAAGCTATCACGCTAACTACTATACCGTTTGGTCGGCCCTTTGAAAATCTGGAAAAGTGTGTAACTCTTTAGTCAGAAAATATCCATTACAACCTATCGAAACATGTTGCACTCTCTCGGAAAAAAGTGGTACAGCTCAAAATTCTTTATTCTGATATAGAGGATATACAGATTCCCAGACTACATGAACTTGAAAGCTTGTTGAACGACATCAAAATGGCTTTCTTTCAAGTTGAAACTGACTTACACCACTGTTTCTTCAACTTCAAGTCTATATTGTCTGTGATTTTGTACACACTTAGCTGAAAAATGAAGAATTTTGAATTATGCCACTATTGAAATAAGGGTGTAATAAAGTGTACTGATGAAAACGAAAGACAGTCAAATACGCAAATTTATTTAAAAAAAAGTAAAGAATCAGTTTCTATCAATTAGAGATGTTATCTGATACTTAATTTGGAAAAAAATCACTGATTATAACTAAACTTACCGACGTTTCGTAATTAGTAATTCGTAATTCGACAATTTTATAAATACCTATTTCTACAGATTGCGGTCAAATGACCACTTTTCAAATAAACTTTAATTTTTTTTCCAGTTGATATTAAATAATACAGAATTTTAACATAGGCAATAAAACACAAAATAATTAAATATTTATTTTTTCTGGCATTAGGAAGAAAAATAAATACCTGGAATTTAATTTTTTTTATTAAAGTCTCAAAAGCGGTCACGTGACCGCGCTCTCGTAGGATTAATGTTAACCCTTTGCGCTCGAGCTGTGCCTCTCAGGCACCACATGATTGGATGCCGCAACACGAGAAGACTACTAGGTTTGATGCGGAAATTCGATGCAAGGCCAATGACTGTGTTTAGTTTCTATGAAGTGAAGGCTTAACCTCAAACCGAACCGAAAATGCCGCGAAATGTCTCGATTTGCTGGTCCCTCCGCTCGAAAAAGGACTCGAGTGCAAAGGGTTAACTAACCTGCATCGAAATAACTTTGAGGCTGAAAAGACTAAAGTGGCAGTGTACTGTTCAATTGAGACAAGCTACAACTCTGCTCTCAAATTGAGCCCCCAAGAAAGATGATCAAGTCTTCTTTACCCGAAATTTCAATGACAAACCCCTCCAAATGTACAAATTTATTCCTTTCTAAAGAACAAAGCACTCACCCCCCTGAAGCCTTTTCAAAATTCTTTTCGTTGAGTGAGAGTTGGTCCAAAAGAGCACCTCCAATAAGAGACCTCATTCATTATGCTCGACACTTTGTCTTGATGGATCTTTCTCCATGGCGCTCCCTAACCACAACATCATTGAGTTGAAAGCAGATTAGATTCGCTCTTTCCACTAGAAGATTGCTTTTGCATAGATTTTTTTTTTGTTTCGTTCTTTTTGTGATTCTTTTGGGGTTTGACTTATATCATAAAACGCTGGAAAATTTATTTATATGAAAAAAGGAACTAGGCGTTGTAAAACGAAACCTGCCAAACAAAATTGTCAGCCATTAAAAGTTCTGAAATTGCATACTTTGGTCACCAATCGATCATCTTTAATTTCTTAGGGAAACTTTCCACTTTTTGAACTAAACAGAATCTATTAAGAAAAATCTTTTAATATCACGGCTTTTCGAAATAATTCCGGCTTTGTGCAGCGAGTGAAAAGAAGCAAAACGCTGCCGCTTGGTGACCACTATTTGAAGTACTGGTGTTCGTTTTCATGCATACTCAAGTACCACAAATTCCTCGGCTAATATTGGCTCGACACTGATGGATAATCCTGATGTGGTGTGTTGTAGACTGGCCATTGCTAGGGATCTTAGCCAATATCGCTCACTGAAAGTTTCGAAATGTTGGTGCATAGTTTTTAAATTGAAATATAGTGTTATAATAAAAGACGGAGATGGGGTGAAAAATATGTTTTGTGATGGTTTTGACATGTTTATTTTTAAAACGTATTTTGGAACGATGCTTGAGTTCCGGCATGAACTCGCCAACCTTTACAGAATCCTTGTTTCCGACATATACCAATACCGCTGTGTTACCTGGACAACACCAATAATTGAATTGCATTGGTGTAAAGATGCAATATCAATATTTTGCCAAAACCATTTTCTCACCATTTAGTAGCATTCTAAAGAAATTGTTACACTGTTTGTTTCTAGATTACTTTTGGAACAAGGGCATTAGGTTAAAAAAACAATCAGTGACAAGTTTTGCTATACTTGGGAAGAGGTTATCGATGTCGGAGTTCAGCATTCATTTAGATCTTGTGTTGGCGCAGTATGGCCCTTGTGTTGCCCTTGCGCCGTTAAACTTGAACCAACCAACCAACCAACCAACCAACCAACCAACCAACCAACCAACCAACCAACCAACCAACCAACCAACCAACCAACCAACCAACCAACCAACCATTTAGATCTTGTGTCTTGGATAATTCAATGCAACCAAAGCCTTTCTAGTTTTCGTATGTTTTCGAATTCCTCGTAGCAGAATTTTTAGGGGCTTACTGTGTCTTTAGCCTATATCTTCATCCAAAAAACTAACTTAAATTGCATAATACTTTAAGGAAATTTTGTTACTATTAAACCATACCAGTATTTTAAAGCGAAGGTGTCCAGAGGATGTAAATATTCAGGTAATTTAAATAACCAACTAGTTGGTTGGTTTGTATAAATTTCTGGCGCAAGAGCTCAGTAAGGCCATACTGCGCCGAAACATCGTAAGTCGGACCTTAACTATTAATTGTCCCGGTATAAATATCCAGATAGAAATCGAGAGTAACTCAAAACTGAATTCATTCTCAGGAGGTTCTTTCTGAAGGAAGGCTGTTATTTTAAACGACAGCCTTCACAATGATAAGGAGTTTCTTTTATGTGGGTAATAAATCGATTAACACGAAATGATCTCATCTGAAATTTCAAACAATTTAAAAATAACTCATTTTCAATTAATTTCAGATGAGATTCATTCACTTCGACTGTAGATCTTCACCGTGCTTATAGGAAATTCATCCATTTTGGCCGCGTGAAGCCCCATGGGAAGCTCAGTTCAGCAACCCTGTAGAGAAGAAAAGGTTGTACCGGTTTGGCGAGCATTATGGCTTCACGCCGCCATAATGGATGAATTTCCTATGAGCACGGTAAAGATCTACTGTCTATATTAACTCCAACTTAACTTAAGCCGACCAAACGGTATAGTGGTTAGCGTGCTAGCTTCTAGACCGCGAGGTTGCGGGTTCGAGTCCCGTGTTGGCATGGGTGTTTGTAAATGTATGTTGGCTTGTCTAATGACGAATGTTTCGGCGCATTATAGCCCTCGTGTTGCTGACGGCGCCAGATAATCTGAAAACAACCAACCAACCAACTTAACTTAACATCACTAGACGATAGATCTTCACCGTGCTCATAGGCAATTAATCCATTTTAGCGGAGTGAAGACATAATTCTCGCCAAACCTTATAGCCTTTTGTTCTCTACAGGGTTACTGGGCTGAGTTTCCTAGCGTGATTTTTTCTTGTGAGACGGGTGAAGAATGAAAAAGGAATGTGGTGATACAGTATTCCTGTCCATCCCATTTGTCGAACAAAAGGTTATATGGTTTGGCGAGCATTATGCTTTCACGCCACCAAAATGGATAAATTGCCTATGAGCACTGTGAGGATCTACCGTCTAGTGATGTCAAGTTAAGTTGAAGTTTAGCAGTGATGTAAAGTTAAGTTGGAGTTTAGTATAATATAGGAAATGATCCTTACTAGGATTCCTTCTTAAGGGATCATTTTTGGACTTTTTACCGAGGGTTTCAAACCACATTGCATTTCATCTTTGAATCTCATACCAAAATAAGTACCCATTCTTTCTTCCCCGACAGGTCTACTACGCCATCGAGTCCAAAGACCAGGGCGACAAGTTCTTCTCGATTGACCGCGAGACGGGCGAGATCTACACGCGGGTGGAGTTCGACAGGGAGGAGAAGCAGGCGTACGCCATCTTGGTCAGGGCAGAGGACGGAGCTGCATCCGACCGCCCCAACATGAAATCCGGAGAACCAAACTCAGGTAGGAATGGGGCTTCCTTCGAACTTTAGTAAACGAGCGTTATGTGCACAATTGGTAGACAAGCAAGTGCGGAAGAAGTCCTATACTAAACTTCAACTTAACTAGACATCACTTAGACGGTAGATCGTCAAAGTGCTCATAGGTATTTAATCCATTTTGGCGGCGTGAAAGCATAATGTTCACCAAACCACAACCCTATAGAGAACAAAAGGCTCTAAGGTTTGGCGAGAATTATGTCTTCACTCCGCCAAAATGGATTAAATACCTATGAGCACTGCGACGATCTATCGCCTAAGTGATGTCTAGTTAAGTTGAAGTTTAGTATAGTAAGGATCCATTCCCCATACTCGCTATGTTGCAATCTCCTAGCCTAGTGCGTCTAGAAAATGCATTGTATAAAATCTTGAAATTTGGTGGGTAGGTACGACAATCATAACTTAACCCTTTCACTCCCAGTGATGCCAATTGGAATCACAGCATTTACGAATTTTTTTCTCCTCACCTAATACTCCCAGTGAATTCGAATCAACGTTTTTTACAATCATCAAACTATTCTCTGCCCAAATATATATATTTTTTTCACCAATATATGGCTGCACGGGTTCTGTTGATGAATGAAATGAGGCTTTTTTTTATGTTTTCTCAATTTCGAAAAAGATGCCGAAATTAATTTCATTTTTTAAGTAATTTAAATTAAATAACTCTTTTAAGTATGTTCGTATTATTTTCTTTAATATTTAAAAATTGTATATTAACCATTTTTAATGAATAAATATTTTAAAATTTTAATATTTGCAACGATGGAAAAGTAATGATTCCATTTGGCATCAGTGGGAGTTAAGTACAACTCGACACCTTTTCCCGGCTATATTATTTATTTTAGATTCGAACTGTTATTACCACGTTATTGCTATTTTTTTCTAGCAGTATTCACTACGTTAAGATATATTTACGGCTAAATAGAAGATTTCAAATTTTATTTGATTTATTTAGAAATGCCGAAGCGAAATAGCTTTATAGACTTGTCCTATACCTAACGCCCAATGATGCCATTTGGAATCATTTTTAATTTTAATTAAAAAATTAAAAAAAAAAAAAAAAAAAAAAAAAAAATGCTTTCAACCATGTTATTCGGGATACCAAATGAGTATATTTTATAAACTAGCTGAATACCCGTGCTGCGCTACGAAATTTTACCATTAGCATTTTAGCGATCAAAAGACATTCATGTATTCTACACTTCAGACGTTTGCTCCCTTTTCGATCCCGACAAATTGATTTATCAAAATAGGAACTTTCCCTTGTTGACATTTTAAACGAAATTTATAATTGTGAATAGTAAACTGGAATAGTTTATTGTGTTTATGTTTGCTCTTAGTTCTAAATTTCAAAGTAGTAGCTGTATTGGAATTAAGTTAATTAGACATTAAGTTAATCCTCGTATAGTTTCAATGTTGCGTCGTCTTTTCATCCCTTAAAAATTCGTTAATCGATATTGGAATGACTTATTTTTTTAACATTTGCAAAAAAATATCAGAAAAATGACTACATGGAAGAGGAACATTCGGATATCCCTCGTTTGGAACATTTAACCCCTTTTCGACCCCTTAAAGTTGGTTAATCGAGAACAGAATAGCTTACTTTTTCTATGTTTATTTTTTTGACATTTGTACCAAATTTCCGAGTTGTGACCATATGGGAAGTGGTACATTCGAATATTCCTCGTTTGGAACGTTTAACCCCTTTTCCACCCCTTGATCCACCGGAGATCGGAATAGTTTACTTTTTCTGCGTTTGTCTTTATTGATATTCACACCAGTTTTCAGAATTATGAAAATATGAGAAGTAGGACATTCGAATATATCGCTCGTTTGGAACGTTTAACACCTTTTTGACCTCTTACAGTGGGTTAATCGAGATCGGAATAGCTTACTTTTTCTATGTTTACCATTGTTGGTATTTGTGCCGATTTTCAGAGTTGTGACTATGTGGGAAGTAGGATTTTCGAATGTCCCTCGTTTGGAACGTTTAACCCCTTTTCGACCCCTTAAAGTGGGTTAATCGAGATCGGAATAGTTTACTTTTTCTATTTTTACAATTGTTGATATTTGTGCCGATTTTCAGAGTTGTGACTATGTGGGAAGTAGGATTTTCGAATGTCCCCCGTTTGGAACGTTTAACCCCTTTTCGACCCCTTAAAGTGTGTTAATCGAGATCGGAATAGTTTACTTTTTCTATTTTTACCATTGTTGATATTTGTGCCGATTTTCAGAGTTGTGACTATGTGGGAAGTGGGATTTTCGAATGTCCCCCGTTTGGAACGTTTGACCCCTTTTCGACCCCTTAAAGTGGGTTAATCGAGATCGGAATAGTTTACTTTTCTATTTTTACCATTGTTGATATTTGTGCCGATTTTCAGAGTTGTGACTATGTGGGAAGTAGGATTTTCGAATGTCCCCCGTTTGGAACGTTTGACCCCTTTTCGACCCCTTAAAGTGTGTTAATCGAGATCGGAATAGTTTACTTTTTCTATTTTTACCATTGTTGATATTTGTGCCGATTTTCAGAGTTGTGACTATGTGGGAAGTAGGATTTTCGAATGTCCCCCGTTTGGAACGTTTAACCCCTTTTCGACCCCTTAAGGTGTGTTAATCGAGATCGGAATAGTTTACTTTTTCTATTTTTACCATTGTTGATATTTGTGCCGATTTTCAGAGTTGTGACTATGTGGGAAGTAGGATTTTCAAATGTCCCCCGTTTGGAACGTTTAACCCCTTTTCGACCCCTTAAAGTGTGTTAATCGAGATCGGAATAGTTTACTTTTTCTATGTTTACCATTGTTGATATTTGTGCCGATTTTCAGAGTTGTGACTATGTGGGAAGTAGGATTTTCGAATGTCCCCCGTTTGGAATGTTTGACCCCTTTTCGACCCCTTAAAGTGGGTTAATCGAGATCGGAATAGTTTACTTTTTCTATTTTTACCATTGTTGATATTTGTGCCGATTTTCAGAGTTGTGACTATGTGGGAAGTAGGATTTTCGAATGTCAACCGTTTGGAACGTTTGACCCCTTTTCGACCCCTTAAAGTGTGTTAATCGAGATCGGAATAGTTTACTTTTTCTATTTTTACCATTGTTGATATTTGTGCCGATTTTCAGAGTTGTGACTATGTGGGAAGTGGGATTTTCGAATGTCCCCCGTTTGGAACGTTTGACCCCTTTTCGACCCCTTAAAGTGGGTTAATCGAGATCGGAATAGTTTACTTTTCTATTTTTACCATTGTTGATATTTGTGCCGATTTTCAGAGTTGTGACTATGTGGGAAGTAGGATTTTCGAATGTCCCCCGTTTGGAACGTTTGACCCCTTTTCAACCCCTTAAAGTGTGTTAATCGAGATCGGAATAGTTTACTTTTTCTATTTTTACCATTGTTGATATTTGTGCCGATTTTCAGAGTTGTGACTATGTGGGAAGTAGGATTTTCGAATGTCCCCCGTTTGGAACGTTTAACCCCTTTTCGACCCCTTAAAGTGTGTTAATCGAGATCGGAATAGTTTACTTTTTCTATTTTTACCATTGTTGATATTTGTGCCGATTTTCAGAGTTGTGACTATGTGGGAAGTAGGATTTTCAAATGTCCCCCGTTTGGAACGTTTAACCCCTTTTCGACCCCTTAAAGTGTGTTAATCGAGATCGGAATAGTTTACTTTTTCTATGTTTACCATTGTTGATATTTGTGCCGATTTTCAGAGTTGTGACTATGTGGGAAGTGGGAGAATTAGTGATGAGTGAGTCAGTGAGTGAGTGAGTGAGTGAATGAATCAGTGAGTGAGGGCTTTGCCTTATATATATAGAGATTTCAGATTTTTAAAATGAAAAATAAATAATTGGGACTGAAAGGGTTTTAAGGAATTGCATTAAATTAAAAACTCGAAAATCGCTTCTAATATATTTTATTTTATATTCGAAATCCATACGTCAATCTGTAGGCAGTGGCTCCATCTGGTTTTGTCTTTTGTTATTTTAATTTTCATTAAATGAAAACAATTTATGTCATTTCAATAATAGACTGACAGGCGACTGCAATTTTGGCCCCCCATCGAACATCATTCGGAATTTTTTATAGAAGTTGGAGAAAAGGGAGTAGATTACGAATCCACTGGTCTGCCGTGGCGAAAATGGCCGAAACTGGTCAAAAATCGACTTTTAATTAGTTGAACTAAATCCAATTGCCAAATGCGCCATAACTTGCCCAATAATGAGCATTTTTTTTTTTTATTTGGTTAACCCTCACTCTTTAATTTTCAATTAAGAAGGTTGCAGACGATTCATATATCTGGCGGCGGTCTACTTGCATCTATTAAAAGGGAGCCAAATGGGCAATAAACATTAAGTCACTGATGTCGCCAGTTTGGCTTACTTTTAAAAGATTCATGTTTTCCGAGCCAGAGATCAGAAATCGTTTGCGCTTTTTCTCATTGAAAATCAAAATGCAGTGGGTTATCAGACGAAAAAGTTTGTTCTCTTTTTGGCAAGTTTTGACAAATTTGGCAATCGGATTTTAGTTTAACTCATTCCAAGTCGATTTTTGATCAGTTTCGGCCATTTTTGCCACGGCAGACCAGTGGATTCGTAATCTACTAACTTTGCTCCAATTTCTATAAAAAAAAAATTATTCAGAATGGTGTTCGATGGGGTCCAAAAAATGCAGTCGCCTCTCAGTCTATTACTAGGACTTCTTCTGTAAAGACTCCGTAACTTCGAAACAATGTAACTGCGGAATAGTGAGACACAGGAAGAGGAGACACGTGGTACGCTGAATATGCAGGGATTGAATTTTTAATACAAATCAGTTTTTGCAAAAGTAGACACAATATTGTAATATGGTAGCAAATTGTCGTAGAATTGCAATAGAGTTGAATGATTGTTTCTCTTGTGAAAAAGTGCTCTATGGTCCCTTTACAGGATATTGCAGTACAATAGGTTCTTTTTGCAGAATACAGTGGTCTTGCTAGACACATAAGACTGGTATTCAGTACCCTATATTCACATATTTTGTTAATTTTGACAGATCCGTCCAAATAAAATGGTCTAATCGGTAAACCATATACATCCTTCGTCAAATTTACTCTCTTCAATCAATGTTGAGAACTGATGTATTTAGTTTAGTTTGTTGGGAGTTTTTAGCTGTGCACGGGAAACACGCGGGCCATACAGCGCCAACTGATGTATTTAAAATTCTATTCATTCTGAAAGACTCAACTTATTTTGAAGAGTTCTATTCACACAGCTGGTCTCCATTTTCCATAGTGAAGATGGCAAATGAATGTCACCTGCGAGAATGCATTCTTATTGGAAGGAATTCCCATTGCCGAAACTGCCACAGATTTGCTTAAGTAAACTAGCAGCAGGTGTCCCTGGCTTAGTACTTGATGATAAAAGTAATTTTTGAATGTATGATTGAAATCTGGAAGAAAGACATTAGTCAGTTCCAAATTGAATTCAACTTATAAACAATCTTATGAAGCTAAGCCTGCTTCGAGTACATGCAGTCTGAACTTTTACTCAAAGCGAATTTTGAGTTGTGCCACTTTTGTAGTAAGAGTGCAATTTAATTTAACATTTTGAATTGGCTCTTTATTCAGTCTTGAAATTAATTAATATTTTTCGGTATTTCTAATCCTTAAATATTCCCATCGAATTCATGGCTAATTTTTCACGCACATGCAACGTAAATAACTTTCTCCCGACTTTTACCTCAATGGCTTTGAAAACAATGCGAAAACCTTAATTTATTTCGAAGTGAGTGCCATAAAACAGCCTTCGCGGCTAAGTCTCTACAAGCAAAAGATTTTCAGGGTAATCTCATTATGCCTCGGTTATATATTTAAAATTCCATTATTCCCGGATTCTAAACCCGCTTCATTTTGCTTTGGGCGAAGGCCAAATAGAGAATGGCTGTTTGGAACAGAACGTTCTTCGTGTGCTTTAGAGTGGTTTGATACATACTTCTGTCGCGGAGAAAAAAAGGATAATGTCCAAAAAGGGGCGGTGCTTGAATTAAGCGCGCCATTAACTTTAAAATATCGTTAATAATATTCTGAAAAATATTGTTGTTCAACAGATCTGCAGTAATAAATGTTGGTTTGGCCGGGAGCTCATTAAATATTGAATCAAACAGTAGGCTAGTTTTATATGGTGACGGAAATATGAAACAACTTGCTTACATGGCATATACGGAGTTGGTGAGCACGTTGGTAAAAAATTATTATATTTGCATATATGGTATCCATGAACTCACTTATATGGCATCCACGGAGTTGGGATCACGTTATACTAAACTTCAACTTAACTAGACATCACTTGGACGATAGATCGTGACAGTGCTCATAGGTATTTAATCCATTTTGGCGGAGTGAAGACATAATTCTCGCCAAACCTTATAGCCTTTTGTTCTCTACAGGGTTGTGGTTTGGCGAACATTATGCTTTCACGCCGCCAAAATGGATTAAATACCTATGAGCACTGTCACGATCTATCGTCTAAGTGATGTCTAGTTAAGTTGAAGTTTAGTATAGTACCATTTAACTTATTTTTTTTTTTTTTTGTATTTCTATTCTTGCAAATTAAACCAGGTAATTTAAACGGTGATTTTGTTTTGTTTGACCGATATTTTAAAATCACTGTGGTTGTTTTCAAATAGTACAACAGATTTAACGACAGTCAAACATTGTGGCCAGTAAAACATTGTTGTTACTCAAACATTATTGCGAAGTCTTATTGTATGTTTCGGTGCAGTGGAAAACACTGGCATAAAAATCGTTATGTAAATATATGTCTTTACACACCAAAATCCTGATTACATACAAAACATCTTCTGAAAACGAAATATAAGATTTCGATTGCGTGTTTCATCTTTCTTAGCAATCTACCGATATTTTGTTTGGAGGGAAAGAAATGGGAGGGGTGGGGGAGGGGCAATCAGGTTCCTCTTTCTCTAGGATAACTTTTTTTTTTCCTGGGGAAAAAAATTCTCGGAGATTTGCTTCCGGAAAAAGAGGAGGTGGGAAAATCCTTGCTTTTGGGCCCATCAATCATTGATTTAATGGAAAACGAGAGAAGGCGAAATATGAAACTGTTGTGGGGATTTTGGCCAAGGTTGTTGGAATTGAAGATAGTCGCCTTATAACACATATCTGAAATTGGTCGAATTGATGTATCATAAAGGTCTGACGTTTATCTTATAACGGATCATAAACATGTTCATGTTTATCTTATGTCGTATAGTAAACATGTAGTTCAGGTTTATCTTTTGTCGTATCATAAAAATGTCGTTCAGGTTTATCTTATGACGTATCGTAAATATATAGTTCAGGTTTATCTTATGACGTATCATAAGCATGTAGTTCAGATTTATCTTATGGCGTATCATAAAAATGTCGTTCAGGTTTATCTTATGACGTATCGTAAATATATAGTTCATGTTTATTTTATGGCGTATCATAAATATGTAGTTCAGGTTTATCTTATGGCGTATCGTAAACATGTAGTTCTGGTTTTTCTTATGGCGTATCATAAGCATGTAGTTCAGGTATATCTTATGACGTATCGTAAATATATAGTTTATGTTTATTTTATGGCGTATCATAAATATGTAGTTCAGGTTTATCTTATGGCGTATCGTAAACATGTAGTTCAGGTTTATCTTATGATGTATCACATAGCGTATTATGAACATAATTCTAACATATCATAAAAACTGACGTTACTGAAATTTATTTTTTAACATTCCTGTTGATATCATAAACACATCTGAAATTAATTTGCTAACTTAGTGCAATGCAATTTTTCTGTATATATAATTGTAAATAGTGTGCACAATTCTTTAGCAAGTCATATTTTATTATATTTATTTGTTAGCAGTGATAATACTAACTTGAAAATGTTGGCAACATCCGAGTGAATCAAGACATTTCGAGATATTTTTAGGACGTGCTGATCACCAGATGGATTACACTGCAGTTTTCGGGAAAGTTCGCATGCGTGGATATAGAAATCGCCTAGAAGTGGAATTAGGGTTCAGTTGGAGGTTCAGAGCCACACTGATTCATAGCATATCATAAACATATTTGAAGTTTGTTTCATAACATGTTATTTCGGTGCAGCATGGCAACCAACCAACCATAACCAACCGTACACATATCATTAACATATCTTAAGTTTATATTGCAGTGTATCTTTTCATGTATGACTATAACTACTGAAAAATGCTATACAAACTTTTGTTCTGGTTGCAAATGTTATCATGGTATTTTTTGCCTTCTGTACTATAGGACAAACTAGTTTTGTCTAAAATATACCCTAAAGGTAAACTAGTTTGGCTTTGACAGAAATTAAAAAAAAAAAAAAATACTTTTGCAAAAAAAAAAAAAAAAAAAAAAAAAAAAAACCTTAAAGCAGAACTGCAGCATTTGGAAATTTTCTAAATAATGAATTCGCAATGAAGCAAATGTCATAAAATTAGATTTAGGAGTTTTATTGAATATTTCTTTTGAATTAAATTAATATTTCCTATAAAAATACATTAATTAAAAACTTTACGCTCAAGCTAACTCTTTTGAAGTCATTGCACAATTTTAGAAAATAATAAAAAACTTCAAAAACTTGCAAAAAGGGAAAAATTATATATTCTCATTTCAAAGAATATTGAAAAACAGCCCGTATTTGATTATTTTTACTTTTATCTTACCTGTGTTAATTTTTTTTTTTTTTTCGATGGACATTTAATTGCGATTCCGAGCTCTAATTCTATTAAAATATTCATAAGTGACGCAATATCCAACTATTTTATTAGTACGATGGAATTAATCTGCTGAGAAATCTCGCTAAAAATTAAACATAATTTTTTTTTTTTACCATTTCTAGGAATAAATTTCAGTTTTGAACTGCAATGAATTGAGAAAAAAAAATTATCTGGCTTTCTAAGTTCTTATGCATGGAAATTATATTTGATAAAAGGAGTCTTAATCTTGCATTTTAAACCGAGAAGAAAAGTTCAAATTGCTTCAGGGAATACGCAGAAATGTTTTGTTTGCTGAAATGCTTTTGTAATAGATTAATATTCTACTGTGAAAGAACTTCTATTATTTCTCCTTAATTTGAATAAATTGAAGCGTTTACCCCATTATAATGCAATTAAACGGAAATATTTGAAAACCTGTGAGGCAATTTTCGATCAATCTGAGTGCGATTTCTTTCATGGTTGAGTGTTTTTCGACAGAATTTTAAACCACAGTTTTTGTGTTGTAAATGAGAAAGAATACGCCAGGGATTCTTATATCATCATGTAATTTGGAATGAAAACATCATATTACCTCCAACGCAATAAAACATTTTTTTTTTTTTTTTTTTAAATAAAATTTTAGAATTAGACTACTATACTAAACTTCAACTTAACTAGACATCACTTAGACGGTAGATCGTCACAGTGCTTATAGGTATTTAATCCATTTTGGCGGCGTGAAAGCATAATGTTCGCCAAACCACAACCCTATAGAAAACAAAAGGCTATAAGGTTTGGCGAGAATTATGTCTTCACTCAGCCAAAATGGATTAAATACCTATGAGCACTGTGACGATCTATCGTCTAAGTGATGTCTAGTTAAGTTGAAGTTTAGTATAGACGTGGCTGTGGTGTCTGAACTCTATTTCAATCGTGAGATTTTCATTAAGTTAGGTGTGCATTTGCATAACTTCAAAAATATATTTAACTACAAAATCTATAGTCAATTTTGAATTTTTCCCAGAAAAAATTGGCCCCGATTACGGACACAGAAAGACATATAGCCGGTTAAGATTTACTGTACGGTACCCCTTGGCGACTTTTAAAAAAAAATCGCCAAATCAAAAATGACGTCAAAAGGCTGTGTCGCCAAATCCAAAATGGCGTCAAAACACTCCTTGTTGCCAAATCCTAACGGTCACTAGAGTAATCAGCAACCTTGGCTACGGGCTGCTACATTCGACGCCGAATCGCCAACTTTCAAAAAGTCGCCAAGGGGGACTGTACAGTAAATCTTAACCATACAGCCTTTGTGTGAACATATATGAAAAAGTGTAATGCAAATTTTAACACTATAACCTAAGATTGACTTGTCGCACGTGCATATTTTGTTTTATATGAACTTATAGCCTACCTGATGCCTTTGCGGTTAGAGATCTGGCCTCGCATGCCAAAGGTACTGGATTGGAATCCCTGTTTAGGCATGAATGTGGTTTCGAAATCCACTGACTATTACGGAAAGATAGTTCTTTTCAAAGCACACACACGTAATATAGGCACTCTGTCAAGTGTGAACTTCCCATCGAATTACTATGGAAATACTCTTCCTGCTGAGCTTTAAAGCCATCCCGATCGAATTTAATCCTATCGAGATCTTCAAACTAATATATGACATTTGTCTGTACTGTTTGTAGTTTTGTCTGGGAATGTAGACCTTCGACAGGCGTACGGACTTTTGCACATTAGTTTGTGTAGAAGATAACAATAGTACATCTGGAGGTGTGTAAATATTTACAATACATTTGTAGGAGGGTAAAATTGCAAATTTATTTTAGAGTGTATCAAATACGAATGAATGCGCTTCAGACGGTAGACAACCCTTCCAAGAATCTGATTCAATTTCAACTGTAGCATCACAACAGATTACCGGTATCTCAGTACCTATACTCCTCGCCTATGCTTTTCGTGGAAAAGGTATTTCTTTCCGGCAAGTTTTTCCAGGTCTTCCCATAAAAGTGGCAGTTATATATAAAAGAAACCGCTTTTCCATCTGTATTAATGAAGAAGAGGCATAGAAAGAAGTGGATACCCTAGAGACAGGGAGAGATGAAATGGTGATTTTTTTTTTTTTTTTTTTTTTTACGATGAAGGATGAAAGTGGGTTTTCGAACATTGCTGGAATGTTCTCTGTTGTGTATCTGGCGTTGTGTCGGGAAGAACAGTGAAAAGTGGTAAGCTGTGTGACACAGAAAGTGCGGTTGTAGGTGATTTGTTAGTTGTTTGGATGTAATTTAGTGTTAATGGACATTGCAATTATTTGTTAGTGGGTGTTTTTCTACGGGGTTGTTCTGATGTAAAAAAATATCGGTTTTCCGAAGATGATTTTTTTGTCGGGGGTGCTGTAGTGATGATAGGATTGTTACAAAATCTTGTATACGTACTGCTTTGATCAAGTGGAAATAAACTCTAGAAATATAAATAAAAAACGACGCATTTTCAAATTTTTTAAAACTAGTTAGTTAAAGGTACCCGTTGAAACATGATGAATATTAAGAAACACTTTAATTAAATGTACACAAAATACTTATTATAAATTCAATTTTAATAAATATTATGCAGAATGAAAACCACTTATAAGCTGTGCAGAATTTTTTGTAGTTTGGTCGAGGTTTGTTGGCTATACTTTTGTTGGGAACATTGTGCATTTCACCAGTAGGTATAATAAGTTTTTCGTAAGTGACGTTAGAGCGGTTTTTTATTGACCGAGCAAATGAAACTGTTAAAATTAAAAATTACAATTTGGTAAATTATTTTCTTAAAATCCCCTTCCTATAATTTTGGGATTTTAAGCACCAAAGAGAAATGTTATTCAATAGATGACAAATGAAAGTTGCTTGGTATCACATTTGAAATATCAAAAATTGTTAGAAATTTTTTTTTTTTTTTTAATTTTTTTAAAACTTGTTTGCAAAAAAAAAAAAAAAAAAAAAAAAAAAAAAAAAAAATCTTAAACGGTTGTATGAAATCATTAAAAAAGTTAAACAACATCATGAAATGTCGCCTTTGGCAGTAATTTTCATAATAATGAAAATTTGCGTCGCCATGTATGAATCCCGTTTACCGAACTATCAATCAAAATTATGACGTTTTGTACCTTTAATTTTTTTTTGTTACTCTCCTAAGCCCATCCCTTAGTCTTTCAATCTTAAAAACCAGATTTAAAAGCTGATAATTACGTGTTAAGATGGTTGCCGTTATTGCATGTACCATTGAATAAGACACCAGGTAGTATGACTGATGTGAAGGTTGGTTTGTTGTTATGGTCTCTTGATAACAACATAATTATTTGATTAAGCATTACATTCCTCTTTAAGTGACTAAACTAACATTAATGCAAGAGGGTCCAACAAGTAATGATAGGGGGAGTTATGCAGCCGCATGGTCTGGTGCGGATGAATTTTAGTGGCCAGATGTGTGAAACAGAGCAGGGAGGCTCGTCGGGTACAGCAAGCAGTGTCGGGCTGCGTATAAATTATTAGTTTTAAATTAAAATTTACTAATTGCCAGTCAATTTTGATTACAAAGTTTACTTATTTTTTTACTTTCAATTACTCATATGTATACATAGGGTAATGAAAGCATAGCATTCGGTAAAAAAAAAAATTAAAAAAAAAAAATTGACATTTCTTAACGTTTGGGAACATCCTGATTTCAAAAAAGTGATCTAAAAAAAATGTCTGTGTATGTGGTCAGCATAACATTGGAGTATAGAGATCTTTTGCGATAGGATGGGGGAAATCTCAAGTTTGATTGGTTTATATGTCATGTAATGGAATGTCTCCTGAGAAGATAAACGAAAACGTCATATGCTGCTGATTGAGATTTTCCATTGCTCTAGCCTTTGTACGAATGCACCAGAACATGTCCGTTGTCCGCCACACTTTTCAGTGACTGACGAGTTGTTCTTATAAATGTAGCCATTTTTCTTTTTGTTACGCATAAAGACAGTTTATGCGAGCAATTCACGTCAACACCAAAATATTCTCTATTTCGAGAAATAGTTGACTGCATCGACACTTTTTGTCAACTGTTGCCTGACAATTTTTGATGTGAAATCCAAGATGTTTTGATTGCAACTTATTCTGTAAGCAGTTTGTGTTCGATTCTTTATTTTTACAACATCGGCCGTTTTCTTCAATGACGTGTTCTTTGCAAAGTAATTCTCGGTGCTCTATCGTTTTTGCTTGGGATTCTTTTTCTTCCAGCAAAGCAGGAACAGATGTTTTTCAGATAATATGGGCTTTACATCAAAATTGGCTCCTTTTGTTGAAAGAAAACATTGCCCTCTTCGTCGAATTGAAGAAGCATTTGGTTAAAAATAGATTTTGAAATCGTAGTATGTGCTCTGAAAGATGTCATTTCTTTCCATTGCCTGATTCGTGTTTTGTTAAGAAAATAAGCTTCAAAACGTTTTCAAATTTTTAAGTACATCTACATTTTATCATCTCGATTGAAAGAGTAAATAACAGATTTTATGGTATTTGTAAGATATGTACTTTTGTTATTAGTAGTTGCGATAGATGGAATTTATTACATTGAAAAACAACAATACTTTTTTTTAACATAATTTTTTTTAAAACATTATTTCCATAAGTATGATGCCATGGAAAAGACTATGATGGTTAATAATACATTGTTCAGCCGAAATTTTATTAAGAATTTATCTCATGTCACCGGCTATTATTTCGTAATATGCCAGGCTTAGAGCCCCGCAATTTTTGGGGGCCCCAAAATTTTAAAAGTTGCAGTTAAGCTTTACTCTGGGTTCTCTGCGCAGTTTGGCCCTTGTGTTGCCCTTGCACCATGAAAAATTCCAAGCAACCAACCAACACTGAATTATTTTTTTTAACATTTTTAATTACGTTTTGAACACAAATAAACTATAAGCTTAAACTGATTTTAAGTGGCAGTTGTTAAACTACTAAATCTCGGGAAAAGAAAGTGTAAAATTAAGGTGAATTACATTTTGGCTGATTTTTTGTTGTGTGATTTTCGTCTTTAGAAAATGGTTATCAATAAACTTGCAGACTAAAGATGAAAATCCTTCCGACAAACATGGTCAATATAACTATTGGGCGCCCGCTCCACAACTCTGTATCAGGCCAAAAAAACATGATGTGCTTTGATCCCCGAGGGGTGCAAATCTGTCCTTGAAAACGACGATGATGCGAAAAAAAAAGAACATCACGAGTTTTCTAGTGGCCGGTCGACAACGTTTGACAATGAAAACACTAATTATCTCGTGACCGTTCAACAATGTGTCAACTTGTGATGGTTTAACTACTGTGTCACGAAATTTATCACTAAATTGAAGATTTCTCAGCATAGCATTGTTCTTGGTTAATTTTGAACACAAAAGATATCACAGCATAATTGTAAAAGGCAAACATTAATTATTAAGCATTTTAACATGCAATTTATACTGACCCCTTATCCTTGTTGGAGTTGCACATCACATCTGAAGAGTTAAAGAGTTTCGGCACGAGACGCTCAAACAAATTTGAGCGCCATCTACATTTAAGAGTTTACAACACTGCACTACTGATCTTTTAGTAAAACTTCTTACAAGTGTATGTTTGTTATTGACCTGAAGTCGTAGAAGGCTTAACTATCACCTTAGAGCTCAGTATTAACCCATTAATGGTGGTTGGTAAGAAAAATTGCCAATCGAAATTTTAGTTTTTTTTCCTCTTCTTTTCTTATGAATTGCGATTATGGTTGAACTTAGTCAGCGTGATACTCGCCGAAAATGAGCATCACAATAACCTAAATCTTGGCGCTAGCATTCGCCGTAGTAGCTCAAATCTCAGAAACATCAGTCCTTACGTGATCGTAATGCTCAGCGAAAATAATCACCTCGTACCAACGCAAATAATGGCGATAGAGGTGTGCATGTTAAATGCTTGATAATAATTTTCCAAAAAATCTGAAAAATTCAAAATATACCTTAAAGGATCTAAATAAACAAGGTAAAAGTTAAAAATAATGACTGTTTTTCCATTATAAAGCTGTCGTTAATGGGTTAACGATTCTCCCTTAAACTAGTTAGCGTCTATTGATAACTATAGTAAGGGGACAGTATGGCAAAAATTGAATTTACTTCCTATGGTTTTAGATCAATTTTTGAGCTATCTAGAATTTACAGTTAGAAATCAGTTAGTACAATATATGATTAGAGATCCAGTCATATCTAATGTGATGAAATTCTCTTAATCTATCTTTAAGGAGGTATAGGACTCAAAATTTATAAAATTCTCAAAAATAATTTCATTATTGTAAAAAATAATACAAATATTTTTGAATAAAATGGCATAACAGTTTTATTTCTATCATTAGTAGAAATTGAAATATTTAAGTTTTTGTTGCATGACAACTGTATCTCAGACATGCTATCCTGAAACTTTGAAACAGTTTTTCTCGGTGAGGGCTTTTTGTCCCTTTTCTGACTTTAAAACTACTTGTTATAAATCTATGAAACTTTCCACACTTATTTTTCATCTATATTTCTTTAGTTTGTCTTCAGGAATTATGTTTTTTTATTGAACTTTTTAAAAAAATCTTTTGGAGCTTAGCATATTATGGAATTTATACAGTTTTTACGCAAAATATTTTTTAAATTTTTTCTAATTAATTTATTGAAAAATCATGAAGACAACTTTTTATATGAATTATAAAGTGTAATTTTATGCTAAAATGAACTGATTTTTTTTTTAAAAAGTTTTTTAGATAAATCAAATTTAGGATATATCAAATTTAGGATATATCAAAATTGTGAAGTTTTTAAATTAAAAAAAAAAAAAAAAATGTTTTTTAAATTTGAAAATTTAAAATAGTTATTTTTAAGTTTCAAAGCATCATACATTACTGCATTAAAAATTTCAGAAAAATAATTCTAAAAATAAAGATTTTTAAATTTCGAGTCCCAGATCCCCTTAAAGTCTAAAAGACTCAATTATTAAACTGATATAGCTAAACATCGTTTTTATTAACAATTCCTTCACTCGGTTTTAAAAAAATGTCAGGCTTGTGCCTAAATATTTCCATGCCGAAAAGCTAATACTACATTTCGCCGCTCAACGGACTGCGCCTTTGCTGCTATACTTTGGGAGAGGCTTACTTGAGCACATTGATTACGCTGCAACGATGTGTGAACCGGTTTTCTACTCCCTGATTGGATGACTGGAACAATGTGTGAACCGGTTTTCTACGCCCTGATTGGATGACTGGAACAATGTGTGAACCGGTTTTCTACGCCCTGATTGGATGACTGGAACGATGTGTGAACCGGTTTTCTACGCCCTGATTGGATGACTGGAACAATGTGTGAACCGGTTTTCTACGCCCTGATTGGATGACTGGAACAATGTGTGAACCGGTTTTCTACGCCCTGATTGGATGACTGGAACAATGTGTGAACCGGTTTTCTACGCCCTGATTGGATGACTGGAACGATGTGCGGCCGATTCTTTAAAACTTTTATAGCATGGGTGCCCCCAGGAGGGTGCAAGGTTGTGCACTTGCCCCCCCCCCCCCCGGCTCTTGAAAATTTTCAAAAAATGAGGGAAAAGATGTAAATTCGAAGTTAAAAAAAGCACATATACCGTTTATACTTTTATGCTACAATGAGCATTTTTTTTCTCTATTAATTAAGTCTTTTCTTTCTTTCCTATGTCGTTTTTAAAAGCTACTTCCTTGGCAATTTTCTGGTGCTTATGATTATTATGGGCTGATAAGTAGAAGTATTTATTCCTTTTATTAAATAATCATTTCTTGTGTAGTTCTCAAAATTCTAAGAAAAGGTTTTGGTTTTTTAAGTCATCAAATATATTATCTTGAAATCTATTTTTGGGTTGATATGAAGTCTTATTCTTCGTGCCCAAATGATGGATGTGGCTTCGCATGCCAAAGATGCCGAGTTCGAATCATGGGTTAGGCATGGATGTTCGTTGTGGTTCAGAATCCACTTTAATCTGTAGGTCTGGGCATGATTAGTCGACACTGTGCATAAAAATTGGTCATTGAGCGTACAAACCAACCAATCAACCTATGCCTCGTACTTTTTATCTACGTCATATGGCGATGCGATCTCTGAACTTTTTGCAACTACGAACTTTAACGCGACGTTTCGGTGCAGTGTGGTCCTTTTGCTTCACCGACTGAAATAACAAAGTTATTATTTTTTTTAAGAGCCATAATTAGCGATACGGAATTCTTGTCATTCAGGAAACAAATTGCGAATATTTTGAGTTGCGCATTTTTAAATATAGGAAATGTTTTTAAGTAACATAAATATTGTAGTTTCCACTTTTTTTCCCCCCTATTTGATGGCATGTTTTAGATTCCATACTGAAAAAACCTTTTTTCCCAGTTTATTTTAATCCAAAGAAAGCGTCACACGTTGTTTGCACAATCCCCAAGTTCACGCACGAGTTCCGTTCGAAGATAATTTTTTTTTTCCTTCTTAGAAACACTTAAAAAATGTGTTAGATGTGTTTAACACGTTTTTATATTCTGCGTGTGGCATTAACTTCCTTTCGCTCTAGACGTTATGAGTTCTCCTGAAAGATACATATACAAAAAAAAAAAAAAGATTCAAGATGTGTAACAAAATGTTAAAAAAAAAAAACCTTGTAAATGTTTCTTTTGGCGCTTTTAATTATGTTAACTTTTGCTTGTTAAATATTTGTTTCTAAATCACTTAGTTTTTGTTTTTTACCAGTCAAGTTTTTGTCCTATTGCGATGCAGAAGCATGTGATAGTTACAAGTTTTTTCCCCACTTCTTTTTACGTTCTTGCTTGGCTGAATGTTAAGAGTTTTTTCTTGCTTTAAAGCAGGATTTACACGCTACCAGTCGAAGTTCCAGTTTAGATAGCCAGTCAGTGACGTCATGTGACGTCATTAGGCTATTGGTTCCAGTAAACCAAACATTTTCTATTTATTGGCGCCGGCGACTCCTATCAACCAATCACGTGCGTTCTCCCGTGATCACCGATAGACGGCGCAACGGTCGCCTATCTGACGTCACAGAACTGGCGATCTGAACTGGAGGCCCGAATGGTAGCGCGTAAATCAGGCTTAAGTTCTTTAGCGATGTTGGTGCGAACTAAATCGGTTGCACAAGAAAGTACACTTGCATTTAAGGCTGTAACCACAGAATGAAATTTTGTGGCATCTGCTGTGATACCAGAAATGCGAAACTGTGACTCGAGTTGGCCAAACCATAATTCTGGGTTATTTTTCCAAAATGGGGGCGGACGAAATGCAACTCTAGCCACCTCCATTGTGGCAGGTAACGAAAATGTATCCTGATCACCCTCGTGTGACATATTTATATACGAAAGCCCAAGAAAATTCTTACAAAATAACGTACGAAAATAGTCACCGAGCAGGATCTAATTCATCACTCACCAAGTTGTGAAGTTCTTTATTAATTCTTCGGAGATGGTGTATTGACTAGCAACATCCAAATTCGAAACGATCGAATTGCCATAATCTTCAAAAATAAACCATCCAGGCCACTTTACTTTCACATTGGTGCTTGCACTTCTTATTACATTCCGTGAAACTTTCCAGTCCAGCCGGTATTCGCAATAAGGTTACTCATGAAAGTTCAGAGTCCGTAAAAAGTCACCACTTTAGCGAATGTTGTGATCCTTGGATTAGTAATCTGACTCCATTTTAATTTAACATAAATTTATTAGACTTTAATTAACTAAATAAACAGCAACGATACAACATGCTAAGAAAATATTCATGAAACACTAGTAATAAAAATAAAATTGCTCGCCAGGAAAGTTATTTTTTCTGTTGCTATGCAACGCACGAGACATCATCTCATCTCACGCCGATGGAGTTCAAAATGTCATACCAACAAGCTCGCGCCGCCACAGTTCTAGCTTCTAACAGAGCCTAATGTTTGATTTGGTGAACTGGTTCGCATTTGAGTATCGTATGGGTGAAAACTCGGTAAGATTATCACCAAGTTAAAGTCACTAAATCGAGTCGGAATTGCCATAGCGCTTGATATGATCATTCACCTTTAATATTAATCCAGGTTTAATTTTTTTCCTTTAATTCCGAGTCACTCTAGACGTTAATTTTAATTAGAAAAGTAACTCTTTCATCATTATACATTAAATTACTGACTAATTTAAAATCACAAATGATAGATTAATCCTAAAGACTTAAAAGTTGGCTTTTTCTTCTTTTCTAATTTTTTTTTTTTTAATTACCAGCGAACGTTTAACTTTTTATAGGTAAGTCCTGTATTTTTATTTTTTTAATTTAAAAGTCGCTAGTTATTTCAATAAAAATAATGAAGTAGCTTTAATTATTCTTTAGAAAAAAAAAATCTGCTAATCAGTTAAGACTATAATACCATAAAAATCATTGTTCTTAAATGAGAATTTTTAAGTGCGACTTATGCAAAACAGCTTAAGAAGAATAACGACTTTGAAGAAAATGTAAAAAATACTCAAGTCACTTTTATAAATGTAAATAGCAAGATTTCAGTTTCATAAAAATGTGACGAGGTATCTTTTTGTCATACATTTTTAAAAGAAAATTAAAAATGTGATTTTTAGGAGAAAATGAACTTGAGTGCAATTCTTAATCAAGAGGTTTTTGTCCCGAATTTTGCTAAGTGTTGTATTATTCATTTTTATTTTCGTTTTAATTGCGACAAAAAAATGGTAAGATTACTTGTTAGTTAAAGAGCTTTTTTTTGCTAATGAAACAATTTGACAAATATTTATTAAAAATGTATCTAGTCACTCATTGATAATCTTTGAGATGTTTTTAGTGGATATGTGTTTTTCATTATTTCTACCTGCAAAGAGCTTTTTCAAGAGTTACTTACTAGAATAAGAGTTGTTGTCTTTTGTTATTTTAAATCAGAAAAATCTAAAAGTATAGGGATAATAAGTAGTTGAACTTAACAAAAATATATCCAAATTTACTTTTATGGGTTGGTTATTTTCAGATTATCTGGCGCCGTCAGCAACACGAGGGCTATAATACTTTTATGGGAGTTAAGTAAATAGCAAACGATTAATTATTTTTTTGTGTGTGTATGGAAAACGCATGAAAATTTACTTTTATTCGAATGTCTTTAAAAAATGTAATTTCTTCTTTTATTTCAATAAAAATCCCACGAAACGTCATCAAAATAATGTATAAGAATGCCAGTTAGCGTTTTAACTTAAATATTTTCTTTTCTTGTGAAAAATGTAATTTCTTATGAAAAAATTATGAAATTTACTCATTTGAAAGATTAGTCGAAAAAATTAATCCAGTTCCACGCAGCGTTGCCAGATCTCGGACTTAAAATTCTTAGGTAAGCAATTTTTCCTCAAGGGCATTTGTGACATAGCATATTTAATAATATTTTTAACTATTGAAATATCAATCGTACTTCAAAAACTAAGATTTCCTGCTCTTTAAAAAGTATTACGAGAGTCACTATGTCGAAATATAGGTGACGGAAAAACAACAGCGTTGTATTAAAAATACTACGTCTAGCAACGCTGGTTCTACAAATCAAATAAAATATTTAAAAAAAAAAAAGTCATTACAATGTTTTAAAAAATTCCACGTTCACACTTTAATTTGGGAATATTTTAGTTTACGTGAAGAAATCATGATATTTATTTACATGCGAAATTAACAAAAAAGATTGATACTGTCTCACAAACCGATCACTTTGCATTATCCAAGACCCACTTGTCCACCTGATGGCTGTGTAGTTAGCGCTCTGGCTTCACATGCCAAAGGTTCTGGGCTCGAATCCCGAGTTAGGTTTGTTGGTTGTATTCATATTTTCTGGCGCCGTCAGCAACACGAGGGCTATAATGCGCCGAAACATTCATCATTAGACAAGCCAACATACATTTAGAAACAGCCATGCCCAACACGGGACTCTGAACCCGCAACCTCGCGGTCTAGAAGCTAGCACGCTAACCACTATACCGTTTGGTCGGCCCCGAGTTAGGCATGGATGTTCGTTGTGGTTCAGAATCCATTTTAAGCTGTAGGTCTGGGCCTGATTAGCCGACAATGTGCATAAAAATAGGTCATTGAGCGTACAAACCAACCAATCAACCTATGCCTCGTACTTTTTTATCTCCGTCATACCCTACTGAGATTCAGCGTACATTTAAATACACATCGGATTTTGGGCCCATAATTTTTCTTTCAATGAAAAAGCCGAATTCAGTCCTACAGCTGACAGTTCCGCCGATTGTGACGAAGTAGAGCTTGTAAAAAAACGGCAAAAAACAATTCCTCTGCCAGTAGAGGCGTCACGAAAAGTTGGTGCGAAGCCTCACGTCATGACTTTTTCCTCACGTTATCGGATGTCTGGATGTTCAGCTCGAACAATTTTTTTTTTTTTGCACTAACTGTAAAGTATTTTAATCTATCGCGTCCTCATGAAATTGTTTTGCAGCCTTTCATGATTAAATTTCACATCTGAACAATTAAATTTCTGAATTTTTGCAAGCTTAATGCGATAATCATTGTTATGTTTTCTCTAAGTGTACTTAAAGTCCATGAATCAGTTCTGAACTTTAAAAGTGCTTTACATAGACCCAAAAGAATAATATTGTTACGAATTTTGTATATTTGTAAATATTTCATAGTGTTAATTTTGCAAATAGTAAAATTTATGTACACTTCGCATAAGGCAACGCAATAGTTTGTTTCCCTGCAATGAGTCTCTTGATGCTTGATAACGAGTTTTACAGAGGTAACACTGGGAAGCAAGTTTTACAAGGAGCAGGGCATTTAACATTATGGTAATGGCAATCTTGCCAAATTGGCGAGATAGAGCCAAGTTGGCGACGGTTTTGGCGACTAATTTTTGTTGCCAAATTTGGCGAGAAATCGTCAAATGTCGCCAAACTTGGCGACCATTTGGCGACATTTTCGGTCTCCATGTACATGTATAGGACTTTTCGACTACGATCTGGAAATTTCTCCAAATATCTACTTCTAGAAGATTCACGAAGATTCACCTGTCCTATATAAGGCTGACCAAGAGAGCGGGAAGTTAGTTGACTGATTTTGAGTCACTGAGTTAGTTGTGATTCTGAGTCAGTGAGTTGACTGGATTTACTGTATTGAGATACTGAGTGTCAGTGAGCATTCAGAGAGTTCCGAAAGCGAACTGTATTGTATTGTCTTTTGCAGTGATTTTAGCAGTGATTTTAGCAGTTGTGTTGTCAAGTTTTTAACTGCTGTTTTGTGCTCTATTGCTGTGAAAAGAGCTGTATTGTGTCTACTAGAACGAGAAATTCTGGAGTTGTAAAGGAATCTGTGAAAAGTGATATTGGAATAAATATCTGCAAGTTTTGATCTGTTTTCGAACCCGTCAACGCCACAATATACATAAAAACTAGCTTTAAATTAAGTTTCAAACAGTTGTGAGTCTCAGGAGGATATATCGATGCGATACCTGAACTGTTTGTAACTACGAACTTTAATTTAGTCTGATTAGCCGTTATTTTGCAGATCGTTGAGCTCTCCATCCAACCCAAGGCACACTTTTAGCTATAATGGCCCATAAAAAGGCGTCATTAGACCTATAGCGCCTGGACAGTCTAACAATTAACTGCATAAACTTTTTTAAATAGAATCTTAGGGCCAATCCCTTTTCGAGGTTTGGTTTATGTAGCAACACCCCACTAATAGCAAAACTCCTCGAGTTCTACCACTTTTACATTTAGAGGTCACTGCAGAGATAAGACATAAAAGCAATCTGTCCTTTTCCTGCCTGCATTACAAATGTTTGCGATCTTCTGGTTTATGTGGATGATAAATTGCTCCGGGACTTCTTCTAATCCCCATCCCGACCGAGAAAAAACTACTACTTCTACCGCTCCACTTCCCCCCTTGGGGGTGGTACGTGAAGGATGGTTGGAGGGAAAGTGACTTGAGTTCCACCCCAAAAAGAAAACTAACAGAGTTGAATTGTTCTGCGATGTCTAAGAGGAAACGTCTGGCTTTTTCTGTTGTCTCGAAGTGACAAAGTTGTTTGATTTTCTCTAATGCAATGTGTGTGGGGAAATACGTATGGTATTTTTTTCTGAAATTATCTGAGGAATAATGTTTGGAAACATAAGGTTGGTTGGTTTGTACGCTCAACGATCTATCTTTCTGCACAAAGACGGCTAATCAGGAGGGGACCTACAGCTTAAAGTGGATTCCGAACCACAACGAACATCCATGTCTAACCCAAGATTCGAACCAGGCCCCTTTGGTTGGTTGGTTGTTTTCAGATTATCTGGCACCGTCAGCAACACGAGGGCTATAATGCGCCGAAACATTCGTCATTAGACAAGCCAACATACATTTACAAACAGCCATGCCTAACACGGGACTCGAACCCGCAACCTCGCGGTCTAGAAGCTAGCACGCTAACCACTATACCGTTTGGTCTCAGGTACCTTTAGAATGCAAGGCCAGAACGCTAATCCCACAGCCATCAGATGGGCGAAAACATAAGGAATATTGTACTAGATACAAGGTGTTAAGCGCCTGAGCGGTCTTTTCCACAATTTGATTTTTGCTGTTTCGACCCCCTTTCTAATTGCTTTATTCCCTATCCTCTTAGCTGACCAAACGGTATAGTGGTTAGCGTGCTAGCTTCTAAACCACGAGGTTGCGGGTTCGAGTCCCGTGTTAGGCATGGCTGTTTGTAAATGTATCTTGGCTTGTCTAATGACGAATGTTTCGGCGCATTATATCCCTCGTGATGCTGACGGTGCCAGATACTCTGAAAATAACCATCCAACCCTATCCTCTTGTCGCGCAAATTTGCGGAAGCTTAATTAGCAAACTTGCCTTCATCTGATCGGGTTGAAACTTGACAGATAGATTCGATGTCGATGACAATGCATTCTATCTAGTTTTGGGGGCTGTCACTGTTACTAGGTCGTTTTTACACACGTTTCTATAACCGTTTTGGAATACTAATAAATCTCACTTAAGCGATCATTGTTGAAACTCTTTCTTGTCGCCACAATTATTTTAATCAGAATAAATAAAAGATAATTTTACGCGAATGCATTGCGAATTCAACGTTACGTTGCGTAGTAGAGCTTTAAGTGAAAGAGTTTTAACTGATTATTGTGGAAATTCTTTCTTGTTGTTATGGATGTTTTTATTATTTAAAATAAGATGCAAAAAACCAAGCACACACTGACAATAGAATCAACGCTGTGTTGATGAATAAGAAAATAATCGATTTGATTGATGGTAACTCTTAAATCTATTATAGCACCGATTCTGTTTGTCAGCGAAGATTCAAATGATGCACTCAATTTCTCAGTTGAATTTGTATAATAGTTCGAGAGGCGACTGGAATTTTTGAACCCCATTGAACATCATTCTGAATTTTTTATAGAAATTGGAGAAAAGTGAGTAGATTACGAATCCACTGGTCTGCCGTTGCAAAAATGGCCGAAACTGATCAATAATCGACTTGGAATGAGTTGAACTAAAATCCGATTGCCAAATATGTCATAACTTGCCAAAAAGATAACAAACTTATTCGTCTGGCAACCCACTTAATTTTGATTTTCAATAAGAAAAAGCGCAAACGATTTCTGATCTTTGGCTCGGAAAACTTATATGTTTTAAAAGTAAGCCAAATTGGCGACATCAGTTACGTCATAGGTGACGTAATATTGTTTGCCAACTTGGCTTCCTTTTAATAGATGGGCAAGTAGACCGTCGCCAGATATCTGAATCGTCTGCAACCTTCTTAATTGTTAATTAAAGAGTGAGGGTTACCAAATAAAAAAAAAAATGCTCATTATTTGGCAAGTTATGACGCATTTGGCAATTGGATTTAGTTCAACTTATTAATAGTCGATTTTGCACCAGTTTCGGCCATTTTTGCCAACGGCAGACCAATGGATTCGTAATCTACTCACTTTTCTCTAATTCCTATAAAAAATTCAGAATGATGTTCGATGGGGTCCAAAAATTGCAGTCGCCTTTCAGTCTATAAGAAAAATACTAGCTTGTTTACGAAATTCGTAGTAGGTTTGTTTCACTTTCCCCCTCAATAACTCATACTCTCTCTTTTTTTTTTTTTTATGTAATGTAGAAAAAAAAAGATGCGATGAAGCATCTTTTCGGTTTAGGACACTACCAGTCTTTTTCTCCGGGGGTGGGGGGGGGGGGGCTACATAACATAATTGGGTTGGATGAATAATGTCCTCAGCTCCCCGACCGGACAACTTGCGGCCAGACGTATGCCTTAGTCTTGACCGATCATCTCATCCGAATAAAGGGGGTCGTCCCAAAAGTTCTGGACGAAAGCAAAGTAATCTGGTTGGTTATTTTCAGATTATCTGGCGCCGTCAGCAACACGGGGGCTATCATGCGCCGAAACATTCGTCATTAGACAAGCCAACATACATTTATAAACGCCCATGCCTAACACGGGACTCGAACCCGCAACCTCGCGGTCTAGAAGCTAGCACGCTAACCACTATACCGTTTGGTCGGCGTCTATCTGTCTGTATGCGGTCAGCATAACTCACGAACAAATTGACCTATGGTGTTCAACTTTGATGTGCGGGTTGGTGATTGCACAGGGACCTACCATTAAGGTTTTCGTAAAAATCGCGCATGCGCATAAGGTAGCTGCCATAGAAAAAATCATGTTTTTCAGTAATTGCTACAAAACGGCTGTAACGATTTTGTCCAAAATTGTTCTGGTAATGCCTCTTAAGGTGTTCTAAACATCCCCACCTCCGAAATTCCCATAAAAAGGCTTTAAAGGCGTAAAAAGTTGAAAAACGAATGCATTTAACGCAGAGTTCTATTTCCTGGAGCATACCTCATCAACGCTCATTTTTTCTCCTTTCCTCAGTTTCACTTATTAGAAAGATAATATAAGAATTATTGAAAAGTATATTGCCAAAATTATCTATTTGCTAAATTTTTTTTTTTCCTTTCTTTTTCTCAAAGACCCATATACAAATTATGATAAAAAATATCGCCAAACTGGCCTTTTTTTTTTTAATGAATGATGAAAATATAAAAACGATAAATGACACAAATCCATGTCAGTATATAGTGTAATTGAAAGTTGTGCGATATTCCTCACCCCTAGCTTTAAAAACAATCTCAAATGATAAAACACTAAATAACTCTGCGAATCGCATTTTTTAAAGACAAAATAATTAAAAAAAAAATAATAATAATAATAATTAAAATAATAATAATAATAATAAATAAATAATGATCATTTTTTGTAATAAGTTAACTTCCTATTAATATTTGATGCATGATAAATATAGGGTAAAAATTTCATAATGATGCTAGTAGCCGTTTTTTCAAAAAAGTACATAGAAGTTTAAAAATCGACAATTTGAGATAAATGCATTTTTATGCGAAATTGTAGCATGGCAAACATGGGTTTACGTATTTTAAAACTAACTTTTCTCCTGAACTAGAAAGAGTATAGGACAAAACTATAGCTTAAAAGTAGCAGAATAGTTTGAAATTTAAAGATATACAAAAATCGCGAAATCGAAATTTTTGAAATTTTAAGTCTACTGAATCTCCTTAAACGAATTTCATACTGTGAAATCAACACATTAAAAGTCACTATGAAAACAACTGATTAGCTAAATAATATAATGCATAAAAAGTCAACATCTTCAAGTAATATAGTATGGTTTGGCGAGAAGTTTCTGGCAGGGGAAGGGGGGGGGGGGGATTGTTAAATAAAAAGGATTTTTTTTTGTATTGTTCGTTTAGAAGTGGCTGTTTCGTAAAAACCAGAAGAAAAGAAAATACAAATAATTATTCTCCTATTAAAGTTGGCCGACCAAATGGTATAGTGGTTAGCGTGCTAGCTTCTAGACAGCGAGGTTGCGGGTTCGAGTCCCGTTTAAGGCATGAGTGTTTGTAAATGTATGTTGGCTTGTCAAATGACGAATGTTTCGGTGAATTATAGCCCTCGTGTTGCTGAAGGCGCCAGATAATCCGAAAACAACCAACCAACCTATTAAAGTTGTTTATTAGTCAGCGCTATCTATATGAGAAATTTGCACACATTTTTCTTTTAGGAAAAAACTAGAGGTGTTGAACAACGCACAGCTTTCAGTTAAACTTTATTACTGTTTATTGCAATGAAACTTGACATGGGTTGGTGTAATTAACAGTTTTCGCTTTCATTTTTTCATTAATTAAAAAATATGGCTAGTACGACGATATTTTTGACGATAATTCTTTTTATGACCTAACACACGCCCACATTTGTAAAATAGAATATTTACCCAGCGTGTACTAAAGTCGGATTTGATTCCCAACAGTTGTATTTGACTAACTATGATTTCAGAAATGGTTAGACATAACGACGATTGTGATTGATTTTCGTTTCGATTGTTAATATGAGACTTTTTTAATACATAAGTCACTCTGATAAACTTTATTTCTGTTGCGAAACCTAAAAATATCCGAATTGGCCTCTCTTCGCACTGATTTGTTGTAATGATCTACATACATCATTGTCACGTTTGTACGCAAACTAAACCCAATTTTCTTGGCTCGGATTCACTTTTATTCTTCCCCGAAAAAGCATTTTTATGGGCGCACCTCTGATGCCGAACATAATTTATTGTGTTCCCGTGTCAAACACAATTTCCCTTTTTCTTTCATCAAGCGGCAGTATTCAGTTATGATTCAGGCGAATGTTTCTAGCGTAGGAAAAATACCGGCACTTTTAAAGAGAGAGAGGCTGTTCTTGTTTCTGAGTCGCGGCTGGCTTTCAAATTTCAAAAAGAGAATGGATTTTTCGTGTTTCTTCTGGATTAACGTCCTGCATCTGTCGTTTGTCTTTCCTTATTATGACATCTTGTCACGTCGGAAGTTTGTCGGGCGTTGTGTTTATTCGGCCATGTTTCACTCGTGCCGTGGGCTTATTGTGGTACGAGTTATTGTCCTAGAAGCCAGTACTAGTTTAGGTTTCAGATCGAGGATCACTCTGAAATTTTTACAGTTGATTATTAATCCATTGGTCTTCCAGGACTAAAATGGGCGAAACTATCCAAAAATCGACTTTGAATGAGTTGAACTAAATCCGATCGCCAAATACGTCATAACTTGCCAAATAGTGAGTATTTTTCTTCTATGAGATAACCCGCTGTTCTTTAATTTTCAATGAGGAAGAATGCAGACGATATTTATTCCGGCGAAAAAAACTTCTAGCTTTTAAATGTGAGCCAAGTTGGCGATAAATATTACGTCACTGATGACGTAATATTTGTTGCCACCCTGGTTGACTTTTAATAGATGAAAAATCCTGGCGTCAGGAAGCATAAATCGTCTGTAATCTTCTTTATGGAAAACTAAAAAGTGGTGGATTTCCAGACAAAAAAGATGTTAATTTTTTACTTTCAATTACCCATATGTACATACATAGAGTAATGAAAGTATAGCATTCAGTCAAAAAAAAATTTTTCGATTTTTTTGCATTTCTCCACGTTTTGGAAGATCCTGATTTCAAAAAAGTGATCTAGAAAGAATGTCTGTGCGTATGTGTGTCTGTGGTCAGCATAACTACCGAACAAATTGACGTACGATGTTCAAATTTGGTATGAGGGTTAGTGGAGGCCATCGAATCTACCATTAAGGTTTTCGTAAAAATCGCTCTTGCGCATAAGGTAGCTGCCATTGAAAAAAATCATGTTTTTCAATGATTTCTAAAAAACAGCTCTAACGATTTTGATAAAAATCGCTGAGGTAATGTCTCTTAAGGTGCTCTAAACAACCCCACCGCCGAAATTCCCGTAAAAATGTTTTAATGGCTTTAGAAGTTGAAAAATGAATACCTTCAACACAGAGTTCTCTTTCCTTGAGCATACCTCATTAACTATCATTTTTCTTCCTCTCTTCAGTTTCACGTATAAGAAAGGATGATATAAGGATTATCAAAAAGTACGTCGCCAAAATCACCATTTAAAAAAAAAAAAAGAAAAAAAAAATAAGAGCGATACAAGAATTATTACTAAACTGGCCATTTATTCTAAATGAAGGATGAAAATATACAAACGACACAAATCCACGTCAGTATTATAGTGTAATTGAAAGTAGTGCGATGTTCCACACCCCTAGTTTTAACAAGCTATGCCACATTTGGCAATCATATTTAGTTGAACTCGTTTAAAGTCAATTTTGAAATTGTTTTGGCCATTTTTGTCCCTGCAGACCAATGGATTCACAATCTACAAACATTTCTCTACATTTTATATGTAAAAAAAAAAAATTCAGAATGAGGAGCCTCAGGGACTAGTAGACTGAGAGGCGACTGCAATTTTTGGACCCCATCGAACATCATTCTGATTTTTTTATAGAAATTAGAGAAAAGTGAGTAGATTACGAATCCACTGGTCTGCCGTGGCAAAAATGGCCGAAACTGATCAAAAATCGACTTTTAATAAGTTGAACTAAATCCAATTGCCAAATGAGCCATAACTTGCCAAATAATGAGCATTTTTTAAAATTTGGTAACCCTCACTCTTTAATTATCAATTAAGGTTGCAGACGATTCAGATATCTGGCGACGGTCTACTTGCTTCTATTAAAAGGGAGTCAAGTTGGCAATAAACATTACGTCACGGATGACGTAGCTGATGTCGCCAATTTGGCTTACTTTTAAAAGATACAAATTTTCCAAGCCAGAGATCAGAAATCGTTTGCGCTTTTTCTCATTGAAAATCAAAAGGCAGAGTTGCCAGACGAAAAAATGTGTTCTCTTTTTGGCAAGTTATGACTTATTTGGCAATCGGATTTTAGTTCAACTCATTCCAAGTCGATTTTTGATCAGTTTCGGCCATTTTTGCCACGGCAGACCAGTGGATTCGTAATCTACTCACTTTTCTCCAATTTCTATAAAAAATTCAGAATGATGTTCGATGGGGTCCAAAAATTGCAGTCGCCTCTCGGACTATAGTACAACTGACATTTGAGGTAGCCTTAAATCCGTGTATTTGGCATTGCAGTAGCATCTGAAGGACAAATAGATGACTTTGTCCAAAAGACAGAGGCTATTAGTATTAGAACGATCGGAGGAATTGGAGTGAAACAGTTGAGATATAAACCGTATTACAAAGCTTTCATTAATCATCATGGACGATAGTAACTATTTCTGTTGAATTTTAATGAGTTGAACTTTATAGGGGTTTGAGTTTATTATTTAAAGGACATTTATCATTTTGTAAAGTATTCTCCGTGTCTTTGAAATATATTGGAAGTCCTTGATAAATTCTAGTTATTTTGATGACGTTTTAGAATACTACTTTGGAAAAAGATTTTTTTTTTATACATATATATATAATTCAAATTAGGGCTAAAACATAATAAAACTTTAAGAGTTACCATTCAAAATCACATGTCACAATCACTAATATCGCTTTCGCATTTCCAAAAAGCTGATTTAAAAAAAAAAAATCTATTTTAAAATTGTCCTTCACAAATTCTATTTTCAGTTTACATAGAAAGTGGTTTAAAAAAAAAAGGAAAAAAAAAGAGAGAGAGAGAGAAATAAAAAAAGATAGTTACCATATCACTTTGGTCGAAGTGTGGTACTTCTCTTTAAATCAATAATTATTCATTTAATGATTTTATAATGCTCCACTCAATAGATTTGAAAAAAATGTTTACTATATCGCAGTTATTCAAGAGTTGAAACCATTCTCATTTTTCGAAACCTCATTCATTCTCTCCGCCTTCAAGTTCATTGAGGTGTATTTTTTTCCCAGATTTATGTTTCCCTAGCATAGGGACGAACCCTTCACTTTTCCCTTTTTAATACTAAAGATCCCCAGACTCGTGACGTCAATCTTTCTTTTTTCGACCAATAATCAATTTTTCCCAGACACTCTATCTCTGCACATAAATCGACGCGTAGTGATGTGTTTTGCGTGGGCAACTTCCTGAACAAGGCCTAACTCGTGGTTATTTTCCACGACTTCATTCAACTTGTGGTGGATCTTAACTGGGCTCATTTACATTCATCCTTACATAATCTAAGATTACAGAATACATATTTAAGACACTTTTCCCTCAATTAAGGAATTTATCGATAGAAAAACGCAACTCCAAAATCATTTCGAAATGAAAACAATCCTATTAAAGGCTGTTTTACGCGTGACCAATAGGCGCACCAGTTGAGATCAGTAGTCATTGTTAGTACCATGTAAATTCATCATTCCAGTCCTATACTAAACTTCAACTTAACTAGACATCACTTAGACGGTAGATCGTGACAGTGCTCATAGGTATTTAATCCATTTTGGCGGCGTGAAAGCATAATGTTCGCCAAACCACAACCCTGTAGGGAACAAAAGGCTCTAAGGTTTGGCGAGAATTATGTCTTCACTCCGCCAAAATGGATTAAATACCTATGAGCACTGTCACGATCTACCGTCCAAGTGATGTCTAGTTAAGTTGAAGTTTAGTATAGAAGAAGCCAGTTTGACACTAGACAAAAATGTTGTATTCGCGCCAATTACTGTCCGTATCAATCACATGCGTTCTCCTGAGACAACCGTAATATCCACTTGACTGAGAGGCGACTGCAATTTTTGGACTCAGTCGAACATCATTCTGAATTTTTTATAGAAATTGGGAAAAAGTTAGTAGATTACGAATCCACTGGTTTGCCGTGGCAAAAATGGTTGAAACTGGTAAAAATTCGACTTTTAATAAGTTGAACTAAATCCAATTGCCAAATGCGACATAACTTGCCAAATAATGAGAATTTTTTTTTTTTATTTGGTAACCCTCACCCTTTAATTTTCAATTAAGAAGGTTCCAGACGATTCGGATGTGTGGCTATGGCTTACTTGCATCTTTCACAAATGAGCCAAATTGGCAATGAACATTACGTCAGTGATGACGTAACTGATGTCGCCAATTTGGTTTACTTTTAAGAGATGCAAGTTTTCCGAACCATAGATCAGAAATCGTTTGCGCTTTTTCTCATTGAAAATCAAAATGCAGTGGGTTGCCAGACGAAAAAGTTTGTTCTCTTTTTGGCAAGTTATGACATATTTGGCAATCGGATTTTAGTCCAACTCATTCCAAGTCAATTTTTGACCACTTTCGGACATTTTTGCGACGGCAGACCAGTGGATTTGTAATCCACTCACTTTAATCCAATTTCTATAAAAAATTCAGGATTATGTTCGATGGGACCCAAAAATTGCAGTTGCCTCTCAGACTACACTCAGTAGCTGGATTGTGCTTGTGCTGGTACTGTATAAACAAAGTGGATAGCATTATGTTTAGCATTTGACAGGGACATTTCAATCAACTTATCTGCTGGCTTTCCAAACACTGGCCGAGTGTTAATTAGCCTAAAAAAAATTATTTTTTAGAGCAGTGGTTTTAGAATGCAGTAATTTGTAAAGCAAACATATTTTCAAAAATGAATTTAAGTGACAAAACACCAAAAGAAAAAAATTGTTTGAAAAAGACTAATAATGTCGGTTATTTATCATGTGGTGTCATTAAGCGGAAAGATAAATTGCGCTACATAACGTATTATTGTCTCTCATTTCTTATTGGTCGTCCTGCTACTGGATTGGAAAAGTGATTTTTGATGTTTTGTTAGATCGCTTTGAGAAAAGTTAAACCACTAGAGAGGTCGAAAGCTTCATCAAACATAGGAATGCGAGATTAGGATAAGAGTTATTTCGTGTCACTTTTTGCGATATTTCACTCCGAATTTGTATGTGTGGAGTGGCAACAGCTTTCTCTTTTCTGGTAAGATAAAAGAGAACGTTTATATTGTATTGTAAAAGCTCATAGTAAAATGAATTGTGTTTTATATACTGAAATGTATTCCTTTTAGATTGTGAAAGTCGTGTGGATTATAATAGGTATTTATGAAACTATTTGCGAAAGTAATACTTTAGGAATGCTTAATTGACGGCAGAGTTAGCACGAATAAAATAATTTACCGAGTTTGAGATAATATTTTGCATGTGTTGCCGACAATACTTTTTTAATCACGTGCAAAAATTACACATAAATTAATGTTTGCAACACCAGTCAATGAATTTCTTATGAAAATATGTCATTTCTATACTAATACCATATAAAATTAAAGCATTACGAGGCGTGCAGTAAAATACTAATGCTATAAAATTACTTTACCACATTTCGCATGCTGATTCGTGATTTTATTTAGGGGTGTGGAACATCGCACAACTTTCAATTACATTATAATACTGACGTGGATATGTGTCATTTACCGTTTGAATATTTTCATCCTTCATTTAGAATAAATTGGCCAGTTTTGCGATATTTTTTGCGATAATTCTTATGTGGGTCTTAAAAAAATTACCAAAAATGGTAATTTTAGCGATATACTTTTCGATAATCCTTACAATATCCTTTATTATTAGCGAAACTGAGAGGAGAAGAAAAAACGATCGTTGATCAAGTATGCTCAAGGAAAGATAACTCTGTGTTGAAGGCATTCATTTTTCAACATCTTACGCCATTAAAACATTTTTACGGGAATTTCGGAGGTGGGAATGTTTAGAACACTTTAAG
Source organism: Linyphia triangularis (assembly GCA_963978545.1). Classification (NCBI taxonomy): domain Eukaryota; kingdom Metazoa; phylum Arthropoda; class Arachnida; order Araneae; family Linyphiidae; genus Linyphia; species Linyphia triangularis. The sequence continues at coordinate 19,095,432 of OZ021723.1, read as the reverse complement.
AGGCATTGCCACAGCGATTTTTATCAAAATTGTTAGAGCCGTTTTTTAGCAATCATTGAAAAATTGATTTTTTCAATGGCCGCTACCTTATGTGCATGCGCGATTTTGACGACATCTTTAATGGTAGGTCCCCTGGCCACTAGCAACTCGCATACCAAATTTGAACATCGTAGGTCAATTTGCTCGGGAATTATGCTGACCACACACACACACATTTTTTCTAGATCACTTTTTTGAAATCAGGATGCTCCAAAACATTAAGAAATGCCAAAAAATCGAATTTTTTTTTTGACCGAATGCTATACTTTCATTACAATACGTAATGGGTAATTGAAAGTAAAAAGTTTAAATTTTTTGCACTTTATTGTAAAAAAAAAACTTATTTTCAATCGCGATATTTAACAAATATATACTTAAAAGGAAACATGATAAGCCTGCAGTTAAAATAAATGTATTTTGCACTTTAAATATTGGTAATTTGAATTAGTCTATATTTCCAAAAACATACTTATTTAATCTGATGAGTGAAATGGAATTTGAATTTTATTCTTGCTGAATTTCAATAGATTTTTTACACTTTTTATATATTTTAATGTGAGAAATATTGTATAATCATTCAAAGGCCCATTCATGCTGGCTTACAAATAGTATTCAGTGTGTCTCGGAATCGAGTTGGTTTGGACATGTTCTGGTGCATTCGCACAAAGGTAATAGCAATGGGGAATCTCAATCATCAGCATATAGTGTTTTCTTGAGTTTCTTTTCTCAGAAGACATTCCATTCCAGGTCATCCATACACCCCAACTTGAGATTTCCCCCATCCTATCATAAAAGATCTGTATCCACGTGATACCAAATCATCCAATAACCTTTAACTCATTCTAATTTGATTCCAGTTGAAGTGACATCTCTGTTTTACACTCAGCTACGAAAAATCACGTGCACCAGACACGCTGTCACAGTGCTCTCTTCACGAAGTCCTCATCACTTGTTGAACTCATCGATATAGATAAACAACTGGATAGACTGCTCCATTGTCAATGCAAAGAGAAAAACGCGCCGGGGATTGCGAAGCTGGTGGGATGATTAACCAATCACAGTTCACTTTTATAGTTGGATGAGAATGCGAAAATCCTTGTCAAGTGTTAGAGTAGATATTTATTTTGCACATTATTACTAATTAAGGTCTACTATTGACATTTCTGCTGTGTACAACCCAAAATTTTATTTTCAATCCTCGGCAATCCGTACTTTTTATCCCACCAATTGCATCTGGCAACGGCTTCATTTTCCCAGCGTTAAGCAGTCTATCCAGTTGTTTATCTATATCGATGGTTGAACTAACGTAATAGCATTTAGTTTAGTATTTTAATGTAGTTTAATGTAGTGTAGCAAATTGTGATGAAACAAGTATTATTATCATCAAGAGCCATTCCATTGTTTACACCATAATATAAAAAGCAACCTTCTGAAAGTCGTTCTACCGGTTGTCTGATTAAGTGGCGTATGCCAGTACCAACAATTGCAGACCAAACGGTATAGTGCTTAGCGTGCTAGCTTCTAGACAGCAAGGTTGCTGGTTCGAGTTCCGTGTAAGGCATGGATGTTTGTAAATGTATGTTATCTTTTCAAATGACGAATGTTTTGGCGCATTATAGCCCTCGTGTTGCTGACGGAGTCAGATAATCTGAAAACAACCAACCCACAATACCAACGACCAAATCCCGGGCAAGTTGTCTCTTCGAAGATTTTAAATCTCGGAATTCAAAACTGAATAGACAACCATTGTGATTGCGACAATCTTTTTTCTTTTGGGTTTTATTCAAGGTTTTCTTCCAATCAATACACAAATCTCCGGTCGTTTTACTTCGAAAGGTCCCTCCCCCTTGAAGTTCGGAATTTCCCCTATATAATTCTTCTTATGAAATTGCATCGATATAATTCCTGCATAGTCTCCAAGAAAATATCAGTACAATCAACCAACCCCAACCACGCAGATTCTTCACTCTAAAAGAGAAAAGGACGAACTAACTTGCGTGACAACTGGTTAAACCGTTTTTTTCCCCCTGGTTCCCGTCAAAACAATTTGCAATTGGGCTTTTAATTAAAAATCGTCTGCTTCTTCATTGACAGGTTTTCTCTCTTCCGGTCTAAAACGGTCGTCGACAGCAAATTTTTCGATTAAGTGTTTGAGGTGATATGTTCTTGGACACATTCTAGAAGTAGTTGTCATTGGACGGCTTTGAGAATTAATTTGTTTTATAAAAGAAATTCATCTGGTTTTATCACATCTGGTTGTAATAAACTATTAAAGGCGCAACCAGAAAATTTCTGTGGGAGGGATTTTCAATCAAATCCTAAGTTTGTCCCTGTATTTCTCTTTAGAATAACTTCCACGCAGAATTATTTACTTTCGATTACCCATAGGGTATTGAAAGTATAGCATTCGGTCAAAAAAAGAAATTTCGATTTATTTGCATTTCTCCACGTTTTGGAACGTCCGGATTTCAAAAAAGTGATCTATAAAAAAATGTCTGTCTGTGTGTAGTCTGACTGTATGAGTTTGTCTTTACTTCGCTTTCCTGCAATGCGTCTCTTAATGCTTGAAAACGAATTTTACAGAGATAATGCTGAAAAACGAGTTTTGCAAAGAGAATGCCATTTAACATTATGGTTAATGGCAATATCGTCAAGTTGGCGACGGTTTTGGCGACTAATTATGGTCACCAAATTTGACGACATTTTTGGTCCCCAGCATGTAGCTGTATAGGACTTTTCGACTGCGATCTTTAAAATTCTTCAAATTTCTATCTCTAGAAGATTCGCTAAGGAAAAGCTTTCCTATATGAGGCCAATTGAGAGTTGAGTTAGTTGTCTCTCAGAGAGCATTCAGAGTAGTGAACTGTATTGCGATCTTGTATCTTGTGCGACGATTTTAGCAGTTGTGACGATTTTAGATAGTTTTTAACTGCTGTTTGTGCTCCATTGTTGTGTAAAGAGCTGTATTGAGTCTATTAGAACGGGAAGTTCTGGAGTTGTGAAGGAATCCGCGAAGAGTTGTATTGGAATAAATTTCTTCAAGTTTTAATCTGCTTTGGCTTCAAGTCTTTCGAACCCACCCATGCAACAAAGTAAACAGAAAGAAACGCAATGGAAACGGTAGTCAGTATAGCAGTGATCTCTGAAGTAATCCGTGTACATTCACTTCACACACTTAAAACTATAAATGAGAACATCTCCATATTGCCTTTTCTTGATTTATTTGAAGACAGAAGACAATTACGATAAAAGACAGGAAGACAATCACGATAAAAGCAATGGAAACGGTAGTCAGTATAGCAGTGATCTCTGAAGTAATCCGTGTACATTCACTTCACACACTTAAAACTATAAATGAGAACATTTCCATATTGCCTTTTCTTGATTTATTTGAAGACAGAAGACAATTACGATAAAAGACAGGAAGACAATCACGATAAAAGCAATGGAAACGGTAGTCAGTATAGCAGTGATCTCTGAAGTAATCCGTGTACATTCACTTCACACACTTAAAACTATAAATGAGAACATTTCCATATTGCCTTTTCTTGATTTATTTGAAGACAGAAGACAATTACGATAAAAGACAGGAAGACAATCACGATAAAAGCAATGGAAACGGTAGTCAGTATAGCAGTGATCTCTGAAGTAATCCGTGTACATTTACTGCACACACTTAAAACTATAAATGAGAACATCTCCATATTGCCTTTTCTTGATTTATTTGAAGACAGAAGACAATCATGATAAAAGACAGGAAATTAATTATTTGTTTACAAAAAATCCATGCTGATCCAATGGTATGATTAGGGTCGCACCATGATCTAATCTGAAGTTATTTTTCAGCACCAGGCAATTTTATTTGCATGCCAAGGGGTTAAAAAAGACAAATGTGTTTCGTCAAAAATAATAATAGCAACGGAAGATGTACAAAAACTTGCTCAAATATGGAACTCATATTCAGTAAATGACTGATGTTAAAAGGTAACACCAGCAACAAAGTTAACTATTACCTTCCCACTTTATAGCTACGAAAGGCTATTGAAGTAAGGCCTCATTCATTACAATGGCATTCATTAAATGGAGGAGGGGGGGGAGTAGGCGAACGGTCGTCTGACGAATGGATCCAATAAACGTCTTCCCGGGAGGCGCACAAACGTGCAGCCCCTTTTGGAATGCTGCTATGGGGGGGGGGGGAAGGGGACATGCTTTGTGTTTTTGTCTCTCCCACGCATTCTTCGGATAATGAGAACACGACCTTGTCTTATTTTTTGTGTGTGCTAGAAGGCTTAAGGCGGCGTGTTTACCATGGAAGCAGGGATATCGTTTTTACTTTTCCTATAGGCCCTTGTCATGGGGTCTTTTTATGGCATGTGTAAATGCTCCTGGTTAGGCGAAGAATTAGACGGATTTTTATGGGCAGTACAATGAGGAAAAAAAGTTCTACTTAAAAATGGAAACATGAATATACATCACAATTTGTTGGTTGGTTGTTTTCAGATTATCTGGCGCCGTCAGCAACACGAGGGCTATAATGCGCCGAAACATTCGTCATTAGACAAGCCAACATACATTTACAAACACCCATGCCTAACACGGGACTCGAACCCGCAACCTCGCGGTCTAGAAGCTAGCACGCTAACCACTATACCGTTTGGTCGGCACATCATAGGTAGTACAGTTGTATTGGTCAATGTCGAAAATAGGGGTTCTGGGAAGATTTCTCGAGCATAGTTCCAAAATGCAAGATTTTTTTTAAGAAAAAAATAAACTTGTCAACCTTTACCAAATATATTGTTTACACCCTTCGTTCTTTTTTTTTATAACACTAGATTTCATTTTTAAAATTCTTCATCAACGTTTCAAACCTTCCAGTATATTTCACCTGGACGAGATTGGCCAAGAAAAGTAGCAAACTACCAGTCTACAACGGTCCACATCGGGATTGGCCAGTATCGAGGAAAATATTGGCCAGCGATTACAGCTTACTGATGTTGTAATTTGTAAGAAACTATTTCATCAACGAGTGATGATATATGCTCTTATACTGAGTATAAGTACTTGCTTTACTTAAATTAGAAGTATCAGATTCGATATTGTTGCGTTGGACGGGGTTTGAAAGATTTGAAGCCAAAGCAGATCAAAACTCGCAGAAATTTATTCCAATATAACTCTTCACAGATTTCTTTACAGCTCCAGAACTTCTCGTTCTAGTAAACAGAATACAGCTCTTTTCACAGTAATAAAGCACAAAACAGCAGTTAAAAATTTGACAACACAACTGCTCAATTGCCGCAAAAGACAATGCAATACAGTTCGCTTTAGAACTACTCAGTAATTCCAGTCAACTAGTGGACTCAGCTAACAACTAACCAGTGACTCAAAATCCATCAACTATCTAACCCTAATCACGGCCGTCCTTATATAGGAGTGGTGAATCTTCACGAACCTTCCAGAGAGAGAAATGTGGAGAACTTTCCAGATCGTAGTCGAAAAGTCCTATACATGTACATGGGATACATGTACCGAAAATGTCGCCAAATGGTCCCCAAGTTTGGCGATATATGGCAATTTCTCGCCAAATTTGGCGACAAAAATTAGTCGCCAAAACCATCACCAACTTGGCTCTATCTCGCCAATTTGGCGAGATTGCCATTACCATAATGTTAAATGCCCTGCCCCTTAAAACTCGCTTCCCAGAGTCACCTCTGTAAAACTCGTTACCAAGCATTAGTAGACACACTGCAGGGAAGCCAATTTAACGACGAACTATTGCACTGCCTTATGCGAAATGTACATAAATTACTATTTACAAAATTAACACTACGAAATATTTACAAATATACAAAAATTCGTAACAATATTATAAAAACATCTATTTCAATGTTATAAACATTAGCATCTATCGAACCTCGTAATCTTACCGCAGTTCAAAATTAATTGGCTGTGATTAGAACTTCGTAGTGTAAGAAATAGATTACCGGAGTCTTGCAAAACTAAAAACATCTATCAAAGTAGCATCATAAACTCAGTTTTTCAGTCTTAAAGTATTTACTACAGTCATTTACTGATAAAATATTAGTATCTGCAAAACAGTCTTCACTTTAATTTCGAAAATTAATAGTCTCTAGTATTCTGCTCTCGAGTTATTAATATAAGAAGCTAAGAGAAAAATCTACCGAAAAAACTACACTTGTACCGCAATATAATTTTCAATTTCAACTTTGAAAAATGAGTATGTATTCTATTAAAAATTGAATATATTTTTTCCGGAACAATAAAAATGCACAATTTATCATTTAAAAGGGGAGATTACATAATTAGGAATGAGAGCCAAGAATTCAATCATGTAAACTTTGATTGCTTTCCCTGTACAATTGATTACTTCGCTTCAAGACAGTTAACTTACTAACGGACGAAATTTGTTAACTATTATGACGAAATTTCTGTGGGATTTGAAGTTCCCTTTTTTAATATTACAGAATATGCAATTACTTTTTCAATTTAGATGATATCTTAAATCTGGGCTAAGCTTTGGATGACGAAATCGAAATTTGATTGGTAACTCCTATATCCCAACTATCACAAAAAATTTCAATTATGAACATTATACTTCAGACGATTTTAAAGTTATTTTTACAACAGTATAGTGGTTAGCGTGCTAGCTTCTAGACCGCGAGGTTGCTGGTTCCGAGTCCCGTGTTAGGCATGGGTGTTTGTAAATGTATGTTGGCTTGTCTAATGACGAATGTTTCCGCGCATTATAGCTCTCGTGTTGCTGACGGCGCCAGATAATCTGAATACAACCAACCAACCAAAGTTATTTTTATTGGGCCGCAAAAACTTTTTTTTAGGAAAAAAAAAAAACCGTCTTCAGAAACAGAATAATTCTTGCGTTTGAGGGTTGGTTGGTTGTTTTCAGATTATCTGGCGCCGTCAGCAACACGAGGGCTATAATGCGCCGAAACATTTGTCATTAGACAAGCCAACATACATTTACAAACACCCATGCCTATCGCGGGACTCGAACCCGCAACCTCGCGGTTAGAAGTTGCGTTTGAGGGGAAATATTAGTAAGGATCATTCCCTATACTTCGCTGTGTTACAGTCATTTAGCCCAGCGCATTTAGAAACTACTTTCTATAAAATCCACTTGATATTTCGTGAGTAGGTACAAAAATGACCACTTAAAGAAAAGACATAAATTAAAAATCTCGAAAATAGCTTCTAATATATTTTATTTTATATTCGAAATCCTTACGTCAATGCATATGCAGTGGCTCCACCTGGTTTTGTCTTTTTCTATTTTAATTTTCATTTATAGTTGATAGACATTAGGGTATACATATACATTAGGAATCGCGCGAAATTTGACTCAAATCTGCGTTTTTGTTTTTTGTTTTTAAAATATTCCTGAATTTATTACCATTAAAATGATACCATTTTCTTTCTGACACTCAAATTACTTTTTAAACTACAGTTGAAACTGTTTTGTATCACGTTCATTAGTGTAGTAAACTTTAAACGCGTTTTCTGAAGAATGACATTTTGGTGTTATATGACTTTACGCCAACGGTCATAACTTTATAATAAATGGTCCAATTTACAAAATTTTAATTTTGTTTTGTAGACAATAGTTGTGAATGTGTTTTCTATGGAGAATCTAATTTATATTGTTATAAACACATTTTTTATGCACATTTTAATCTTAATTTTTTATCAAAAATTATGTATTTTTTTAAACTTTTTATTTAAAAACTTATAATTAAATAAATATCGCAGCCAAATTAAAAATTCTCCATAGGAACATGCATCAATATAATATCTCTTATTTGCAATAAAAATCATACCTCTAAGTTAATTACAAGTTTATTTATGTATGTTCTAATAATGTCTTAATTAGTCACTTTAATTGCAATTAGCTGATTAAAAAATTGACGGAAAAAAAAGTTTTTATATAAAAATGCATCGTTTTTAATTCTGATATACTGCCAAAAATTTTGAAATTATAACCTGAAAATTAAAGAAAATCATCTCATTTATAATAGATAGACATTAAATCAGCGTTAGCCACTAGGCGGCCCGCGGGCCGGATCCGGCCCGCGACAGCTTTTTCTCCGGCCCGCCGGCAGTACAGAAGAGCAAAAATCAAATTTTACGGAAATAATTTCAGTTTGTCTATAATAGTGTGTGTTTACTACCAAAAACCGAGTTTTCCATTAAGTGGCCAGCATCAGTAGGTTTGAAAAATCTTTTTTTCTGAGACTGCCAGAAAAAATTTAAAAAAAAAGCAATAGTTTGAATTATTACCAATGACGCATTGCTTAGTTTTGTACTTATGATACCTCATCTCCTCGATTCGTGACTGGCACAATTCGATTTCTGCTTTTCTGAATGTTATGGGCAGGAGTTGGGTGTTTTAATGCATCTCTTTTGTTTTGACGTGAAAAGAAGTATCGCGATCTCTATGACTCCAGTGCAAAAATGGCGCTGAAGACTAGTTTTAAACACAAAGTAGATAGTGAAAAGCGGACCGGCCGTCATCGTTTCGCAATTAACATCGACTAAAATTGAAGATTTAGGAGGTATGGTTGAAATATCTATATTGATTATGAGTTTATGTCAAGTCACATTGTAATATTGTCACTAAAGATTAAATTCTTTTAAGACTTTGAAATATGAATTTTTATTATATTAATATAAAAAAGTTAAATTATTGTTTCAGTTTTCAAAATTGTTTTATATTGTTGAAACTTTAGTAATTATCACATTTCTAATATTGAAGATATGTAGTTAAGCAATATATTTATTGGCGTATTCGGTCTAAATCTGCGGCCCCTCGGAAAGTTCCAACATAAGTCATGCGGCCCGTCTCTATAAGTTAGTGGCGAACGCTGCACTAAATGAAAACTTTTTATGTCATTTCATGAAGTGATCATTTTCGTACCTACTCACCAAATGTCAAGGTTTTATAGAAAGTAGCTTCTAAATGAACTGGCCCAGAAGATTTTAAAAAAGCGAGAATGGGAGATGATCCATACTTGGTCTTCACCTTAAATTTTTTTCCGAAACAAAATATGATTAGAAATAAATTTTTGAGATAAAAGTTTCTATTATTTTATGTCGTCGCATTGTATTTGTGTAATGTTGGAGACAAACAAAGACCATTCTTCGTCCAAATTCCATATCTAGATCGTAGATATTTGTCCGAGATAAAAACAGAAGGGAATACCTTCCTGGAGGACTTTCTAAAGGAAAGATTTGTTTTTTGGAGGAAGATTTGTGTGGAAAAAGCCAAGAAAAACAATTTTACGCGTATATATGCGTGGGAAAACTTTTCATCGAAGAAATTGGGCTGTTAGATGACAATAGCTGGTAGATAGACATAGATGACAACTTTTTGGGGATATAAGCAGTGCTAGAATGTGGGTAGACGCGGGGTGACGCGTCCTCCACTTTCCAAGAAAACACACGCGCGTCCTCCCATTCTAAAACCCCTCAGAAATCCATCCCCCACTTTCAAAAACACTCAATCCATCTGAAAACTACTAAAAAAAAATTACAATCTTTAAATGTAGTTAGAGAAAAAGTGATTTAAAGTTTTCAAATGTAGAAAAAAAAAAAAAAAAAAAAAAAAAACTATTTATGGTACATATATTATTAACATATCATACTATTATAACTAGGGGAGTGGAACATCGCACAACTTTCAATTACACTATATTGTTGATGTGGATTTGTGTCAATTACCGTCATTATATTTTCATCATTTATTGAGAAAAAATTTCCAGTTTGGTGATATTCTTTTGCGATAATTCTTATATGAGTCTTTAAAATAATAATAATACTAATAATAATAATAATGAAGAAAAATAAAAAAAAAAAGAAAAAAAACAAAAAAAACCACCCTCCTCCAAAATGGTGATTTTGGCGATATACTTTTCGATAGTCCTTATAATATCTTTTCTTATAAGTGAAACTGCAGAGAGGGGAAGAAACGATCGTCGGTTAGCTATACTCAAGGAAAGAGAACTCTGTGTTGAAGGTATTGGTTTTTCAACTTTTTACGCCATTAAAGCATTTTTACGGGAATTTTGGAGGTGGGGATGTTTACATCTTAAGAGTCATTACCACAGCGATTTTGAACAAAATAGTTTGAGCCGGTTTTTAGTAATCATTGAAAAACATAATTTTTTTTTCAATGGAAGCTACCTTATGCGCATGCGTGATTTTGACGAAAACCTTAATGGTAGGTCCTTGTGCCATCACCAACCCGCACACCAAATTTGAACACCTTAGATCAATTTGTTCGAGAATTAGGCTGACAACTTACACACAGTCACACATAGACAGACATTTTTTCTAGGTCACTTTTTTGAGATCAGGATGTTCCATAACGTGGAGATATGAAAAAAAAAAAAAAGAAAAAAAAAAAACTTTTTTTTTTACCGAATACTATACTTTCATTACCCTATGTATTACATACAGCTAATTGAAAATAAGAATACTTTGTATAAAGATATAATTATTTTTATTAACAAATACTGTTACACTTGATCAAATTTTAACTTAGGAAGAACTTTCTTGCCAGTTAAATTTCTATTCTTGCTTCATATAAGTACAAGTTATTTGTAAAAGCAAACATATCAATTTAATTTCTTGAAAGTAGGCACATTTAGAAGTTCAATTTAAATCTCTACATAAACAGTTTTATATATAAAGTTGAATTCTTGCTTCACTTTATCTCTTAATTCCAAGTAAAAAAAAACTAAGTCGCAGAATATTCATTAAAATAATAATAAATTTTGAATCCTTGTTCAATGTTAGTATTAGGATGTATAAATTATTTCCTTACAAGTTAATATTTTTCTTAAAAAAACGAAATTAAAAAAAAAAAAAAAAAAATTAAAAAAATTTGAGAGTAGGGGAGGCGGGAGGGTGACTTGCGCTTGTCACCAAATTTTGTGCACCCCCCCCCCTTTTTTTTAACCCACTTCTACCACTGGATATAAGTATCACAATATTAAAAAAATATCCATTGCCACACATTTTGAGTGACTCTTAAGACGATACACCGCCAAAACTGGATCGCCAACATCTCGATACAAACGCCTTTTAGCCACAATTATCAATCGTAACCTCATGTGTGGGAAAACCTCCGGAACAACTCCACTCGGGATTTCGCATTCGAGGTGCCTTACTTACCTTTAAAATCAATACGCCGCTGCACAAAATCCTCGCTTCCTTATTAATCGAATTTCCATTGCCCAAAGATCCCAAACTTCGCGTTTCCGATTACGCCATTTGAATGAATCCGCGTTCCTCTTCCCGCGTTCATAAATCGGGATGAAAAGCTCTTCTTAATCACTCCTAACAGATGGGAGGAATGTTAAATGTTGCAATGTTACCGAATTATGGTTGGGATAAAGTGAAATGTTCCATCGCCAAATTGGCGATATGAAATGGAATTTTGATTGTCTTTTCACTTAGAAAATTCTCCGAACCCATGATTGGTTGGTTGGTTGTTTTTAGATTATCTGGCGCCGTCAGCAACACGAGGGCTATAATGCGCCGAACATTCGTCATTTGACAAGCCAACATACATTTACAAACACCCATGCCAAACACGGGACTCGAACACTCAACCTCGCGGTCTAGAAGCTAGCACGCTAACCACTATACCGTTTGGTCGGCGAACCCATGATTGAGACACGCAAATTAATCCACAAAAATATTCTTTTTATTATTACAGAGTGGCACACAGAACCGGGAAAACCTGGAAATCAGGGAAATGTCAGGGAGCTTTCTGATTCTGGAAAAAATCGGGGAAATGTCAGGGAGCTTTTTAAAATTTCATTGAAAATCAGGGAAATTTTGTATTGTTTAAGGCACGTTCATCCATATTTTGGCGCTATTTACAAGGAGATTTGTAGTGGTAAGCCGTTAGAAGTTTAATGTTACGGAATAATTTAAACTTTTCATTACCAGCAAAACTATTTTTTTTTTTTTTTTAATAATTGCATATTATCTCTTTAGCATACATGTTTTATTTGATCAGGGTGTCTAGAGATCTGGAAAACTTAAGAATTTTTTTGAAATTTTGGAAAAAAGTTTGCCCTAAAATCAGGGAATTTTTTTAGAAATCTGTCAGGGAAATCAGGGAATTGTCAGGGAACTTTTTTTCCTGAATTTTGTGGCCCACCCTGTATTATTTTATTATGAATTGCTAACTATTACGTGTAATTACAACTTATTTAAGCGATGATTTTGAGCATAGATTTGAGTTCGTATAGTGTTACAGCACCAATCAGTATGTGGATTATTTAGTCCATTGGAAAGGCTACAGAACTGAATGTGAAAGCGGCTTTTTAGTGACAATCCCAAAAGGAGATAGATACGCTGTTGATGAGATAGCATTCTATCTTGCAAATTTCAACTCGATTGTGGCCGACCAAACGGTATAGTGGTTAGCTTGCTAGCCTCTAGACCGCGAGGTTGCGGGTTCGGGTCCCGAGTTAGGCATGGGCGTTTGTAAATGTATGTTGGCTTGTCAAATGACGAATGTTTCGGCGCATTATAGCCCTCGTGTTGCTGACGGTGCCAGATAATCTGAAAACAACCAACCAATCAACGCGATTGTATCACGGCAAGTGGGTTAAACCAGTCCTTCAATAGAAGCGATTGTAAAAGCGGTCTTTTAGTGACATACCCAATCGTTGATAGATTTGTTTTTGATGAGAATACATTCTACCTAAAAAGTTCTTCTTAAAACTACAAATATTTACTTGCACGCTTTATTGTAAGTAAAATCGTCTAAAAAATTATTGACGACAAAAAAAATTTCAAATATGTATCTTACTTAAAAGCATTACATATGCTTCGAATTTTAACACATTGTTGACCGGTGACGAGTTAACTTGACTTTTCATGTCCAAACGTTTTAAAATTGCTGGTCAACAAAGTGTTAATATTAAAAATATCAATAAAAGTGGCATCATAAACCTACATTTTCATATCTGAAATATTTTACGCAAGCATTACGTAAATATAGAAATTTATCCGTTCGAATGTAGGGCAGTTTTGTTTACCTGTAATAAAACTATATTTTGATTAGAAGATTTGACGATGGATTTTTTAAAATTTCATTTTTAAATATTGTAACCCATAAAAAAAAAAGTGTGTTTGATGGTGTTGCATTTTATTTTAAAAATCAAAAACATTTCTGTCACCAAAATATTCGGCAAACTACGTTTCAAAATTTATTGATTAAAAATGAACGTGGATTTATGCACTCACATCCAAATATCTTTTATTTATTCTGGTTAAAACAATTTAATTATTTATTTATTAAAACAGTCTTGGAAACAGGAAAGAGTTTCTTCAATGGTCAGTTAAATACTATTTTAAGAGCGATTGGATAACAGAAAGTTGGTTTTATTAGTATTCCGTAAAAGCGACCTTTTAGTGACAGTTACAGCCCCAAAATTTGATAGAATGCAATATCATCGACATAGAATCTATCTGCCAAGTTTCAGCCCGATTGTATGACGGCAAGGGGTTAATTAGGCCTCCGCAAATTTTTCCGCCATCGACATACCCACAAAACATACTCACAAATTCGAAGTTAATAAAAAGGATTTAAAAAATAAGTTCACGTTTTTCTTCAAAATGAATAGAACATTTTCAGAGCTATGATTAGCACTCAATGTACTTAAAAATTACAATATTATATTAATTTCCAAACACCATTGTCTTAAAGAATACCAACTCACATCGAAGCGTACTTTGTTGCAGTTGTAGAATTTTTTAATCTAAACGATAACACAGACGTCCGATTTGCTTCTAGAAATGATTCTTTCATCCAGGAAAATAGAATCGGAAAAAGATTGATGTAATCTTTTTGGTTCTTCGATTGGAACAGGACAGTGACAGATCAGTTCTATAGGTCGAAAGTCATGCGTAATATGACAGATTATGTTTGTCCGGTGGGTTATTTATGCGAGCCTTAAGGCATGCTACAACAGGAATAAAAAATATGAATTTATTTCTTCATATGTATTGGAATAGGGAATAAAAATGTCCCATCGGAAGTATCTTTCTTATGCAAGGCGTAATGATTAGGGCTCCGTCGTATGGCAACACTTTTAGCATGCTTGGGACCAATCACAGTACGCATTTAAAACTTATTCGAATTTTCGCATTCTATCAACCAATCACAATGTGCATTTCTTTTAATCCCGGGGGGCATAACAGCTGACTGTAACGTAACCATGCATGAATTCTATTTCACGTTTTGAATATTTGGAATCACAAAACGATTTGGGAATTTTTCGAATTTAAGGTTAACGTCTTGCGGATTTTTTTTTTTCCGTTTAGCTTCGTCTAAGAAAGAATATGAAAAATTCGAAAAAGTAAAACTCATTTTTACAGAACCGGTGGGGGGGGGGGGGGGCTCTATCCCCTAGGCTCGCTACGCTCGAGGATTGGCAATCCCTTCGGTTTGCTTCGCAAAACATGGAGATTGTTTGGTAATCTTCAACTCACCTATATTAAATTGTTTAAATTGAATTACTATTGTGATGGTTTTAACCATCTGCGCAGGTACTTAAAAATAATGAATTCCCTTCCATAAACAGAAAAACTATCTCCTTTAATTCACTACCCTTCTTACTTCTCTTCCCAATCATCCAAAAAACCGCAATTCATAGCCTCTCAAGGGGTACCATTCTATTAGGCCGGCCCTTTAACATCGCCGCCGCTGTTTAAGAAGCGAGGTGGAAATTTGGATTTTTGCATATTAACAATTTATTTAAAAGCAAAATAATTAAAGATTTAACTTTCTGTGCTCAGGTACACAGAAACAGATTGTTTACTAATGAAGTTTAACATTTCAGAGTTCTATGTGAAATAGAAGGTACTTTCCATGGACCGAATAAAAGTACCGAATATATATATAATAGTTTAGCGTAAAATAGATATGATTTTAGAAATCGAATAATATGTGATTTCTCGTTTTTTAGTAACATCGCTACTTGGTTTATAATTATGCATTGATCGTTTTCGAAGTACTTTTATTCTAGTTAAAATGGGGAAGTGAATATTTTTATTATTAAGTAGAACTTTTTCTCAGCATTAATACAACACTTGTTATTCGTTCTCCCAGATGCAGAAATGAATTAAAAAATACCCTTCCATTTTGACAGTTTATTCAATCTCCTCAATACGTACGGATTAGCATTAGGATAAATCGATAAAATTAAATTTTTTTTAAAGAAATAATATCCGGTGTGGTGTTACGAGCTTAAATTAACAGTGGTTCAGCTACTAATGGGATTTCACTAAAAGCTTTTACCTCCTTAAATAAAAGAAGACGAAGTAATTGTTTTGGATTAGAAGAATTTAATTACGGAAGGAAGTTTTTAAATAAACTTTTGGGAAAACTATCAATGTTTTGCATTTATGTATGGGAATCACATTAATTAACCAGTTGTTTTTTTTCCAGTTTATTTTTATACACTGCCGTAGAAAATCGACCCGGAAATTTGTTTTCGAGTTTTTTCCCAATATCTTCTGAAATCTAATTCTCTAGTTTTGAACTATAACTTTAACTAATAATAGTTATTATTAAATATGTATTAAATCGAAAGTAACGTTAACTATTTCCAAAATAATTTATTTCAATTTCACCAGTGGCAATTCGTTTAGCACAGTGTTCGCCACTAACTTTTAGAAGCGGGCCGTATACTTTAAGTTGGAGATTTTCGCGGGCCGGATACACCAAAATATGTATCTTTAATTATTATCGATTTAACAATATAAAGAATTTCTGAAAACTGGAATTTTTTTTGTATCTTAATAAAATTACAATTTATATTTGAATTTTTTTCAAATAATTAAAAAAAAATAAAAAAATTTCATTATTAGTATATCAAACTCTAAAAAAGAAGTAAATCTATTATTTAAATTTAATTCAACTTTTAATAAAAGTATTTATACTGTACTTTCAGATTACCCCGTTTCAGTTGATACCAATTGTGAGCAGTGGTGTAGTGTTAAATAAAAAGGTGTGGGAACGCTATGTCACATAAAGTGAACGATATATATATATAAAAAACAAAAAAAACACATTATATCACTTTTGTTGATAAATCGGTTAGAGTTCCCGTTAAAATTAGAGGAGCAGAAACCTTCTTCAAGGTAAGGGAGCAAAGAACTGTGTGTGTCAGACAACAATTTTGTTTTTTAAAAATGGAGATAGTTGGCGTGAGCTTGTGTACGTGAGTTTTATTCCGTATTCATGACGAGCCATATAAATTTCACTTCTAAAATTCATCCACAATTACAGATCATTCGTCGAAGAAGATAATTGCCATTGGATGAATCATAGTATTGCATGTGTCGGATTGTTGATGGAATGGCCATGTGCGGGTGGCCTCGCCACTTTCAAGTGTTTTGCAAATACTTGAACTTGCCTGCTCAGCTCTGAAGTTGTGAATAGAAAACGAAAGCATAGTTTTGCGTTCAGTTTCCCGTAAAGAAAAGTGTAAGAAAAAAAAATTATGTGAGGGAACGCCGTTCCTCCTACTATAAAGGTAAAGGATCGCCGTTCCCACGCGTTCCCGCCCCACTACACCCCTGATTGTGAGACGACGGCGGTCGAAATCGTTCAGTTTATTTTGTGATAGAGTCGATGTCTTTCGGAGTATTTGTTGCAATAAGTTTAATAAATTGTCCAAATGAGATTTAGTTATTCCTGAATTCATTCTTGAGGAAAACCACTTTGCTGAAAGCTTCTTCATGTAGTTTCTTCGGGCACGTAGTGGAGAACTCTGTTCTGCATAGTTGACACATATTATTTCGGATAAACATATTATTCTGTAAAAAAAAAAAAAAAAATCCATACTGTGAAATTTGATTTTTTTTTTTTTTTTTTTTTTTGAAAAAATAATGACAATATCAATTTTCTATTTTTTGCGTGTTTATAATCTTTGAAACCTTCTTCTTATTCTGGAAAGTTTTTGAGCTGATCCGATAACTGCAGTTGCAGAAAAACTATATTTTTATGGAGAATTTAGCATCGCTTCTTCGATGTTTCGAACGCATTTTTCTGAATTTGTGATTTTTGAAATTCCCACCCTACTCAAAATGCTAAAATGACTTGAAATTTTTCGTGTGTGTCATTCTTAATATCTCTTTGAATAAAATAAAAACTTTTTTATTTTTACAAATTTAAATGTTGAAAAATACCCGTTTTGTACGCTTTTTTTTTACTTATAGGTACAGTAATTATCGTTTTTCTAGAAAACTATTTTACTTATTTTAAATCCCATGCCTGAAAAGTTAGAGTATATAACTAGGAAAATTTTTTTTAAAAAATCAGGAAAAAATATTGAAAAAAGAAAAAGAAGATAGAATTTGAAATGTGATGATTTTTTTTAAAGAAATTACAATTTTTAAAATTTACAGCACTATGTGAACTTTTTTTTTAATTAAAAATTTAGTTTTTACTTACTAACACTTCCAAATATGTAAAAATTATAATTTTAAAGGCTTAAATAATAATAATAATAAAAAAAAAAAAAAAAATTAAAAAAAAAAAAAAAAAATTAAAAAAAAAAAAAAAATTTTGAAGGTTACCAAGTCTCCTTAAACAAAACTGGTTATTATGAGGTACTGAAAATCCACCTGTGTGTCTATTGAATTCATTGCATTCTGCAAAAGTGACTGTTTGGCGTGGGTGCCGTCAGGATTTTCTTAGGGGGAGGCAAGACTGATAGAATTTTATTTAAATCGTTAATTTTTCAGGTACATTGCAATTCTTAATGAAATGTTAATTAACAATTATAACGATTAACAATTGAAAAATATTTTCCTTTGAGAATAATTGAAAAAAAAATCAGGGTGTATATTTTTGAAATCCTCTCCTCTGAAACTTTTATTTGGTACACAACACATGATAGAGAAGAAAAAAATTCTCATACAAGAAAAAATAATAAAAATACCAAATATATATATATATATATATATATATATATATATATATATATATATATATATATATATATATTTTTTTTTTTTTTTTTTTTTCAAAGATTTTCTTGTTTTTCATCATTCAAGTAGTTTTCGCTTTAATAAAAATACAGTGTTTCGAACAAAGAAACCAGAAGTAAAAAAAAAAAAAAAAAAAAAAAAAGCAAAATTTTACTTCATCTAATTTCAGAAATAATAATAAAAAACCTCCCTCATCCCCTCCCCCCCCCCCCCCAAAAAAAAATGAAAATTGTAAATCAAAGGTATAGTATAAGACTTTCTGAAAGACTAACCCACCTGACAGCTGGGTGATTAGCGCTCTAGCTTCGCATGCCAAAAGTGTCGGGATCGAATCCCGAATCATCGTTATGGTTCAGAATCCACGTTAAACTGTAGGTCAGATGATCCATCATTGTGCATAAAAATATGTCGTTGAGCGTACTAACAAACCAACCAACTTTTCAGAAAGATAATGGGCATCGATTATGTCTGTTCCTATTTGACTACGAAACGTTCTTAGTGCTTACGAAACTTTTTAGTGTGATGCAACACTTGAGCGAGGCATGTAAAATCTTTATCAAGAATATTACTTCCATGAATTAAGACCATAAAATAAAAATTGTTTGTTTATATTGTATGGATGTAGAGTTTGTAAATATATTTAAAACTTAACTGATTTTAATTTGGAATTTAAACAATTGTATGTTTTTATGAGTAAATGCTTGAAATTGTATTATGAAGGCCATTTACTCAATAAGTTATCTTTATTATGCCTTTTTTTTTTTACAGGTATGTTTTGAAACTTTACTTCATTGAAGAAAATGTCGGTAAGTGTAACATGATCATTTCAGATTTTTGCAACAAAAAAATTTCTGCACTCCCTTTTCCGCATGACACTAAATGTTGTTATATAATTTTAGTTGTTTCTATTTACATTGCATAGTTCTTCCTGCGCAATTAAAGTAACAGAAATCTAAAGCATTATCAAAACGTACTTTCAAAATTTATCTATACTATAAATATAATTATTCATTTTGAATAGGGTTTTTTTATAATCGGGGTAAAAGGACATTAAGTTATTTCTTAGAATCAACGTCCCGCAATGCTGTATAATGACATTTGCTTTATATCAAATTAAAGGTCCAACTGAAATGAATGTCCATATCTTCAATTTGTAAGTTTCGGTAACATATCGAGTCAAATTCACTGATCGAGTGAAATATCAATTCAGATAGTTTTTATTTCATGTCAAATACCAGTCTAACGGATGAGTATCTTTTTATTTGATTACTATTTCCTGTAAGCCCGTTATATATTTTCGAAATTCTCTTTCTTTGGCGATTTTTCAGGCTGGCTACAAAATTTGAGAAACAAAATTTCCTGACATTTCCCTGATTTCCAGATGATTTCTTCAAAAATTCCCTGATGTGCGCTATAATCCAAAAAACCGAATAATGGAGAATTAAAAAAATAATAATAATAATAATAATAATAATAATTCAAAACAAACATCTTTAGCATGAAAAAGAATGGAAAACATTAATTAAAAAATACGAAATTCACCAACAACAGCCATACTTGCTAACTTCAAGGTTAAAGCAAAATCAGTACAATACTCATCTTTATAATTTCAAAAAT
Source organism: Linyphia triangularis (assembly GCA_963978545.1). Classification (NCBI taxonomy): domain Eukaryota; kingdom Metazoa; phylum Arthropoda; class Arachnida; order Araneae; family Linyphiidae; genus Linyphia; species Linyphia triangularis. Next base: position 19,075,725 of record OZ021723.1, on the reverse strand, counting down.
AACACAAATAAAACATGCTATTTTCTTCAATATATGTCACATGCTGTTTCCTGTTCATAGCATAATAGCAGCGCTGTTAAGTTATAGGATCATCAGAAATCTAACAGAAATAATTGTTCCAGGCATAATAATGATTCCAGGTAGTAAAAAACGGAACATCAACAGGCAGTTATGGGCCCGGGATATCGATGGTTTGGCTTAGTTGCTGAGAGTAGAAAAAGTTCGGAATCGTCATCCTCCCAAATTGGCCAAGTAGCCAGATATTGAGGGCTTTTTAGACGGACTTAAAAAAGTACATGAAAAAAAAAGTATTCAATGCTATGACATCACAGCATCCACTTCACGTGACGCGAGCCGAGGTAGATATCTGCATGGGGCATGCGAGAAGGGAAACTCAAAAATTTCAAATTTCCCTGCTTAAAGGGTAATTTTACGAAATTCCCTGATATTTCCCTGATTTTTCCCGAAGAGTAAAATTCTCTGATATTCCCCTGATTTCCATGAATTCCAGGTTCTGTAGCCACCCTGTTTTTGTAACATACATGTATATAAAAAATTCACCACATTGGCGATATTATTATTATTACCGAATATCACCAGAGAAAATTATTCATGTATTTTGGCCAAGAATAACATGTACACTGCTTTTGACTCAACACTACATTCCGTTATTTTTATTAAGTCGAGCATTCGCAGATTTATGATGTCAATTATAAAATTCCTCCTTTTAAGATGCTCGAACATAATAAATTGTGGGAGGCATAAAAAAGGAGAAAAAATCGCGGTAATTCTTTCCCTAATTAAAGACTTGTAGGCGTCTAATGTCTTCTTTGACAGGAAACGACTACAGACAGGAAATGACTCACTTCCGGCAGTCAGAAATAACCTCTTCACTTCACTCCTTTTGGAACTTTTTCTTTTCCCCCACGGAGACGAATTTAGCTTCTTTGATGACATTGCAGAAGTCCATTGAAAAGTCTTAACGAATACCCATTTTGCCTTTTGGGAGAGACAATTTTTGAGATAGTTTTTTGCTAAAAATCTTTCAAGTTCCCACGTGACATTTCTCCCAGTAGGATCCTAATAGACTGAGAGGCGACTGCAATTTTTGGACCCCATCTGATTTTTTTATAGAAATTAGAGAAAAGTGAGTAGATTACGAATCCACTGATCTGCCGTGGCAAAAATGGCCGAAACTGGTCAAAAATCGACTTTTAATAAGTTGAACTAAATCCAATTGCCAAATGAATCATAATTTGCCAAATAATGAGCATTTTTTTTTATTTGGTAACCCTCACTCTTTAATTATCAATTAAGAAGGTTTCAGACGATTCAGATATCTGGCGACTGTCTACTTGCATATATTAAAAGGGAGCCAAGTTGGCAATAAACATTACGTCATGGATGACGTAGCTGATGTCGCCAATTTGGCTTACTTTTAAAAGGTACACATTTTCCAATCCAGAGATCAAAAATCGTTTGCATTTTTTCTCATTGAAAATCAAAATGCAGGGTTGCCAGACGAAAAAGTTTGTTCTCTTTTTGGCAAGTTATGACATATTTGGCAATCAGATTTTAGTTCAGCTCATTCCAAGTCGATTTTTGATCAGTTTCGGCCATTTTTGCCGTGGCAGACCAGTTGATTCCTAATTTACTCACTTTTCTCCAATCTCTATAAAAAATTCAGAATGATGGTCGATGCGGTCCAAAAATTGCAATCACCTCTCGGACTATAATAATATAAGAATTTCTAACAAAGGTTCTCAAACCCTCTTTGTCAAAAATAAATTCGGACATTTCAGCTTACAAATTTTGCCCGAACGATTTCCAATTTGATTTTTAGAAGAGGTTGGTGCCTTGCATTTTCAGTCATGCTGCATTGAATTTCCATCGAAACTTACGCTTGATTTTGAACATTAAATTCATCTATAAAAGCCCTTTAATTTGACATACTGCATGCAGATTTCTGTAACTAAAGAGAGCAAACTTAATATCTTTCAGAATAAACAATATTTATATCTTAAGAAGTTCAATCTTATGTTTATAAAATTCTGTACATACACTTTAACAGATTTGCTCGATAAGTAATTGGAATTTTTATATTTAATTTACGAAAATAAAATTAAGAATTCAAGCTCTACACTTCAATGCAGTGAGGGTTCTTACAGTTTCGTTAACAGTCTTTACCAAAATTACTCATGGTGCAGATAAGTGCTATATCAAAATAAAGGTCTCGAGAAAAACAACCGAGTTTCCTTTATGATATTCAATCAGAGAATCCGTAACTAGATACCGGAAACATATTTACAACTCGTACAACTCTCTAAATTCTAAATTCATGTGCTATATATGAAATAGAAGATCATAAATGTTTAAGGTAGAAAAGTTGTTGTGACAGTCAAATTTGAATGAGACAGTCAAAATTTGATCTGTCACAATTGAAATGTATGAATTTTTTTTTTATTTTAACTGAAAATAAAATTATTAATCTCTTTTACTTTCAGTTACCCATTTGCATTACATAGGGTAATGAAAGTATAGTGTTCGATAAAAAAAAAAAAAAAAAAAAAAAAAAAAAAAAAAAGATTTGTTTTTTTGTATTTCTCCACGTTTTGGAACAGCTTGATTTCAAAAAAGTGATCCAGAAAAAATGTATGTGTGTCAGTGGTCAGCATAACTCCCGAACAAATTGACCTACGATGTTCAAATTTGGTGTGCGGGTTGGTGATGGCACAAGGACCTACCATTGAGGTTTTCGTCAAAATCGCGCATGCGCATAAGGTAACTGCGATAGAAAAAAATCATATTTTTTATTAATTGGGAAAAAACGGCTCGAACGATTTTGTCCAAAATCGCTGTGGTAATGCCTTTTAAGATGTTCTAAATATCCCCACCTCCAAAATTCCCGTAAAAATGATTTAATGGCGTAAAAAGTTGAAAAACGAATGATTTTAACACAGAGTTGTATTGCCTTGAGCATACCTCATCAGCGATCATTTTTTTTTTTCCTCTCCTCAGTTTCACTTATAAGAAAGGATAATATAAGAATTATCAAAAGGTATATCGTTAAAATTATCTATTTAGAGAAGGATTTTTTTTTTTAAACTCATACAAGAATTAGAGTGACACATATCGCCAAACTGGCCATTTCTTCTAAATGAATAGTGAAAATATAAAAACGGTAAATGACACAAATTGACATCAGTATTATAGTGTAATTGAAAGTTGTGCGATGTTCCACACCCCTACTCAGAACAATGTTGAATAACTACAGCAACTACATATATTCCTAATATTCGAATAGAACGATTTATCTTTTTTTTATTAAAAGAATGTTCCTAAAAGGTAAAAACGCAGGAGAACAATGCTTCCTTCGTAAGTTCCGAAAAATTCTTTCAATGTGTTACTTTGTATCTGTTATTACTGCATTCGTCCATATCGCAAGCTGTTGCCAAACACTGAGTGTCAAATATTGACCCTTTCAAAGATGGCGACACGGCGGCGTGTGGATATGTATATATGACTTTCACCTAGAATTGAGACGGGTGTAGATATATTGTCCCATCTCAAACAATACATCCACCATTTGAAGGTATAGAAAAGTTTCTATTTTATATTCGAAAGACTTCTTCTCTATAATATGAATTTCTATTCTGTGTCGTCTGGCATCGTGTTTGAAGAAGAAAAGAATGAAAAGACCAGAAAAAAAAATCCGTATTCCTTTCTCACTTTTGTAAGGCTGCCAACTGTGAAACCTCGCCAAACAAACGGAACGAAATCGCCAAATTCCAAAAATATTAAAGAAACTAGCCAAAAAAAAAACTCCTCGAAATTCAATAAATATAAAAGTCAGTGGTAGAGGTGGTGAAAAAAAAAAAAAAAAAAATTGTGGGGTGGATACACAAAAGTTGTTGAGGGACCCCCCCCCCCCTTCTCTTCAACGACAAATCTTAAAATTTCGTAACTTACAATAAAAATATTAACTAGTAAAGAAATAGTTTATACTTCTTCACATTAACATTGAACAAGGTTCCAAAATTTAATAAACATTTTGCGACTTAGTTTTTTTTACTTAGAAGTAAGAGAAAAAGTAATAATTCAACTTTGTGTACATAACAGTATATTTAAATTTAAATATTACTTTTTAATGTACATGCTTTCATAAAATTAAATTAATAGAGAATTCTTAATTTTTTTTTCTTTTTTTTTTTTTCTTTAAATAGCTTGTATTTGTATGAAACAAGAATAGAATTTTAACTTCAAAAGAAAGTTCCTCCAAAGTTAAAAGTTGACCAAGTAACAGTATTTGTTAATAAAAATACTTTTATCTTTGTACAAAGTAGTATAATATATTTTATAATAGAATGATATATATACCATGAATAGTTTTAAAGTTTTCAAATATATAAAAAAAAAAAAACTTTTTATCAGTGTCACTACATTTAAAGGTTAATGTTATTTTCCCTGAGTAGTTTTTAGGCGGATTGAGTTATTTTAAAAGTGGGGGGGGGGGGGATGGATTTCAATGGTTTTAGAAGTAGAGATGCGCATGGGTATTTTCTTGAAAAGTGGGAGGGGGGGGGGGCGCGTCACCCTACCCACACATCTAGTATTTATAAAAATGTAAAGAAAACTAAGTTGCAAAGGAATTTATTTTGAAGATTTAATTTTAAATGTTGCTTTTGTATATATTTGCAACTAGCGTGAATGTTAAATGGATGTTATGTATTGTACGTCACAGTCAACTGCTGTGAATCGTGGGAAAATGAAATTTATATTGTAATTGGAATGCAAAAGTTCGAATTTGTTTTTACAAGAGTTTTGTGATTGATAAATTGTATATCACACGTATTACTAACGGATGAAACCCTAATCCAAATAACTCTTTTTACAAGCTTCAATTGTTGATGAACCTTATATACAAAATTATTTTGTGTGGGGTTGCATGTCCTCATCATTAGCAAGGGAAAAAAAATCATAATAAATCTAATTTTTGTTTAATAAATTAGAATTTACCGAATTTTAATTGGAATTAGCAAATCAGAAAGCTACGTGATCACGTGATGACACTACGTGATGACATCACATCATCGTGCATAAAGTCAATGGAAGCGGGCTAGTAAAAATCTTGACGAGTAGTTTTTTTTTTTTATTTTAATTTTATTTTAATGTGACATAAATGCTATCCAGTTGGCATGTTTTTAGCAACGATGTTGCCAATATGGAGAGCTATTCTAAGTGACAAAAATGTTATTGAGTTTCAAGTATCACAAATATTGGCGTGATCGGTGACAAAAATTATTTTTCTGGCTTGACAAAGCCTCAATGTTGCGTCACGATGACATGGATAAGAATGGTCAGGTACTAGCTCAAGTGCTGACCTCTTCATCTGAACAATTTTATACTACACATCTTATTCTGCTCTGTATTAAGATTTCAGAAATAAGCACACAATATTCATTTTAACGGACCAAAAGTGCGCCACATGCACGATAAGTCGCCAAATTTGGCAGCGTCTCCCACCATTTGTGAAACTTTATACATTTCACCTGAAGGTGGTCTTCTCACTGGGTTATATCTCTTTATTCCTTGTTTCGGCCTCCAGAGGGGGAGGGCGGGGGTGAGAAAGCAGGAAAGCAATTTCCCGTGACGTCACGTTCCGGACAAAAGGCCGGAGAAATATGTGGATATTTGATGGATGGTTTGTGCTGCCGAGTGAATGGGGAGGGGGGGGGGGGGAAGATTGCGTTGAAGGATGACACGAGTTGGCATTTTGTTGGGCTTTGTATAGTGTGAGATTTACGTGGGATTTAAAGAAATGACATTCAATAGTCTGAAAATTAAAATTTTTAAAAAAATGTTATTGATGTCAATATGCAACGTTCAATCTTGCCATTCAATTTTAACCCACTTGTCATCAAATTCAACAATTCTGTATTTTCTAAAAACTGCTCGTATCCCAAAATAATATAAAAAATTGCTCATATCCCAAAATAATATTGTTACGAATTTCGGTATATTTGTAAATATTTCGTAGTATTAGTAATGTAAAAGAAAATTTTACGTACATTTCGCCTAAGGCACTGCAATAGTTTTTCTTGTCTTCGCTTTCCTGCAGTGCGTCTCTTAATGCTTCAAAACGAGTTCTACAGGGATCATACTGGAAAACGAGTTTTACAAGGAGCAGGCCATTTAACATTAGTGTTGATGGCAATCTCGCCAAGTTGACGAGATAGAGCCAAGTTGGCGACGGTTTTGGCGTCTAATTTTGGTCGCTAAATTTGGCGAGAAATTGCCAAATGTTGCCAAACTTGGCGACATTTTTGGTCCCCATGTACCTGTACAGGGCTTTTCGACTACGATCAAGAAAGTTCTCCAAATTTCTATCTCTGGAAGATTCGCGAAAGAATTAACTTTCCTATATAAGCCCAAGAGAGCGGGTGATAGAGTTAGTTGAGTTGAGTTATCTAGTTAGTTGTCTCTCAACGAGCATTCAGAGAGCTGTATTGCGAAAGTTAACTGTATTTCATTGTCTTTTGCGTCAATCTTAGCAGTTGTGTATCTAGTTTTTAACAGCTGTTTGAGCTCCATTATTGTGTAAGGAGCTGTATTGAGTCTGTTAGAATGGAAAGTTCTGGAGTTGTAAAAGAATCTGCGAAGAGTTATATCGGAATAAATTTCTGCAACTTTTGATCTGCTTTGGCTTCAAATCTTTCGAACCCATCCAAGCAACAATATTAAAAATTGCTCTTATCCCAAAACAATATAAAAAATTACTCTTTTCCCAAATTCTTTTAGAAACTTTCTATATAATCTTCAAATTTAGTGAGTAGATACCAAAACGATCACTAAAGGACATAAATTGTTTTCATTTTATATCTATTACTAGCTGAATACCCGTGCTGCGCTAAGAAATTTTACCACTTGCATTTTAGCGATCAAAAGACATTTATGTATTCTACACATCAGACGTTTGCTCCCATTTCGATCCCGACTAATTAATTTATCAAAATAAGAACTTTCCTTTGTTGACATTTTTAACAAAATTTATAATTGTGAATAGTATATTGGAAAGGGACATTTGAACATCCCTCGTTTAGAACGTTTAACTCACTTCGGACCCTTTTTAATTACGTAATCAAGAATGCGATAGTTTATTGTGTTTATGTTTGCTCTTAGCTCCAAATTTCAAAGTAGTAGCTGTACTGGTTGGTTGTTGTATTCAGATTATCTGGCGCCGTCAGCAACACGAGGGCTATAATGCGCCGAAGCATTCGTCATTAGACAAGCCAACATACATTTACAAACACCCATGCCTAACACGGGACTCGAATCCGCAACCTCGCGGTCTAGAAGCCAGCACGCTAACCACTATACCGTTTGGTCGGCAGTAGCTGTACTGGAATTGAGACATTGAGATAATTCTCGTATAGTTTCAATGTGGCGTCGACTTTTCATTCCTTAACAATTCGTTAATCGATATTGGAATAACTTATTTTTTTTTACGTTTGCCCTTTTAACATTTGCACCAAATATCAGAATTGTGACTGCATTGTAAGAGGATCATTCAGATATCCCTCATTTGGAACATTTAACCCCTTTTCGACCCCTCAAAGTTGGTTAATCGAGAACGGAATAGCTTACTTTTTTCTATGTTTATCTTTTTTGTCATTTGTACCAATTTTCAGAGTTTTGACCAAATACAAAGTGGGACATTCGAATATCCCTCGTTTGGAACGTTTAACGCCTTTTCCACCCCAAAGTGGGTTAATCGAGATCGAGATGGCTTTCTTTTCCTATGTTTATCTTTGTTGACATTCATACCAATTTTCAGAGTTGTGATGAAATGGGAAGTAGGACATTCGAAAATCCCTCGTTTGGAGTACTTAACCCATTTTCGACTACCTTAAAGTGAGTTAACTGAGATCGGAATAGCTTACTTTTTCTATGTTTGTCTTTGTTGACATTTGCACCAATTTTCTGAGTTGTGACCATACGGGAAATGGGATATTCGAGTTTGGAACGTTTAACCTCTTTTCCACCCCTTAAAGTGGGTTAATAAAGTTTGGAATAGCTTAACTTTTCTATGTTTGCCTTTCTTGAAATTTGTACCAATTTTCAGAGTTGTGACGAAATGGGAAGTGGTACATTCGAATATCCCTCGTTTGGAACGTTTAACCCCTTTTCGACCCCTTAAAGTGGGTTAATCGAGATCGAAGTAGCATACTTTTTCTACGTTTGTCTTTATTGATATTCGCACCAGTTTTCAGAGTTGTGGACATGTGGGAAGTGGGAGAATTAGTGATGAGTGAGATGGGAAGTGGTACATTCGAATATTCCTCGTTTAGAACGTTTAACCCCTTTTCCACCCCTTAAAGTGGGTTAATCGAGATCGGAATAGCTTACTTTTTCTAAGTTTACCATTGTTGATATTTGTACCAATTTTCAGAGTTGTGGACATGTGGGAAGTGGGAGAATTAGCGATGAGTGAGTGAGTCAGTGAATGCGTGAGGGCTTTGCCTTATATATAGAGAGATAAATGAAAATTAATAAAACACACAAAAGATTATTGCAGGTGGCGCCACTGTAAAGACATAAGGATTTCAAATATAAAATAAAATATATTAGAAGCTATTTTGGTGTTGTTAGTTAATGTTATTTCATTAAGTGATCCTTTTCTTACCTATACTCACCAAATGTCACGGTTTTATACAAAGTAGTTTCTAAATGCACTGGACTTGAGGATTATAACATAGCGAGTTTAGGGAATGATCCTTACTAGGACTTTCTCATGAGACAACAGCAGTTCACTAACATTGTATAATGAGGAAAACTGTCAATAGTGTTTTTTACTTCAAAGTAGCATTGCAAAACTTAAAAGAAATCGTATAGACAGAATCGTGTTGTTACGAATTTCTGTATATTTGTAAATATTTCGTAGTATTAATTATGTAAAAAGAAAAATGTATGTACATTTCGCGTAAGGCAGTGTAAGAGTTCGTCTTTACTTCGCTTTCCTGCAATGCGTCTCTTAATGCTTGAAAACGAGTTTTAGAGAGATAATGCTGGAAAACGAGTTTCACAAGGAGAAGGTCATTTAACATTATAGTTAATGGCAATCTCGCCAAGTTGGCAAGATGGAGCGATGGTTTTGGCGACTAATTTTGGTCGGCAAATTTTGCGAGAAATCGCCAAACGTCGCCAAACTTTGGCGACATTTTCGGTCCTCATGTACCTGTATAGGGCTTTTCGACTGCGATCTGGAAAATTCTCCAAATTTCTGTCTCTAGAAGATTCGCTTCCCTATATAAAACCAAGAGAGTTAGTTGAGTTACTGACTTAGTTGTCTCTCAGCGAGCATTCATAGAGTTCCTAAAGCGAACTGTATTGCATTGTTTTTTGCGGCGATTTTAGCAGTTGTGTATCATATTTTTAACTGCTATTTGTGCTCTATTGTTGTGTAAAGAGTATTGAGTATATTAGAGCGGAAAGTTCTGGAGTTGTAAAATAATCTGCGAAGAGTTATATCGGAATAAATTTCTTCAAGTCTTTCGAACCCATCCACCCAACAGTATATATTATTTCTGGAAAGTGGTTTTTGGAATTCTTTTTATCCCTTATACAAAGCCAAAATTAGTAAATGAAATACCAATATAAAGACTGAGATCTTCGTTTTAGATGAATAGCTTATTTACAATTGCACATTCTGTTATTTGTTTGAAAACTGAAATTAACTAGGGGTACAACTTTCAATTACACTATCATACTGATGTCAATTTGTGTCATTTATCGTTTTTATATTTTCATCATTCATTTAGAAAAAATTGCCAGTTTGGTAATACTCTTGTGTGAGTCTTAAAATAAAAACGATCGTTGATGAGATATTTTCAAGGGAATAGAACTCTGTGTTTAAGGCATTCGTTTTTCAACAACTTTTTACGCCATTGAAGCATTTTTACGAGAATTTCGGAGGTGGGGATGTTTAGAACCCCTTAAGAGCCACAGCGATTTTCATCAAAAATCATTAGAGTCGTTTTTAGCAATCATTGAAAAACATGATTTTTTGAATGGCAACTACCTTACGCGCATGCGCGATTTTGACAAAAACCATAATGATAGGTCTCATGGTCACCACTAACCCGCACACCTAATGTGAACATCCTTGGTCAATTTTGTTCAGGAATTATGCTGACCACATACACACGGACATGCATTTTTTCTAGACAACTTTTTTTAAATCAAGATGTTCCAAAACGTGGAGAAATGCAAAAAAAAAAAAAAAAAAAAAAAAAAAAAAAAAAAATTGAAATTTTTTTTAGACTGAATGCTATACTTTCATTACCCTATGTATACATATGGGTAATTGAAAGTAAAATTCAGTAATAGTACACCATTTACATGAAGTTGTGATAGTATACAGAATATGGCAGCACTGTAGAAACAAAACAACCTCAATTTAAGCACGTTGAGGCAACCTAAGGAATCTTATATCACTCAGGAATAGAAAACAATATCTAACCCTGATAAACTTCTAAAATAAATAATAATTCCTCTAGGCAATTTTAAATATTACACGGGTCGACTATACTAAACTTCAACTTAACTAGATATCACTTAGACGGTAGATCGTGACAGTGCTCATAGGTATTTAATCCATTTTGGCGGAGTGAAGACGTAATTCTCGCCAATTTGTCGTATTCAGATTATCTGGCGCTGTCAGCAACACGAGGGCTATAATGCGCCGAAACTTTCGTCATTAGACAAGCCAACATACATTTACAAACACCCATGCCCAACACGGGACTCGGAACCCGCAACCTCGCGGTCTAGAAGCCAGCACGCTAACCACTACACCGTTTGGTCGGCTAATTCTCGCCAAACCTTAGAGCCTTTTGTTCCCTACAGGGTTGTGGTTTGGCGAACATTATGCTTTCACGCCGCCAAAATGGATTAAATACCTATGAGCACTGTCACGATCTACCGTCTAAGTGATGTCTAGTTAAGTTGAAGTTTAGTATAGTAGCAGTTTACTAGCTGTTAGTTTATAATTCAGTTGGACTGTCTTATGAAGAACAGCTACTAAATTAAGGGTAAAATTACACTCATCAAAGTTTTCACTCGGAACTTCGATGCGGGGGTGTACATCTCCAAAACTTAACGTTAGTGCCTTCAGCAGTTCAGTGGATGTCACAGAAGTTTAAAAAAAAAGAAAAGAAAAAAAGGGAGAAGTAATATCTCAAAAGAGTCGAATGGAAAAGTTAAGTTTTAAACCGAGCCAAGTTTCATCAGATGTCAAATTAAGTGTCGAGTGGCGGGAAAAGTGAAAAGGGAACTCTTTTCAATCTTTGGAATGTGGTGACAGGTTAAGGGTTTAGTTTGGCATCATGGCGAGAATTATTTGAAATGATGGTGATATATTTATTAACCCTTTCAGGGCCGAATTTTTAATGGTGGTGGTGAAAGAGTTTTTGATGCTGTGTTTTGAGTTGATATGGGGGGGGGGGGGGGGGTTACACGAACTTTTTCTGTCCTTAATTTTAAAAATAAAGAATTTTTTGTGCTATACATTTTTCAAGTGCAGCCATTTTCAAAAAAAAAAAAAAAAAAAAAAATAAAAAAAAAAAAAAAAAAAAAAAAAAAAATTAATGAATTCAGGTGTATTTAAGATTGTTTAACGGAATTACTTTTTTAGAAGTTCCTCAGTATTAGGTATTGTGTTCGATTGCTGAGATTCCTTAGATTTCCTCATGGAGCTTAGATTGCGATTTTCTCTTTCCTATAGTGCCTCCATCTATTGCATAATATCAAAACTTCCTTAAATTTTTGGATTTTTTTTTACTTCGATTTTCACACGAATAACAACACAAAGGGAAATCGTACCTATCACCAGAAGCGGTTGACTTAGCCTTCAAAATATTTTAACACTTAACAATTTTGATGAAATCAATGGTGAAAATGTTATCTTCATAAAGAAAATCATCTTCCAAATAATAATAATAATAATAGTAATAATAATAATAATAATAATAATAATAATAATAATAATAATAATAATAATAATAATAATAATAAACCGTATAAGATAAATCTTAAGCATGACAAAAAGTGCATGGAACCTTATCTTCTTTTAACCATTTCCATTTTTACACAATACATCTTATTACAATATAAACTCTGGAATATAAATAAAATACATATTTTTTTTACTAAGAAGATATAAGAACGTTTATTCCTTTTTCTTATTCCGGTTGTGTGTTTAGTTCCGTATTTTTCAAGAGCGAGATGCTATTTTTGTGTACATTTCAACCCTCCAACTTGGAAAAAGTCAATATTTGACGAACTGCGTTTGGCAACAGCTTGCGATTCAAACGACGCATTGAGCAATAACAGAGACACTTTTATTTTATATAAACTTTTCCAAGAACTTATATTGCACATTTTTTTAATAAAAAGCTTTGTTAGAGACTCCGCATAGATTGCCAGATTTTGAAGATGATGGTAAACAAAATTTACTTGTATCACTGTCAAATGATTTTGATACGTTTTTCCATTTTTAAATGCGTTATTTATTTTTTCGAGGTATGTTGTTAGCCTTATATGTCTGCAAACCCTAATAGCTATATGTAATAACTAAAATAATCTTACATTTTTTTAAAAAGTACATTTTGAAATTCGTAATGAACTGGAAAATTCTTTGAATATGGAACAAACTATTTAAGTATGCAATAAGAAAAATGAAATTTTGTGCTTGCAATAAAAAAAATAAAAATTTTGAATTTTTTTTGCATTTGTATCTTTTTAATAAGTTTAAAAAAAAAAAATCGGAAATAGTCAAAAAAATTTTAGGCACTTTTAATTTCTTACAGTAGATGGCAGCTCAATAGAAAAGAGAAAATTGTAATTTTAACACTTTGACGAAACCTAGGGAATCTAATACATCTCAGCAATAGATTAAAATTTAACTATGATAAACTTCCCAAAATGTAATTCTTCAAAACAATCTTAAATGGCACAAGGCCATCCGTTAGTAAAATACGCAGAAAATAGCCTACATCGCGTCGAAAACTTCTTTATTTGAGATTTCAACAGATTTACCCTATCACTATTATCTTTCTACCATGTATAAAGAAAACAATTAGATACAAAACTTCTCAAGAACATCAACAGGAACAAACTTTTAAAACTCAGATAAACAATAGCCACACACTATTAATATTCAGTCCACAAACGATAAAACCGTCACATATTTTCATAGCAGCTCATCCACCATACTTAGTTATCATCCGATCCCACTTCAAAAGAGATTACCACACCTTTAACTTTTATAAAAGTCGAATTAAGTTGATCAAGTGCAAATTCCTTCCCCGTCAAAACATCGCTCACTTCCGTTAATCCATTGAAAATCTCTTTAAGTAAAAATCGTCTGCGCTAAAATCTTTTTCCAAGGCAGAGACACCTATTGACATGCTTGTCAGGCTTGTTGTCCCGTCTGGAGTTATGATGTCAAACCTTCGATCGCTGATAGTGATCGATAATGTTACATCTCTTTGTGTTTAATCCGTCTTAGCTATCGTCTTATGAAAGTAGGGATTGAATACATGAGTAGCTCTGGCATAACAATAGTCTAAGCGTTAAAAGCTGTTTAAAAAAGTAAAAAGATGATAAGAATCAATAATTTGGTTGTGAATAAATTCTCACTGTTAAATACTAAAATTAGATTGCGGGATGTTAGAATTTAGTTAGTTTGGAAATTAAAGATTTTGTATATTATTTCGATGGTGTTTAATTGCGATAATCCATTTTTTAATTTCAATTAACCATATGTATTACATAGGGTAATAAAAGTATAGTATTTTTTTTTTTTTTTTTTTTTTTTGCATTTCTCCACGTTTTGGAACATCCTGATTTCAAAAAAGTGATCTAGAAAACGCATCTGTCTTTGGTCAACATAATTCCCGAACAAATTGACTTACGATGTTCAAATTTATTGTGCGGGTTGGTGATGGTACACGGACCTACCATTAAGGTTTTTGTCAAAATCGCGCATGCGCCTAAGGTAGCTGCCATAGAAAAAATAATGTTTTTCAGTAATTGGCTAGAAAACGGCTCTAACGATTTTGTCCAAAATCGCTGTGATAATGCTTCTTAAGGTGTTTTAAGCATTCCCACCTCTTAAATTCCCGTAAAAATGCTTTAATAGTGTAAAAAGTTGAAAAACGAATGTCTTTAACTCAGAGTTCTCTTTCCTTGAGAATACCTCATCAACGATAATTTTTTCTCCTCTCCTAATATTTCACTCATAAGAATGGATAATATAAGAATTATTGAAAAGTATATCGCCAAATGTATTATCTATTTGGCGAAGTATTTTTTTTCCTACATTATACAGAAGTTGTAGCTAGATGTTAGTGAGTCGAGCACAGATTTGGTTCAGACAAAGGAGTTTTATGATACACTGGTCTGTTTCAGGCAAAGGCGGAATAGCAATATGTTTTCAATTCTCTTCATAACTCTCATCATAGCTTCTATAGGTATCTTATTCACTTGAAACCATACTCTCAAACTGTCTACTTGCAATTTTGAAATATCTGTATACTTTCTTCGACTTAACCAAAATGCTATAATTTAAAACAATCTCCCTCGTACCTTGATTCGTATCCATATCTCTTACGAAACACAACCTCGTGGATTTCATTTCGGGATTTATTCGTTCTGCGGCGAAGAATGACCTTTTCATGTTAAAGAGATTTATTCCATTCCTCTTTCCTTAATGGAATTGGAATATAAACATTGAGTGGAATTTCTAGGCGCATTTATAACTTAAAATAAGGATTGGCCGCGGAAAAGATCCCCTCTTCGTATTGGAACGAATCCAGGATTGCCAACAGATATTTATTGTTGCCATTCCGACCGCATCAAATGTGCTCGGAGGAAGTACTTCAACTAATAAACTTGTGTTTGCTTTACTTATATTCTCAAAGACGTAATTTCGATTTAAATCGCGCCGTTCTAGACAAGCTTTCAAAACTTGGATTCAAAATAAGATGGATTTGATTCGTAAATAGACTGGTTTGATGATTGGAGAACACGGACCAGGGCAATGAACTAGTGAAGCATGTTGGATTGTGAGTCACTAAAATGCTCCTTTCACATACACTAGAGAGGTTTTATGGTGCTTGAGGAGTTCGTTGAAAAATGATGAATATAAAAAACCATTTAATTTAATAGATAATTAAATATCAAATAAAAATTCAAAATTATTCTTTTTATATAGTGCAAGTGAAAATTATTTCTGATATATATTATGAAATGCATATATATATATACATACATTTTTTATTACCAATTCTTCAGAATCTTACAATTTTTTTTCTTTTTCTCTGTACTAAACTTCAACTTAACTTGACATCACTATACTAAACTTCAACTTAACTTGACATCACTATACTAAACTTCAACTTAACTAGACATCACTTAGGCGATAGATCGTCACAGTGCTCATAGGTATTTAATCCATTTTGGCGGAGTGAAGACATAATTCTCTTCAAACCTTATAGCCTTTTGTTCTCTTCAGGGTTGTGGTTTGGTGAACATTATGCTTTCACGCCGCCAAAATGGATTAAATACCTATGAGCACTGTCACGATCTATCGCCTAAGTGATGTCTAGTTAAGTTGAAGTTTAGTATAGACGGTAGATCGTCACAGTGCTCATAGGTATTTAATCCATTTTGGCGGCGTGAAAGCATAATGTTCGCCAAACCACAACCCTGTAGAGAACAAAAGGCTATAAGGTTTGGAGAGAATTATGCCTTCACTCCGCTAAAATGGATTAACTGCCTATGAGCACGGGGAAGATCTATCGACTAGTGATGTCAAGTTAAGTTGGAGTTTAGTATAGACAATTCCATCCACCTCTGTTGCCACTTATATTATAACTGTGTAAAAAAATTATGTTGAAATTTAAACATTCGTCTAAAAAGAAAAGTAGTTAAGAAGAAAACTGAGTAACAATAACAATGTAATTTTAATATCACGTGAAGAAAATCGCATTTAATCTTAATTTATACAACAATATAATATCCATATCATCTGAACAGAAATAAATGAAGAGATGCAGCGTTACAGATTGAGTGAGTCAGGCAGTCACTGATGAGCGTAAATCTTATAGTAATTTTTATTATGGAACAACAGTTACATATAAGCGTGCACCATTTGGCAGCATTAGTGATTGAAAACCTTTTTATTTTCGATTGATGACATGCGATAGCAAAAACCTTACGAATTTGATGTTTTATATTTACAAAATAATGTCGACGAGCTGGTGAATTTGTCGCCAAATATGCAAGTCTAGTATTTCTATTTGCAACTGAGGCATGCTCTTTCGGCAGAGTTACAAACAAAACACTTTTCATGTCGAACTTTAGAGCACTTTTGTTTGAATTTTATGTAATTCAATTAGTCATATAGAAACCATCAAACTGATGTATGACATATCCTGCAGCATATATAGTTTAGGCAATTTACATCCGTTCTTGAAAAACTTTTAATTTAACATGTCGCATATGTACATACAGATGGAACAGAACCAGTATATAAGCTTCGCATTTGTATTAATGTAGTATGTTAGCTAAAAAGTCATAAATCAGAATAATCTATACTACAACTTCTGGATTGCTTATTAGCGGTTTCTGCTTTGCAAGCAGATGATGCCATTTGAATACTCTCCCCCCCCCCCCCCCCCGTAATGCTTTGAAATAGGTTTCCCATAGTTACAAATAAATTTGAAATAGTTTTTGGGGAAGTTGTTAGTATAGATCTCTATATCTCTATAGTAATTATTAAGCCTTCTTCAACTTCAAGTCAGTAACCAAGCATGCGCTATCCAGAAGTTGTAGTAGAGATCAGTGGAATACAGGCTATGTATGTTATTAACCTATTTGCTGCCTCCATTTATAAATAAGATTTACTATTATGCCGAAATGGTATACGAGAGTGAGGTGAACCGGACAGATTTGTTGTGTTTCAGAAAGCCACAACTTTAATTTTTGTTTTAAGCTTTTACACCTAACCTCATAAAGAGATGAAGACAAGAAGCATATGTCTACAAGAAATTCCGATACTTATGTTACATAACATACAAAAAGAAGTAGAATTTTGTTAGCTCCCCAAGAAAACTCCAGCATAAACGGTATTTCCGATCGTGCCAGGCTGATCAGGATAGGGTGGTGGGGAGTCAGTCTTATCACATCACGCCCTGGACTTTATTTGGTTCATCATGAATACAATATTACACGCACTAGTACTTTATCAAAATGATTCGCTGACGTGGCAGTGATTTGCTTTTTCATGAGAGATAACTTTAAAGTTTGCAGAAGTTAGCGCGTCTTGGCGTCTGGTGTCATTAATAAGTAAATATCCGAATTCCAAACCATAAAATTTTCTATTTTTGAAATAACTCGTTCTATTTTTACTATAATTCTGAAGCTAATATTGTTATTAAAAAAAGTCGGAATAACCGTAAATCTAAAGAAAAATATATATCAGACAGTCATTTATATCCGTTCGAAAATTGTCTTATAAAGAGGTGTTAATCTATTTCTGTAGAAACATATCAGTGTGTTTTGGTGCTATCTCATATTTGTCCAAATTTTCTGGAGATAAAAAAAAACCATGCGAAAATGCTACACGAGCTTAGCTCTTTTACTAGGTGTGTGCATGTCCCTTATTGCATACTGTTACGCAATTTTTATACATATAATTTTAAATAGTGTATATGTTTCTTTTTAAAGTTCTATTTTATTAAATTTATTTGTTGCCAGCGATAATACAGGTTTGAATAAGTTGCCAACATCCGAATGAATCGATGCATTTCAAGATGTTTTCCAGTGGAGCTGATCGTCTGATCGATTGCTCTGGATTTTTCGGAAAGTTCGCACGCTAAGATATAAAAACTATATTAGAGTTGTGCCTGAAATCTTGAGCAATGGAGCTGTTATTAAAGCTTCATAACGAGTACACTGTTGTTTAAGGACGTCTTGTGAACCTCTTGTGACGATTTCTCGAAATAACGACGACGAATTACAAAGGTAGCGCTCTTATTAATTTTTTAAAAGAAGTTGTTTAAATTTAATATTATTGAGACTATCATATTTTTTTCATGCCAAATACAATCTTGTTCTTCTCTGGTTTCGTTCTCCGGGTAACACTTCTGCTGTTGCCACTTGCTTAGATAAAATCTTAATCATCCGGCTGTTGCCACTCGCTTAGATAAATCTTTACACTCTGAAGTATAAAGATTAAATTATCACTTTCTTTTTTGTAAAAGTTGTATTTTTATTTCCTCCGGAAAAAAATTCTTAACAATACGTACGAGAACAAGTCTGTTTTTGTAAACATTTATTTTCTCGAATGCAGTCAATCCCCTAAAAAAAATCCACCAATCAAAACCCACACATAACTCCGCATCCAGACACCGATTATTCCACCAACTCCAGCATTCAAACTATCCATATTCAAACTTTGACCTTAATTAATATTCAAATCAAACTCTTCAATCTTTAAAAGCCCCTTACAGAGAAATCCCTTTCTCTTCCTATTTACATTTCGAGCCATTTGAATACACTTACAATACATCCGTGCCAATCAAGCCTTTATAATGGCACGACGAAGCTCGCTTTGTGTTTGAGAACTGGCCTTAACCGATTCCGCCATCGGAATTTAATTTCGCCCATCGAAATCCAAATCCGCTATCGGGATTTGCAGAATTCGGAAACGCAATATCTTCTCTATCTAAACTGGAAAGACTTCAAATATTGACAACGGACGGAGATATTTTCGATGCAGTCTTCTGTATATTGACTTTGTCGAAGTCTAAAGGTTTCGGGATTGGCGGATGTTTCAGGCGGAATTATAGCAAGGATTTCGATTTGAATGTGGTCCTTGATTTATGTTAGTTCATGGCACTTTATATAATGATGGGTTCTGTTGGATGTGTATTGTAAATACGAGGTGTTTATAATTGAATAAGAGCTGTTTAGTAAACAGATCTTCGTTATCACATCTAATAAAGATTTCTAACTTTAAAATCCTTTATATTGACTTCGATTCTCTGTGTCGATGGCGTTAAATCTGCGAAGGCCTAATTAACCCCCTTCGCGTCATCCAATCGGGCTGAAACTTGGCAGATAGATTCTATGTTGATGACAATACATTCTATCAAACTTTTGGACTTTAACTGTCAGTAAAAGATCGCTTTTTGCGGAATACTAATAAACCAACTTGGAAGTCATCCAATCGCGCTAAAATAGCATTTAACCGACCATTGAATAAACTCTTTCCTGTGGAATTTTTTTAATAAATTAATAAAGAAATTACTTTAAAACGAATAAATAAATGATATTTGGATGTGAGTGCATAAATTTACGTTCAGATTTAATAAATACATTCTGAAATGTAGTTTGCCGCACATTTTGCTGATAGAAACGTTTTTGATTTTTAAAGTTAAATGCAAACACCAAGAACACGCTGTTTACAGAATCGGCGCTGTGTTAACGAATATAAAAATTGTGCATGCATACAAATGATTTATATTAAAAACATATTATTACTTTCAATTACCCTAACCTCATGAAAGCAAATGTATTCGATCGATCGAAATCGCTCAACTCCGTTGAAATGACAAAATGAGAACTAACTTAAATATTACAAATACATTTCAAAATCAGAATTATCTCAAATATAACAGATACATGTGTCAGACTAAGAACTATCTCCATTATTTCAGAAGATATATGTAATGAAAACCATCTCAAATACAACTGATACTTGTCAAACTGAGAATTATCTCAAACATTTCAGAAGATATATGTAATGAGAACTATCTCAAATATAACTGATACATGTCAAACTGAGAATTATCTTAAACATCTCAGAAGATAATGTAATGAGAACTATTTCAAATATAACTGATAAATGTCAAACTGAGAATTTTCTCAAACATTTCAGAAGATATATGTAATGAGAACTATTTCAAATATAACTGATACATGTCAAACTGAGAATTATCTCAAACATCTCAGAAGATATATGTAATGAGAACTATTTCAAATATAACTGATACACGTCAAACTGAGAATTATCTCAAACATCTCAAAAGATAATGTAATGAGAACTATCTCAAATACAAATGATACATGTTAAACTGAGAATTATCTCAAACATCTCAGAAGATAATGTAATGAGAACTATCTCAAATATAACTGATAAATGTCAAACTGAGAATTATCTCAAACATCTCAGAAGATAATGTAATGAGCTGATAAATGTCAAACTAAGAATTTTCTCAAACGTTTCAGAAGATATATGTAATGAGAACTATCTCAAATATAATTGATACATGTCAAACTGAGAATTATCTTAAACATCTCAGAAGATAATGTAATGAGAACTATTTCAAATATAACTGATAAATGTCAAACTGAGAATTTTCTCAAACATTTCAGAAGATATATGTAATGAGAACTATTTCAAATATAACTGATACATGTCAAACTGAGAATTATCTCAAACATCTCAGAAGATATATGTAATGAGAACTATTTCAAATATAACTGATACACGTCAAACTGAGAATTATCTCAAACATCTCAAAAGATAATGTAATGAGAACTATCTCAAATACAAATGATACATGTTAAACTGAGAATTATCTCAAACATCTCAGAAGATAATGTAATGAAAACTATCTCAAATATAAATGATACATGTCAAATTGAAAACCATCTCAAACGTTTCAGAATATATGTAATGAGAACTATCTCAAATATAACTGATAAATTTCCAAACTGAGAATTATCTCAAATATCTCAGAAGATATATGTAATGAGAACTGTCTCAAATCTCAAACATTTCAGAAGATATATGTAATGAGAACTACCTCAAATATAACTGATACATGTCGAAATAAGAACTATCAAAACATAACAGTTACATATCAAAATGAGAACTATCTCAATCATATCAGATTCCACGTTCTATCTCAAACAGAAACTATATACTTTGTTTCAAGTACCTAGTCCTGTTGACTCCTTATAACTTCTCGCAGGGAATCATCTATAAAATCCATCCTTATCGCATCCATCTTCTCCTGGAAGGAGTTAATTCCCAATATTTCTCCCGATCAGGACTGCAAAGTGGATCTTCTCTATTTAACCGAAGACGCTTTTTGGACGCTCCAAGAATTTTAAAACCTCTCAAGATGATGGCAATTGCTTCCTCATCAATCACCTCTCCCCTGCATCACTTCACTTCTTCCTTCACGGATAGTAGGGATATCGGCTGATAGCACCGATCTCTGAGTGCAACTTCTGGATAGATTGCAAGCGATTTTTGCTATGCAAGCAGATGAAGACAATTGAATACTTCCTCCCGTAATGTTATCTAATGGATTGCACATGGTTACAAACAGATTCTAACCAGTTTGGAGGGAAATTTGTTAATTTATATCTCTGTGATGATTGTTAAGCCTTTAAGTTAATAACCAAGCATGCGCTGTTCAGAAGAGGTAGTTATAGATCTTGGTGCATGATATAATTTCATACTGCAGAGTACTGTCTATATTCAATTACTATACCATCTATATAAATAAACAACTGGATAGACTTCTTAACGCTGTGAAAATGAAGCTGTTGGGTGGATAAAAAATGCGGATTGGCCATGGATTAAAAAGAAGAAAAAAATCTTGGATTGTACACTAAAGGTCGGAATTATCGATCAAAATAAATATCGATATTATATCGTTGCATAGAAAATAATATCGATAAAATATCGATATATCGATACATGATTTTTTATTTTTTTATTTGATTTTCAATTTTGCCAGAAACGAAGTTTTTCGGGGTAAATTTCTACTTTTTATGAATTCCTGCCGAAATTGTTTTAATAAATATATTATAAAAAATGTTTTAATAAATAAATTATAAAAATTGTTTTAATAAATAAATTATAAAAATTGTTTTAATAAATCAATTAGATTATCAATCAGAATAAATAAAATACATTTGGATGTCAATGCATAAATTCCCATTTATTCTGAGAGAAGACATTTTGCAAAGTAGTTTACAGCATATTTTGCTGATAGATGTTTTTAATATTTAAAATTAGATGCAAATTCCAGGCACACGTTGGCAACAGAAACGGCGCTGTGTCAATGACTACTAATATATGATCTTATCTTTCCATCACATTATGTTTTCTTTTTAGTTGGGGTGCCATTTTAACTGTCTCTCAGCCAAGTCCTAACTTAAGTTTTGAAGTTTTTGAAAAGAGAATAAAGAAAATCGGGGAAAAAAAAAAAAAATACACGGAACTACAAAACGATCATCGAAAAACTAAAAATGTTTGAAAATATCGATATATCGGAGACTTGTATCGATATTTTTAGTATTGATATTTTAAAAAAAAATATATCGATTTCAATATCGTTGTATCGATAAATCGCCTACCTCTATTGTACACAGCAGAACTTTTATAGTAGACCTTAATTAGTAATAATATGCAAATAATATCTACTCTAGGACTTTACAGGGTTTTTCGCATTCCCACCCAACTATAGAAGTGAATTGTGATAGGATAATCATCCACCGATGATCATCAACCCACCAACGCGTTTTTTCCTTACACTGTCCTCGAAGCAGTCTATCCAGTTGTTTATCTGTATCGATGACTATAACACATCTGGAGTGGTTAATGAGCTACCAAAACTGAAATGCATCATGAAACGTGTATAAACTATAATTTATTATATTATTATTTAATTGTAGTTTTGTTATTTAAAGAGTGAGTTGGCAGAAGGCTCCATTAGTCGTCACGAACAGCAACTTTCAATTTTTAACATTAATAATTATTAACGTTGAAAATTTAAAGTTTGCTGTTCATGATGACTAATGGAGCCTTCTTTAAATTCAGTCTTTAAATAATAAAACTCTGTTGATCGATCTTTAGTGATATCTGACTGCAACTTCTGGATAATGTATTCTTGGTTACGGACCTGAAGTCGAAACAGGTTTAACCATCTTTATAGAGATTTGTGTTGACAATTTTCACTCCAAATAGTTAGAAGTTAGTGGTAACCAATAGCAACCTATTACATAGATTTAAATGAGGTGAAGTATGGAACAGCAAAAACAAGAAAGTTATAAAAAAAACTATTGCAGAAAATCAAAACTATATTATACAGAATAGATAAATATGAAAAGTCAGAAAGCCATTGCATACACACCACATATCTGTTTTTGGCTTCTTAATATCTGGTTTCGGCTATTAATTTTTCTTATATTTGTAAGAGTGAAGCATGGAAACAATTCAATTGGTTCCATGTGCTTGTAGAACAGAAACTTTTTATTAACAACTCAGACATTGCAGTTAGAGATATGTGACCGATTTTGATATCGCTGTAAAGTTAGTATAGTGTAAGCTCGAGGCATAGCCAACCTTTTTTGAAGAGCTTAGTTAGGTGGTTGTTTAACCACTTGTAATAAGTTTCATAGGGTATACTTTGAGTTAGAGGGATTTTTAGTATTCTTTCATTAAGAGTTCAAACAACTACCCGGATAAATAATCTTCCAAGCAGTTGTGTATAACCATTCCTAGTTTGTCTTCAATTTTTTTCTCCGAAAAATAATAAAAGACTAATATTACTGGTTTTCTTGCAATCGAGATCTAACTACGGGACAGTTTCCGCTTGAAACATCTCCCGAAAATCATCCTTTCTTGAAATTATGAATCACGCTGTGACGATGTTTCGACGCATTATAGTCATCGTCTAACTCTTGCGCTTCGAAAATTCCAGTACAAGTTTTAACCAATCATTCTCAGTTAAGTGATCCGGGCAACTTTCCGGCACAATCGGGAACAATTCACCTCGAAATATTCCGGCAATTAGAGGTAATAGTAGTTAAAGCCTCTTTTCTCTAATTGTACTGTCTGATGTAATCAAGCAAGTCTCTTCTGTTGGAAATTTAACTCACTAAACTTCCTGCAGGAAAATCGTCTTTTGTGCGACACACGTATCATCCGACAATCCATCCACAATTAAGGAAAGCAGACGACACTTAGCTCTCTTCCAGACAGGAATCTGGCAATAGTCCCTCTGCGGATGTCTGCTCCCAATTAAAACTTCTACGCACTTTGATTAAATCAAACACAATTAGGAGTTTATGGGATGCTTTTCTTGGTTGTTGTTGTATTATATGTTTTTTTTTTCTTTTTTCTTAAAGCCTGTAGTGTGACGGAATGACGACCTATTGATTGTTTAAGGGGAGGGGGAGAAATTAATTCGGATTAGGTTGGTTGGTTTGTACGCTCAACGGCCTATTGTTATGCACAATACGACTAATCAGGCCAGGATCTACATAACGTGTATTCCGAACCACAATAAACATCCATTCCTAAAGCCGGGATTCGAACTTGGCACCTTTGGCATGCGAGGCCAGAGTACTAACAACACAACCATCAAGTTGATAACTTCGGGGTAGGACTTTTAAGTTGAAATGTTCCACATTAGTTTACTCTGATTGGCGAAAACAGTTTTTTTTTTTGTAGGGTCGTTTCGAGCATTTTCTGACTGGTTTAATACTTATCGATGAGGTATAGTTTGATTGATTGTATTCCGTTCATGACTGCCAGATATTGGATTTAAAATTCTTAGTTATGCAGTTTTTCATTATTGTAGGTTGTACAATGATGTAGACAACCAATTGATAGTTCAAATGTAAAAAAAAAAAAAAAAAAATCAAAATTAATTGAAAATATCTAACACGAGTTATCAATAGGAGATGATTATCTAGTTGGATTTTCGACTTTTAACTCAGTTATTTGCAGGTTCTACCCATAAAATATGGGTAATTCGAGATATTTTTTTTTTTTTTTTTTAATTATTACTTACAAAATGTATTTTAAAATAATTTTAAAGCATTTTTGTACATCAATTTCATAAATAAATTCAAAATTATATAAATTCAAAATAAAAATTCATGACCATTTGTAATTTTGAACAGGATAATTTTTTTAATCATTAATAAAGTAAATGTGGAAATTAACTCAGAAGGCATTTTCAAATTAAATGGCTATGATTTTGACCCCCTTACCCCACAGTGTTGGTAATGACGTCACAGTGCGTTTAATCATAGAGTTCTACATCTACTTTGTAAGTCAAACTTTCACACCTTCAGGTAGAATACACAAAAAAAGGTCTAAAAAACAACCCTCGGACTTTTTAAGGGGTATACTGCATCGAAATATAGCATAACAGAGTGAATTCCTGAGAACATACCACATTGAAATCGTTTTTGGGCTATCTACCTGGAGGTCTTTTATAAATTATTTTGTCTCTTTCCCTTTGTGCAAAGTAACATTCTGAAGTTACATTTCTCAAAAATTGTGACTCGCAAAGTAATTCTCCTCTGAGTACACGTTTTCCGACACTTCCAGAAAGATTTACGAGTGACAAAAGGTGAAATATAAGTTTGAAAAAAAAGTTTACCGGGTGTCTTTTGTGAGTAAAGAATTTTTTTTTTTCTGTAAAAGTCTACCCTCATCGCCATTTATTTCGTCTGGCTGCTTTCGGGAACTTTTAAAACTCTTTTATTTCCAAGTTTTTCTTTGTCGTCGTTTGGCAACGCGAGTCTTAAAAGAAAGTAACAACAGCCATTGATTGTATCCAAGGGATTTCTTTCGAATTTCTGGAAAAAAAAAGCCTCGGATTTTTTCTGTGTTGAAGGTTTGTGATTATTAATTGTTTCTGTAAGTTGTGTGTATATTGTTTCGTAGAAAAAATGACGATGATGAAGTAATCTATATTTTTGAGGAATGATAAAAGTTTAACGATACCTCAAAATATTGATATACAAAAGAATACATTTATGAGGCACTGTATTTCCAAGATATTATTCTTTATTTTACATAGTGGTAATAAAGCATTTCTTTATTTCTATAACATTTCTAGTGCGGTTACGAATCTTTAAGGCTTTTGAAAATCAGCACGGCAGGTAGGCAGAATAATGGTCTAGCATGCAAAAAGACCATCTGATGGCTGTGAGGTTAGACATCGCATGCCAAAAGTGCCGGGTTGGAATACTGGGTTAGACATGGATGTTCGTTGTGGCTTAGAATCTACGTTAAGCTGTAGGTCTCAGCCTGATTAGCCGTCATTGTGCAAAAATAGGTCGTTGAGAGTGCAAACCAATCAAACTCATGCAAAAGATCCCGGGATTGATTACTGTATATCACAAGACTAGCTCCTTCAACAAAGTCTAGCGTTGCATGTTGCCGTGTAAGCAAGACTAGCTATGCCGACCAAACGGTATAGTGGTTAGGGTGCTAGCTTCTAGACCGTGAGGTTGCGGGTTCGAGTCCCGTGTCAGGCATGGATGTTTGTAAATGTATGTTGGCTTGTCAAATGACGAATGTTTCGGCACATTATAGCCTTCGTGTTTCCTGACGGAGCCAGATAATCTGAAAACAACCAACCATCTGATAGCAGTGAGGTTAGACATCGCATGCCAAAAGTGCCGGGTTGGAATCCTGGGTTAGACATGGATGTTCGTTGTGGCTTAGAATCTACGTTAAGCTGTAGGTCTCAGCCTGATTAGCCGTCATTGTGCAAGAAATAGGTCGCTGAGAGTATAAACCAATCAACATAGCATGCAAAAGATCCCGGGATCAATTACTATTTATCACAAGACTAGCTCCTTCAACAAAGTCTAGCGTTGCCTGATGCCGTGTAAGCAAGACTATACTAAACTTCAACTTAACTTGACATCACTAGACAGATCGTCACAGTGCTCATAGGCATTTAATCCATTTTGGCGGCGCTGACCAAACGGTATAGTGGTTAGCGTGCTGGCTTCTAGACCGCGAGGTTGCGGGTTCGAGTCCCGTGTAGGCATGGGTGTTTGTAAATGTATGTTGGTTTGTTAAATGACGAAATGTTTCGGCGCATTATAGCCCTCGTGTTGCTGACGGCGCCAGATAATCTGAATACAACCAACCAACCAACCATTTTGGCGGCGTGAAAGCATAATGCTCGCCAAACCACAACCCTGTAGAGAACAAAAGGGTATAAGGTTTGGCGAGAATTATGTCTTCACTCCGCTAAAATGGATTAATAGCCTATGAGCACGGTGAAGATCTACTGTCTAGTGATGTCAAGTTAAGTTGGAGTTTAGTATAGCCCCATTTTTCTCCAGGGATTCCAGGATACTATTGAATTTTCCTCATTGTAACCTTATTAGACGCCAATTTCCAGCATGCACATGGCAGACCCATCGATATAAATAAACAACTGGATAGACTGCTTAACGCTGAGAAAATGAAGCCGTTGCCAGATGCCGTTGGTGGGATAAGAAATACTGATTGCCGAGGATTGAAAATAAAATTTGGGGTTGTACACAGCAGAAATGTCAATAGTAGACCTTAATTAGTAATAATGTGCAAAAAAATATATACTCTAGCATTTTACAAGGTTTTTCGCATTTCCATCCAAGTGTAAAAGTGAACTGTGATTGGTTAATCTTCCCACCAGCTTCGCAATCCCCGGCGCGTTTTTCTCTTTGCATTGACAATGGAGCAGTCTATCCAGTTGTTTATCTATATCGATGGGCAGACCAAACGGTATAGTGGTTAGCGTGCTAGCTTCTAGACCGCGAGGTTGCGGGTTCGAGTCTCGTGTTAGGTATGGGTGTTTGTAAATGTATGTTGGCTTGTCTAATGACGAATGTTTCGGCGCATTATAACCCTCGTGTTGCTGACGGAGCCAGATAATCTGAATACAACCAACCAGTATGCACATGCCTATTTCTATATCGACGAGTTTTGTCTATAACGACAGACACAAACCAGACTATATGATGGGAGCTCTTTCCCTGATATAACGAAAATAACCACATGACTCTTTGTAGGTTCTGTTTTCAAATATTTATTAGACACGTCGGTGATTATGAGTGATAAGCTGTGTATTCGTTTTGATTTCTGGTGGACTTCCTTGGTTTTCTCCCATTAGAGACCAAATGCTGGGTAGTTCCCTCCTCAAATACGCCGATCAAACGGTATAGTGGTTAGCGTGCTAGCTTCTAGATCGCGAGGTTGCGTGTTCGAGTCCCGTGTAAGGCATGGGTGTTTGTAAGTGTATGTTGGCTTGTCTAATGACGAATGTTTAGGCGCATTATAACCCTCGTGTTGCTGACGGTGCCAGATAATCAGAAACACACCAACCAACCCTCCTCAAATACCTCCAATATGGTGTTCCACCTTTGATACCCAGACTCTAACGTGTGTGTGTTTTAAACAAAAAAATACCACCCTTGTGTAGATAAAACAAATGAATGAATTCTGGGATGTTTATTGTTAAATCTAACCTAGAGCAACACTGTTTTTAATATAAATCCATTATATGCATTGCCAATCTTTTTTATATATAAACATAACGCAGTTTCTGGTGTCAGCGTGTACTTGATGTTTGCATCTAATTTTAGTCATTAAAAACATGTGTATCAGCAAAGTATGCGTAAAACTACGTATAAAAATTTATTGATTAAAAATGAACGTGAATTCCCTTTCACGTCCAATTACACATTCACGTCCAAATACCTTTTATTTATACTGATTAAAATAATTTTGGTAACAGGAAAGAGTTTCAACAATGATAAGTTAAATGTGATTTATTAGTATTCTAAAATGATTAGAGAAACATGTGTAAAATTGCCATTTCAGTGACAGTTTGCAGACCCCAAAACCGTAGAATCGATATCGATGAGTTCTGTCTGCCAAGTTTTAACCCGATCAGATGACGGCAAATGGCTTTAACAGGCTTCCGCAGATTTGTCCGCCGACCAAACGGTATAGTGGTTAGAGTGCTAGCTTCTAGACCGCGAGGTTGCGGGTTCGAGTCTCGTGTTAGGTATGGGTGTTTGTAAATGTATGTTGGCTTGTCTAATGACGAATGTTTCGGCGCATTATAGCCCTCGTGTTGCTGACGGCGCCAGATAATCTGAATGCAACCAACCAACAACCGCAGATTTGTCCGGCAGCCACACATAGACAAAATCGAAGTTAATATAAAGGATTTAAAAACGCTTTAACTTTATTTTTATTCATAGCTTAGAAATTTACTCATTCGTTTATTAGAACAACGAATTGGAGGAACTTTTAATGCTGAATTGCCAATGAATCAAACAGAAGTCTCTTTTTAGAAATGAATTCTTAAAATCCTTTAAAATCCATTTTTAGAATTTATCTCGTTTCTATCCATTAGATTTAATAAAATTAGAATGCGGTTTTCTCTCGGAAGGTATATTGAATTAGTGGGCAAAAAACACACGCATCAAATGCATTTCATTCTTAACAAAGAAAAGCAATTCCAATCCCATTATTTATTTACGAAAATCTCCGCAAAAACAATTCGAAATTATCCGCTACTAATATTTTAAACCCACCGAATCCGATTTGTTCTTCCCCCCCCCCCCCCCGAAGAAAATTTATTTGCCGCCAGTTCGAATCTTTGTATCATTTGGATAAATAAGGAAAAAAAAAATCGATTTTTTAAAAAAGACCTGTGTAATCCGATCATTTGAAATCGCAAATAGCTTCTCAAAGACTAATTTCTCCTTAGGGTATGGGTTACAGGGTTGCGAAGAAACTGTTTTATCGCAGGGGTTAGGAAACTTAAAATTGTGTTTGGCGATTTTTCTCCTCATTTTGGCAATATGATCTCAATACGATTTCGTTATTATGATTATTACTAGAAAATTGTACTGATGTCACTTGGCGATTATTTTTCAGTTAGAGCTAGTAATTTGGTTTACTCTCCAATTTCTATTATTTCAATAAGTATTCTGAACTGGGAAGTGGGATATGATTACAAATGAGACATCATTTTGAAGAGAAGAATTTAAATTTTAATCGTACGTTAATAAACTCAAAATTAATAATCTGAGAATTTTTCATGTGCGGGACCCGCTTAAGGCACCCGTTCAACAAGGATGACTATAACGAACATTTTAATTAAATATAAACGAAGTAATTATTAAATATTAAATTTTTATTTTAATATTATGCTAAAGAAAATTATTTCTGATATATATTGTTGCGTGGGATGGGTTCGAAAGATTTGAAGCCAAAGTAAATCAAAACTTGCAGAAATTTATTCCGATATAACTCCAGAACTTCTCGCTCTAGTAGACTCATTACAGCTCTTTAAACAACAATAGAGCACAAAACATCAGTTTAAAACTTGACAACACAACTGCTAAAAATCGCCTCAAAAGACAATGCAATACAGTTCACTTTCGGAACTCTCTGAATGCTCGCTGAGAGACAGCTAACTCAGTAACTCCAGTCAACTAATTTCCCCGCTCTCTTGGCCGGCTTATATAGGAAGTCAATACTTCGTGAATCTTCTAGAGATAGAAATTTGGAGGACTTTCCAGATCATAGTTGAAAAGTCCTATACATGTACATGGAGGCCGAAAATGTCGCCAAATAGTCGCCAAGTTTGGCGACAAAAATTAGTCACCAAAACCATCGCCAATTTGGCGAGATTGCCATTACAATAATGTTAAATGGCCTGCTCTTTGTAAAACTCGCTTTACAGCATTATCTCTGTAAAACTCGTTTTTAAGCATTAAGGGTCACATTGAAGGAAAGCAAAGTAAGACAAACTATTGCACTGCCTTATGTGAAATGTACATAAATTTATCTTTTTACGTAATTAATGCTACGAAATATTTACAAATATTCAGAAATTCGTAACAGTATGAGATGATAAAAAAAAAAAAAAAAAAAAAAATTAAAAAAAAAAAAAAAAACTGACATTTTTTTTTAAATGAAGAACCTATTAAAAAACTACAAAGTGTGGGATTTTAACAGGAAAATTGAGTGTATCATTTGGGTCCATCTTGGATTCCAAACCCTAACGAACATCCATGCCTAACCCGGGATTCGAACACGGCACCTTTGGCATGCGAGGCCATAGCGCTAACCCCACAGCCACCAAGTGGGCTCCAATCGATCTGAAACTTGGTAGTTAAATTTGTTGTCGTTGAACACAATGCATTCTGTCATGTTTTGGTGTATATCACTAAAGGTCTGCTTCTACACACACTACAATTTACACTTAAGACAAATTAAACCACTTGTCGTCATCTAATCAAGCTGAAATTTAACAGATAGGTTCGATGTCGATGAGAATGCCAGAGTGGCCACAGAACCTAAAACTCCTGGAAATAAGGGAAATGTCATGGAGCTTTTTGATTCTGGGAAATGTCAAGGAACTTTTTAAAATTTAACAAAAATCAGGGACATTTTTGGGCATTATTTCCCGTTCTTCCGTATTTTGGCGCCACTTACCCGAAGATTTGTTATAGTAATCGTTAGAAGTTTAATGTTACGGAATCATTTAAACTTTTCATTACCATCAATTTTTTTTTTAATTAGCATGCATGTTCTATTTGATCAGAGTGTCTACAGATCTGGAAAAATTGGAGAAATTTGGAAAAAAAAAAAAAAAAAAAAAAAAAAGCTTATCGTAAAATCAGGGAATTTTTTAGAAACTGTCAGGGAAATCAGAGAATTATCAAGGAACTATTTTTCCCTGAGTTTTGTGGCTACCCTGAATGCTATCCCTAAAAGACCGCTTTTATATACGTTTCTATTGCTGTTTCTAAGGACTAAATTACCCGCTTGCTGTCATCCAACCGAACTGAAACTTGGCAGATAGACTTGTTTTCGATGAAAATACTCATTTTGATATTAACTCCATCGATATAGATAAACAACTGGATAGACTGCTTAACGCTGGGAAAATGAAGCCATTGCCAGAGGCAATTGATGGGATAAAAAATACGGAGTGCCGAGGATTGAAAATAAAGCTTTGGGTCGTACACAGCAGAAATGTCAATAGTAGACCTTAATTAGAAATAATGTGCAAAAATATATCTACTCTAACACTTTACAAGGTTTTTCGCATTCCCATCCAACTATAAAAGTGAACTGT
Source organism: Linyphia triangularis (assembly GCA_963978545.1). Lineage (NCBI taxonomy): Eukaryota > Metazoa > Arthropoda > Arachnida > Araneae > Linyphiidae > Linyphia > Linyphia triangularis. The sequence continues at coordinate 19,043,677 of OZ021723.1, read as the reverse complement.
AATTGGTTAATCATCCCACTAGCTTCGCAATCCCCGGCGCGTATTTCTCTTTGCATTGACAATGGAGCAGTCTATCCAGTTGCTTATCTATATCGATGATTAACACCGTTTAAATAAACTGTAGTTGCACACATAAAAGTTGGCAATGGATACAAGAAATTTTTATTAAAAATTTTGGGGTTAATTTTTTTTAACTTTCAATTACTGATTGCTATATTGTGTGTGTTTTGTAATTTTTCAAGCGATACACCATACAGTGTAATGCAAGGCTTAACCCTTTGGGTATATTTGACGAGTGAGACTCGTCATCTGCTTACTTGGGTGAAGTTACGGTGGACGAGTCTGACTCGTCATCCGTCCATACAAATCCTCCCATGGGCACAAAAATCTTCAAATAATTCAGTACTCAAAGGGTTAATAGCGGTGGTATTCATTTTGAAAGAGTAGCAATAGTAAGAAGAGATATGTCAATATTTAAAAAATTTAAACAGTTTCCATGTAAAATTAGTAAAACTAAAAACTGTGTCTTTAACCTCTGAGTGGCGGATACGTAAATCTGGTTTCACTTTTGTCTTTATGAATCTGTACATCACTTTGGCGAAATTTCTTGTTTTTATACCAAATTTGGCGGCGATATATTGAAACCTCTGATAAAATATAACTACAAACGCATTTGGATTCTTTAAAAACATAAAAATACGTTTAAATGAATCTCGGGACGTTGCTGGATAATCCTAGTCCATTTACGTTACATGATTACATGCTTTCTTTTCAATTTTATTACTCAAATTTTAGGGAGATTTACTCCGATAGTTTTCTGCTATCGTTTTTCGAAATGAAATAGTTATTTATTTTCTTTCTTTTTTAAAAGTATACAGAGAGATTACACTCAGATAAAAACGAGTATTATATAAAAAAAGAAAAATATTTTTTTCGGAATTTGCTTAACTTTTAAAAATATTTTAGTTTGTTTGGGGGGTACCAGGTGTGTTCTTTTCTGGAATAGTTGTCGATTTAGATAGTTCGGAAGATTTTTTTTATAGCATACCGATTCATCTTTTTTTATACGATTTTGTCTATAGCCGCTCGTACTAATGATAGAGTTTAAATGTTTAGTCAATATATCCGCTAATTACGATTCATTCAGCAAAAAGAAAAAAAAAATCCTATATAATATTAAAGGTCTCGAACAAAATATAGTTATGACACAATGGGTGATTCCGGAAAATTTCTATGTATAAGATCCATCTCATTGGATTGTGTTTTAAATTTAAAATAGTTTTTTTAAGTTTCAAAGCATCAAACATTACTGCATAAAAAATTTCAGAAAAATAATTCTAAAAATAAAGATTTTAGAATATTGAATCCCAGACCCCCTTAACTTTGTAGGGACATAATTGCAAAACTGTGAGTGACAGAAAGATGAGACCAATAGTATATTAGACAAATAGGTATAAAATTTCAAATACACATATTTGTCAAATTAGCTTCAATATAGGGTGTCTATAAAATGTTGGACACATTTTGATGTTGAATAATTCATAAAATAATTGAGATAAATTTAAATTGATAACACTAATGGTTAGATAGACTCAAAAAGTTTTATGGCTCTTGTCAATGGATTTCCACAAGTACACCGTTCGTCGGACGGAGAATATCAAAAGAGTAGTCAATTTCGCGCCATCTGCGGGCAAGCATGTCGGCATCCACAGAGGCTATTGCGGCTGTAATTCTGGCCTTTAAGTCATTTGACACTTTCCACCTTTAAATGATGCCTTTTAAGAATCCCCAAAGGGAAATGTCCAGTGGCGTTATGTTAGGTGATCTAGGTGGCCAAGAGGGAAAAACATACAATTAATAACGCGCGCAGACGATATTTACAAAAGAAATGATATTCAAATGGGAAAAGGAAATTTTCTATGGCAACGTTTATTTAAAAATGAAAATATATGAGTTGTTCTACGTATAAATGCCATAAGTTTGTTTATATCTTCATTAATTTATGAATTATTCAGCATCAAAATATGTCCAACATTTTATAGACACCCTGTATTTAAATTTTATTTACAAACTGTTGTAAAGTCTGAAATAGCCAAAGGAGTTTATTGCTTACCTCCTAAAGCCGCCCTATGATTCCTTTATTGGATAGGGTAACCCCAATGGTCACTTTTGCAGAATGCACTGGTTTTGCAAGTCACACAGACGGGTTTTGAGTACCCCACATTCACCAGTTTTATTTATTGACAAGTCCGTCTAAATGAAAATGGGCCCATCGGTAAACCATACGCAGCCACCATCAAATTTACTTCCTTCAGTCAATTTTACAAGCCAGTGTGTTTAAAATTCTACACTTGTCTATCAAACACACCACTAGTCTCCTCTCACTGTTATGTAGTTATGTCATTTCAAAGTCAGGCAGTTCTTTCTTGAAGACTGTACAAATATCGCAGTCAAAAGACACCCGACATCTTAGCCGCAGGAAATCTCCCCTTGATTTCCTAATTAATATTCAGTGCTAAACGACTCCTCAAAAAATCCACCAATGTCATCATCCATCATCTGTAATCCACCAATCAAAAGTCACTAATTCCACGCCCCTTCTATCTCACTCCAATCAATCAGTTTCGATTTTCGCCCCCAACATTCCTTGAATTCTCTCACGTTTGATTGGGTCCTTCGGGACCAATGGTTTCGCGATTTATTAGAGGTGAATTCTTTCTTTTGATCACGTGAATAGATGAATTTTTATGAGTTTTCTATTTAACCTCGTTCGCTGACTGATTCCTAAGTGCGAAGTTTGACTGTGTTTGACACTTATGGTGACAGCTGTCATGGCAGTTTGATTAGTGTTTGTTTTTCTGTTGAAGTCTTCTAATAGGTGGCAGTTCTGATCTTTGATTTATAGTTCATACAAGGTAGAATTTAACTTTGAGTTCTATTGGATGTTATTGTTCAGTTTCGGAACTATGGTATGACTATGGGTGCGGAACATCTCGCAACTTTTTAATTCCACTTTATACTGGTTACTGTGTTAAAGGTTGTCTCATCATGACATTAATTGGTGTAATCAACCCTTTTGGTTTTCATATTGTTAATTTAGAAAAAAATTGCCAGTTAACCGATGTTTTTGGCGATAAGTATATTACACTGACATAAAGAAAATCACTAATATGGCGATATGTTTTTCGATAAATACTATCTTATCCTTGCAGACCAAACGGTATAGTGGTTAGCGTGCTAGCTTCTAGACCGCGAGGTTGCGGGTTCGAGTCCCGTGTTGGGCATGGGTGTTTGTAAATGTATGTTGGCTTGTCTAATGACGAATGTTTCGGCGCATTATAGCCCTCCTGTTGCTGACAGCGCCAGACAATCTGAATACAATACAACCATCTAATCCCTTTTTTTTTTTTGCAAGTGAAATAGAGTATGAACAGTTGTTGGTGGTCGATGCTCAAGAGAACTCTGTGATAAAGACATTCGTTTTTCAACTTTTTACACCTTCATCACATATCATCGTGAATTTCGGAGGGGGGAAAGGCTTTGAGCACCTAAAAAAACATTACCATAGCGATTTTAATCAAAATCGTTAGTGGTTTTTTTTTGTTTTTTTGCCAATCGCTGAAAGACATAAATGTTTCAATAGCAGTTACCTCATGCGCATGAGCAACTTTAACGAAAACTTTAATGACAGGTCCCATGGCCAATACTAATCAGCACATCAAAATTGAACAACTTAGGTGAATCCTTTTTGGAGCTATGTTGATTAGACTTTTTTAAACAATAATAATAATTAGGTTTTTTTTAACCGAATGCAATGCTTTTATTGCCGTATCTTAACATTCGAGTGGTTGAAAATCAAAAAAATTAGCCTCATTTTTTAGTTTCTTTCCAAAATAGTCTGATGTCTAAATCGTTGAATCACCTAACGTTCTCTTTTTAATCCTCCTTTTCTAAAAGTGATATAATGGTCAGTGGTCTGATGAAACGAACCCTTTAAAAAAAAAAGAAGCAGCTTTTCGCCATTTCTGACACAATCGCCCACTTCAAAGCTGTCATCAACACACTCCCAATTAACGTCACATTGGATTGGGTTTTCTATCAAGTTTTCGAGAATTACCAGAGATCGGACACAGTTATAAAAGTCGGCCTTTCATCCTTTTTTTTTTGTCTGCGGTCATTTAACGACCAGAAAGTGCCAGGCTGTTCTTTTAAAAAGTTCCTGGTCACTTTTCGCATCTTTCTTTTTTTTTCTTTTTCTTTTCTTGTGTCTTGGAAGTTTGGGACTGACAGGAGCAGTTAGGACGTTGAAAGGTTTTTGTTCTCAGGGGGGTTCCTTTTTAGATCGAGCTTGTAACTGCTGTAAGGTGTATTGGGTAGGCAGAACTGTTCAGTACTGGGCTTATGCTGAAAAGATTACGTCAGCCAATGTTTTTATCGCTCATCGCTGATCGAGAGGATCTGCTTTCTGGGAACGAAGCTGTATTTCGTTTTTAGTAATTGGATATTTTATTTGAATTTCAGAATGAGAGTCCAAAATCCATCTCTAATTGCTATTGAAGAAATATGGTTTGTTTGTGGGGAAAAATTCGTTTCTGCGGTTTCAATAAATCGTTTGCTTTTTTCAAAGATTTTCATTTTTTTTTTTTTTTACATTAGAAAACTTATTTCCTAATTTCAGTTGTTAAGACAGTAGATTAAAATCGTCTTTATGAATTTATTTTAATTAGTTAAAAATCTTCTTATAATCCGAGAGTCGACTACAATTTTAGGTACTCCATTGAAGATTATAAGGAATTTCTTATAGAATGTAGAGAAATGTTAGCAGATCATGAATACTGGTCTGTCGAGGAAAAAATGGCCGTAACTATTCAAAAATTGACTTTGAATGAGTTGAACTAAATCCGATTACTAAATACGTACAACTTGCCAAATAATGAGCATTCTTTTTTACGTGGTAACCCTGTGATCTTTAATTTTCAGTAAGGAAGTATGCAGACGATATTTATTCCCTGGAGAAAAATATTTCCATCTTTTAAGAATAAGCCAAATTGGCGATAAATATTACGTCATCAATAACGTAATATTTATCGCCAATTTGGCTCATTTTTAAAAGATGAAAGCATCAGTTATCAGTGACGTAATATTTATCGCCAACTTGACTGACTTTTACAAGATGAAAGATTCTGATGCCTGGAGAGACAAATCGTCTGGTAAGGCCATTACACTCTACCATTATGTGGAACAAATTACAGAGAACCACCTGGCAACAATAACTCAATTTAGCCGAAAGATACCACCTTTGTTCTAAGCACGGTACCATATCCTCTTTCATTCTTCCCGAGAACGCGATCTTCCTTTTGATCTTCGAAATAATCTTCGTGTTGTCCGGAAGTTTTCTGTGAAGTATTCTCCTCGTGTTGATCTTTTGTACCCCTACAATTCAATTCAATCCATCTTCCCTCGACCCTATAATAACCCAACACGGGGACATAATTATCGAAAGCCCCCAAACAATGGCATTTACAGCGATATTTTACGAGGGTCAAAACCCTCCATAAACCAAACTTAATGCATGTCATTGGGTCGGCGGGCCCTTTTAGTACGACCCAAAACACGACACGGCGGAATTCCAAATGGAATTTTACGAGCAACAGGGCAACAAATATCACCTCCCCCGTGGACAGATATTAGCCTCCCATTGATTAAGCGGACGGTGTAGGGAGAGGAAAGACACTGGAATGGGATTTCCGGTGCGTAGTTTCCGTTTCCGGGACGTATACGGGACTAGGGAGAATTAATGGGGTTTCTTCTGTTGTTTTTTCCCTACCATGTTTCTTGTTGAAGGTGTTCGTAAATAAAGAGTTTTATTAAGGAATGTTGTAAAAGGTCGTGTTTTGCGTGAAATTAAATAATGGTGGTTATTTATTTCCTTTTTTTTTTTTCTTTTCTTTTGTGTTGCAGCACAAAGTTGAAATGTGTGACAGGTGTTAAGATTTCAGTTGTAATATTTCGCTGCAGCTGTTTTATTACGCTATATTTTGCTTCTTCTATCAAATCTACATTGAAAACTTTTAAGTTTAAAAGTATTCTGATGTCGCACATCACGTACGTGGAAGTTTCAATGGAAATTTTGGGAATCGGTGTTCAGTGCAAATTGCGGAATGTGAAGTATTTGGTTCGCAGATTAACACCTATTTTTTTTTTCCTTCCCTCTTTGGATGACTCTTTAACAATTTACTTATTTAATTACTCTTATACAATTTAAATTGGATTTTAACAGCTTAAATATTGAAAATAAATTATTAGACATTTACAGTAAAATTATAAAATATATATTGTTGCGTTAACGGGTTCGAAAGATTTGAAGCCAAAGCAGATCAAAACTTGCAGAAATATATTCTAAAATAACTCTTCACGGTTCTCTTACAGCTCCAGAACTTCTCGTTCTAGTAGACACAATACAGCTCTTTTCACCTCAATAGATCACAAGACAGCAGTTAAAAACTTGACAACAACTGCTACATCGCCGCAAAAGACGATGCAATACAGTTCGCTTTAGAACTACTCGGAATGTTCTCTGAGATTCAGTAATTCCAGTCAACTAACGGACTCGGCTAATAACTAACTCCATCACCCGCTCTCCTGAGCTTTTTATAGTGGAGGGTAACATACGTGAACCTTCTTGAAACTCCTAGAGGTAGATATTTGGAGAACTTTCCAGATCGTAGTCAAAAAGTCCTATGCATGTACATGGGGACCGAAAATGTCCCCAAATGGTCGCCAAGTTTGGCGATATTTGGCGATTTCTTGCCAAATTTGGCTACAAAAATTAGTCTCCAAAACCGTCGCCAACTTGGCTCTATCTCGCCAATTTGGCGAGATTCCATTACCATAATGTTAAATGCCCTGCTCCTTAAAACTCGCTTCCCAGAATTACCTCTGTAAAACTCGTTATCAAGCATAAAGAGATTCATTGCATGGAAACAACCTAAAGGCGAACTATTGCTCTGCCTTATGCAAAATGTACATAAATTTTCCTATTTACAAAATTAACACTATGAAATATTTACAAATATACAAAAATTCGTAACAATATTTTTTAAAGGCATCGGAGAAACCACAATATTTCAAAAATAAGTATTTTTGGCGCTTGTGCGAATTTGACGAAATCCTTGTTCTCGCATCTTGAGGGCAACCATGTATCAAACACGATGATCGTATTACGTTCTGTTTCATTGTTCTTTCCATCGTTCGGGACATTCTTTAGTTTTGCCTTGTTTAGCTTATTTGAATCCTTCAATGGACGATTCCCGCATATTTTAAAAACGAATAAAATTACTACACATTTATGAAGAATTTTTTTCTGATTCCAAATATTTAAAGAAAAGTTATTTAAAGAAATTAGTTATTTAAATATTAAGAAAAGAAAATGCCCCAAAACCGAGCCAAAACGAGTCCGATCAAAACAGTCAACAAAATTCGTTAAGTAAAGAGATCCCTGCGTTTCTATGGTTATAGTGAGGTTTCTGCCAAACAGTTATCGTTAAAAATGTTGGCGTTGTTAGACTATCGCCACATTCCCTACAGGTTGGCTTGATTTGCGAGAATTTTGCAAATCTGGTTTCCGCTGCTGCATTTCAAGCCAAGATGTTTGAGATCTCTTTACGTCACGTTCAATGCCAACGAAATAAGTCGTTTTCTCGCCAACATCTAACAAGGTAATTTTGATCGCAAATTAAAAAAGAAGAAAAAGCGCATTGAACAGAAATGTTTATGTTTATGACCTTTTCGAAACATTTCGAATTGAATAAAAAAAATAATTAAAAAAAATGCGGGAATTGTTTATTCTGCTTTTAAGAAGGTGGGTTTTAGAATTGAAAATTTTCCTACATCAAATTTCTCTCTATGCAGGAAATCACACAGTGGAAAAAGAAAAAAAATTATTTAGTGGTCGCTATTTCTAAAACTTTTTTATTATTAGAAAAAAAAAGTGCTAGCTCAGGTGTTGCTACTCGCCATCTGACCGAGTTAAAAAGAATTATTAAAGGTATTTCTAGAATCTGTTGCTTCAATGATACGGCGCAGTAAAGTTCTCGTCTAAGCTATGCGCCACGCAAAATTATACAGCCAAATAACATGCCACCAAAATAAATTGAAATGAGATTAAAAAAAAAAAAATATTTAACTTGAACTTTATTTTATAAAATGAGTATAGTTTTGGTGTAATAAAATCCTTCGAATAAGAAATTCCACTCTAAATAATAAAAATAAATAAATTATAGGCAGTTCAAAACTGGATAAAAAAAAAACTAATCCCCCCTCCCCCCACAATTTATTCAAAATCTTCCCTAAGTGACCGGTGCACTTTAAGGATTCCAACTGAAATCGGAAGGGACCATTCGGCATCTACCTTCTCAAACAACCCACCAAAGAAAAAAAAAGTCCTTTTTCTTTTCTAAATCGAGTTAAGGCGACAAACAAGATCAAGGGAAGTTGTTTGGCGATAACGAGCCGAGGGAACCAACACCGAAGAATTTACGTGACATGCCAAAGCTACACTGTTTTGGATTCGACGACAATTCGACGCAGGCTGCTACTAGGAGGGGGCGCTATTCTGTAGTAAGAGTTGATATCGAAGGTATTTTCTTACTTTGTGTTGTGCTCTACGCAAATTATTCAACGGATATTTTGTTGCAGAGCCTAACGATATCATTTCAGTTTTATTACTAATTTAGCGCTAATTACAGAAGTCGAAAAGGATATTGCTACTTCTCCGTTATAGACAGAGAGGCGACTGCAATTTTTGGACCCCATCTAACATCATTCTGAATTTTTTATAGGAATTGGAGAAAAGTGAGTAGATTACGAATCCACTGGTCTGCCGTGTTAAAAATGGCCGAAACTGGTCAAAAATAGATTTTTAATAAGTTGAACTAAATCCAATTGCCAAATGCGCCATAACTTGCCAAATAATGAGCATTTATTTTTATTTGGTAACCCTCACTCTTTAATTTTCTTTCAATTAAGAAGGTTGCAGACGATTCAGATATCTGGCGACGGTCTACTTGCATCTATTGAAAGGGAGCCAAGTTGGCAATAAACATTACGTCACTGATGACGTAAGTAGTGCCGCCAATTTGGCTTACTTTTAAAAGATACAAGTTTTCCGAGCCAGAGATCAGAAATCGTTTGCGCTTTTTCTCATTGAAAATCAAAATGCAGTGGGTTGCACTTTTTTTCAAAAAGTTTGTTCTCTTTTTGGCAAGTTATGACAAATTTGGCAATCGTATTTTAGTTCAACTCATTCCAAGTCGATTTTAGACCAGTTTCGGCCATTTTTGCCACGGCAGACCAGTGGATTCCTAATCTACTCACTTTTCTCCAATTCCTATAAAAAAATTCAGAATGATGTTCGATGGGGTCCAAAAATTGCAGTCGCCTCTCGGACTATTATAACACTAATGTTACTTTTGGCTATAATTTGGTTCACTCAACAATTTCTATTATTTCAGCGCGTATTCGAAACTATACTAAACTTCAACTTAACTAGACATCACTTAGACGATAGATCGTCACAGTGCTCATAGGTATTTAATCCATTTTGGCGGCGTGAAAGCATAATGTTCGCCAAACCACAACCCTGTAGAGAACAAAAGGCTCTAAGGTTTGGCGAGAATTATGTCTTCACTCCGCCAAAATGGATTAAATACCTATGAGCACTGTGATGATCTACCGTCTAAGTGATGTCTAGTTAAGGTATACATATACATTAGGAATCTCGAAATTTGACTCAAGTCTGCGTTTTTGTTTTTTGGTTTTAAAATACTCCCGAATTCATTACCATTAAAATGGTACCATTTTCTTTGTGAGACTCAAATTACTTTTTAAATTACAGTAGGTTCTATGAATCTTTTTTGTATCACGTTCATTAGTGTAGTAAACTTTAAACGCGTTTTCTGAAGAATGACATTTTGGTGTTATATGACTTTACGGCAACGGTCATAACTTCATAATAAATGGTCCGATTTACAAACTTCAAATTTTGTTTTGTAGACAATAGTTGTGAATGTGTTTTCTATGGAGAATCTAATATATATTGTTATAAACACATTTTTTATGCATATTTTAATCTTAATTTTTTGTTAAAAACTATGTATTTTTTTAAACTTTTTATTTAAAAACTTATAATTAAATAAATATTGAAGCTAAATTCAAAATGCTCCATAGGAACATGTGTCAATATAATATCTCTTATTTGCAATAAAAATAATTCCTCTAAGTTAATTACAAGTTTATTTATGTATGTTCTAATAATGTCCTAATTAGTCACTTTAATTGCAATTAGCCGACTAAAAAATTGACGGAAAAAAAAGTTTATTTATAAAAATGCATCATTTTTAATTCTAATATACTGGCAAAAAGTTCAAAATTATTATCTAAAAATTAAAGAAAATCATCTCAATTGTATATGCATACCTTAAGTTGAAGTTTAGTATAGAGTTGCAAGGCGCCCGTTGGAAAGTGATGAAAATAATTTTAATTTAATATGCACGAAATATTTTTTTTTCTTCTTTTAATTTTGTGCAAATAAAAATTATTTCTGATGTAAATATGAAAAGATAAAAAATATTTAACATAAAAATTGTTTTTAACGAAGAAGCTCTTGAGAAATTACATTGCGGGTGAATTTAACAAGGAAATCGAGTGCCTCATTCTGATATTTACTGACAATAGAATCAGTCCTTCAATAGATTTGAGAGTTACTATCGATAAAATCGATTATCTTCCTATTCATTCCCATAGCGCTGGTTCTGTTGGTAGCGTGCTCTTGGTGTGGGCATTTAAGGGGGTCCAGTACCGAATTTTTTTCAAAAATCCCAATTTTTTTTTCTGATTTTAAAAAATAGTTCATACATTCCTGAAGAGAATGATGTTTTTATCTTATTCCTCCGGTGATTAGAACGCCACAAAATTACCTTTTATTTAAACATCACTAAAGGGCGTAACGCATTGAAGCACCTGCTTAAAGTGCGTTTTTCGAACACTAGTGTTTTTCACAGATGTTACAGATTCAAATTGATATATCTCCAGAACCATTAATAATTGGCAATTCAAATTTTTGGAGCATTTAATTTATATAGTTTTAAATATTTTGTCTTCAGAGAATTTTATTTTTTTTAATTCTGTTTTAAAATATAACATTTAGAGTAAAAGATAACATAAAAAAAAAGCAAAAATTTCAATATTTTAAATTTGAGAATTTTTTTAATTTTTTTTTATATCACCTATCAAAATTCGGTGAAGACAAAATTTTATTTATATAATAATGTATTACAAAAAGCTTTCACTTTGAAAAAAAAAATATTTTTTCTTGACTTATATCAAAATACGCAAACATCCATTATTATGGATTTTTCTTGGTTTTTAATTTTTTTTTTTAAATAACTAAACACAATATTTAAAAAAACATTTTCTCAAAGATATATAAATAGTATCTCATACATAACATAAATTTTTGACATAAAAATGTACATAAATAAAGTTTTTTTTATTTTCGGTACCGGACCCCCTTAATTAAAAAAAAAAAAAAAATATCCCTAACAGCAAAATGTGCAATAAAGTACGTTTAAAAATTTATTTATTAAAATTGAACGCGATTTTATACTTTTACCTTCGAATATCTTTTAATTATTATAATTAAACCAATTTTGGGAACATGAAAGAGCTTAAAAAACGATCTGTTAAAATTCTTTCACTTACAGCGTCATTATTCAATGTAGCGTTGAATTGACTGGACCGAATTCCATAATGAATTTATGGATTCATGCGTAATTATCTTTTATTCATTCTGATTAAAACAATTTCAAAAACAGGAAAGGATTTCAACAATGATCGTTATATTAACCTTACAGCGTTACAGAGTCAGTCAGTGATCAGGGAAACTCTTTACTTTGATGTTACTTGGGGATAATTTTTCAGTTGACGAATAATTTGGTTAATTCAATTTTTTTTTAGTAAAAAAGTTAGTTAATTGTAAAAAATAGATGCTTTCTTCGAAATGCTCATACACTAGGAAAATTGGATAAATAATTTGCAATCGCGTATGAAAGATGAAAATGAATACAGAAGATTTTTAGTAAAAATTTTGTTTTATTGGTTAGTTTTTTCCTCTTACGGGCGCTAGAAAAAAGGCAAATTAAAATATCCCCCAAAGGATAAAATTCCTTAAAGTTATGCTGAACCCTCTAGGGAGAAACGCCATCATACTACGAAATACCCAATGAGAACGAAAAAGAATTTCAGAAGGGAACTAAGTTATCTTTTGAGAATACTACTTGTGGGAAATGTTCGAAAAGAGAACATTTCTTCAAAAATGTACATAGCTTAAAGCTCTTTTGAGAACAGTTTTTTTTCCCCCTTTTTAAAAATAGTTTTTAATATTTTTTATTTTTTTACTTTGTGTTTTGGATATGGAACCTTAGGGGATGTTTAATTGCTTTTAGAATAATGCTTTCGTTCTCTTATTGAGTCCATTCATCAGAGTAATACGCATATCGAATTCTTTAAACGTCTCTTTAATTTTTTTTCTTATTGGGATAGTTTTTTTGAGGGGGCTTTTCTCTAGTTCTTGACAATCTGTGGAACCTTTCTGTTTGTTTTTTCCCCTCTTTTTCTTGATAGGGTTGCCATACATTTATCGCCAATGGACAATTCCCGCATTTTAAATTTTTTTTTTTTTATAATTCTAAATGTTTCGAAAAGGCCATAAACACACAAATTTCTGTTCAATGCGCTTTTTTTAAAAAAAATTGCAGTCAAAGGTACCTTGTTAGACGTTGGCGAGAAAACGATTCATTCCGCTGGCATTGAATGTGACGTCGAGAGGTCCCAAACATCTCGGCTTGAAATGCAGCAGCGGAAACCAGATTTGCAAGTTTCTCGCAAATCACGCCAACCCGTACGGGATAGGAGAATGATCTACCAAATCAACGCCAACTATTTGGCAGAAACTTCACGATAACCATAGAAACGGAAGGATTTCTTGACCTCACAGATATTGTTCAGGGTTTTGATCGGACTGGTTTTGCTCGCTTTTGGGGCATTTCTTTTCTTAATATTTAAATAACTAATTCTTTTAAAGAACTTTTGTTTAAATATTTGAAATCAGAAAGAAAATCTTCATAAATATAAACTCATTTCACCCGTCTTTAAAAAAATGCGCAAATTGTCCATTGTCTCGAAAAAATCTCTAGACCCTCTCCTAAACTGTTTTTGATGAATGGAAAAAACTTGATTTCCTTAAAAAATTAACAATTTATCCATTGTCAATGATAATATTCGAATATTATGGATCTTATACAGTTTTTGCACAAATTTTTTATTTTTTTATTTTTTTCTAATTATTTTAATGAAAAATTATGAAGATAATTTTCGATAAGAATTATAAGAAGTAATTTTATGCAAAATGAAGTGATTTTTTTTTTTAATAAAAAAAGGCTTTTTAGATACATCAAACTATTTTTTAAAAAAATATTTTTAAATTTGAAAATTTAAAATAGTTTTTTTATGTTTCAAAGCATAAAACATTACTGCATAAAAAAATTTCAGAAAAATAATTTTAAAAATGAAGATGTTAGAATTTTGAGTTCCAAGCCCCCTTCAAGTTTCATATTTATTTTTAATTCTCTGAAAACTAGCGATATCTTCATTCCAGAGGTTAGTATTTGATAACAATTTATTTCCATACAAATTTAATATAAATAAAAAACTTCAAAGTGTATTTTCTCAAAAGTTAAGAAAATCCACTTGGACCCCTTGGCTTCTCAAACCCCCAATTAATATGCATACCAGTGCAATCAAAATTCTATACATGTCTATTCAACATAGTACTTGTGTCTTCTTTTTATCCGTCACTATTTTGAAGTTATGTCATTTCAAAGTTAAGAGTCCTTTTTTCAAAGCCCTTGGCGTTTATACGCGGGTAAAAAAGTCCTTTTATACTTTTATTTTTTCGAAATTCACCAATTTGGGGATTTGTTCGCCAAACCTGGTAAACTAAGCAGCCCTTAAAAAAAAAAAAATATTCGATCAGACATTACAGGCACGACAGGGAGCAATGGATTGCACAATGAATTCCCATGTTGGTGACGTCACAACATGAGGGAATTCGTTGTGGGTAAAAATATTCCCTCTCTATTCTTATTGGTGGATAATACGGGTATTATTCCCTCTCTTTTTCCATTCGAATGTCGGTAGATCAAAGTGATTTACCTCCCGAATCAATCTGTCACGGGACGTACTTGTTCCGTTATTTTTTTTTTCTATTTTTTTTTTCTTGTTCGTGTTCGATGGATTTTCGAAGGAGTGTGAGGGGCTGTAGAATTATATTAGATATGTGTTTTAATTTTGTTTTTTTATTGTTAAAGAGGCTGAGATCGAATCATAGGTGCGTATTGGGGTGGGTTGGAATAAATGGGTTTTCGGTGATTGAGTACTTTTAAAATATATATTTTATAAATTAAGGGGGTCCAGTACGAAATTTTGTAAAAATCATAATTTTTTATTTTTATTTAATAAAAAAAAAAATTAATATATAAATGAAAAAAAATGATGATTTTATCTTATTCCTGCGGTGTTTAGAGCGCCACGAAATTATCTGTTATTTAAACATCACTAACGGGCGTAACGCATTGAAGTGTTTTTCACAAATGTTGCAAATTCAAATCGATATACCTCTAGAACCATTAACAATTGACTGTTCAAATTTTTGGAGTATTTAATTTGTATAGTTTTTATCATTTTTTCTTAATAGATTTTAATTTTTTATATTCTGTTTTAAAATATAACATTTAGTGTAAAAGATATCACAAAAAAAAATAAAAAAATAAAAATAATAATAATAATAATAATAGAATAATTTGAGAATAATTTGAATAATTGGATAATTTTCCCAGTACAATTCTGGGAAGGCAATATTTTCTTGTTGTAATTATGTATATAGAAAAAGCTTTCACTTCGACATTTTTTTTCTTCTTCTTGACTTTTATCAAAATATGTAAACATCAATTATTATGGATTTTTCTTGGTTTTTAATTTTTTAAAAATAAACGCTATGCATAAGAAAACATTATCTCAAAGATATACAAATGGTGTCTCAGACATAAGATAAATTTTTCACATAAAAATATTTATAACGTAAGTTTTTTTTTTTTTTTTTTTTTTTTTTTTTTTTTTGGTACCGAACTACTTTAAAATTAGCGATCAAACTTTATTTCTTTTTGTATTTTATTCTAATTTTAAGTTGGTGAAAAATGGTGTTTTTAGATACCGCTCTACTTTTCGAAGAAACAATCTGCAGTGAAAACTTCAATTTAAATGGCAAGGCTAAACTTTTTTCCTAATTACAGAAAGCAATTACAAATTCTAAAATCAATCATACAATTGTGAATATGCATGACGTTTCATTTTACAGTTTTGTTTGGGTTAGATTCGAGAAAAATAAAATTATATATTTTTCTAAAAAGATTGTTATATTTTGTCTAGTTGAACGTATTAATTTCTTCGTCAAAATGTTATTTGTAAAGGAGTTTCTTATTTTTTTTAGTTAAATCCTTTTTTGGTTATGAGTTTAAGTATTTCACAACGTTCTGATTTTTACCGCAAAAAAACTGGCAATAATGAAGGCAATTGAAAATAAGTTGTGTATAATATTACACTTCAAAAATTTCAATTGAAGATCTTGTTTTTAACAAATATCAGAGCAAAAAAATTTACATTTAAGATTCTTTTAGGGTTGTTATATTTTCGAAATAAAGCTCGCCTGAATTTGGTTCCCAACTGACCTCTAAATTCCATTTCTTTCCGAAAGGGATGTGCCGACCAAACGGTATAGTGGTTAGCGTGGTAGCTTCTAGACCGCGAGGTTGCGGGTTCGAGTCCCGTGTTAGGCATGGGTGTTTGTAAATGTATGTTGGCTTGTCTAATGACGATTGTTTCGGCGCATTATAGACCTCGTGTTGCTGACGGCGCCAGATAATCTGAAAACAACCAACCGAAAGAGATGTATATATTTAAAACAAAACGTACTTTAGAGGAAGTCCTATTATATACTAAACTTCAACTTAACTTGACATCACTAGACGGTAGATCGTCACAGTGCTCATAGGTATTTAATCCATTTTGGCGGCGTGAAAGCATAATGTTCGCCAAACCACAACCCTGTAGTGAACAAAAGACTATAAGGTTTGGCGAGAATTATGTCTTCAATCCGCTAAAATGGATTAATTGCCTATGAGCACGGTGAAGATCTATCGTCTAGTGATGTCAAGTTAAGTTGGAGTTTAGTATAGTAAGAATCATTCCTTATATTCGCTATGTCACAATCTTTTAGCCCAGTGCATTTAGAAACTAATTTCTAATAAATCCTTAAAATTTGGTGAGTAGGTACGAAAAAGATCACTTAATGAACTAACATAAATTGTTTTCATTTAATGTATATCCATTATAAATGAAAATTAAAATACTAAAAGACAAAACCAGGTGGACCCACGGTATGTGTATTGCCTAAAGGATTTCAAATGTAAAATATATTAGATGCTATTTTAAAGTTTTTTTATTTATGTCATTTCATTAAGTGATCATTTTCTTACCTACTCACCAAATTTCACGGTTTTATATAAAGTAGTTTCTAAATGCACTGGTCTAGAAGATTGTAACATTGCGGGTATAGAGTGGGTAACATATCGTACTATCACTTCCTTTTAAATATTAAATCCCGCATTTTTTTCTATAAAGAATCTGCATCGAGAATAAGCAATTAGTAATTGTTATTTTTCGTACTTAGATTTTAAACCAATCTAGAATACCTGCTGAGTACATACCTGCCAACTTGTACGAATCATCCGTACAATGTACGGATTTTTACTATTTTGTACGGGTGTACGAACAGCTAAAAAAATCGTACGGATTTCACGGTACTTTTCGGTTTTTTTTTTTTTTTTTTTTTTTTTTTTTTTTTTTTTAAATAAATTTTTTCAAGTCACCAACGAAACCGAAACGATTTTTCAAAGCTGCCGCGTCCGTCAAAATATTTATTCACACTCCAAGATTGCGCATATGTTCAGCACTAAAGCGCGTTGGCGAGGATGCATTGTTTTCTTTTCTGTTGCCGACTAGATATGGCAAACCAAACCACTGCTTCGATTTTTCTGGCTTTACAGGTTAATAAAGAAGCAGAAAACCGAAAGTGCTTTAGTTTTTTAATTCTACTTTCTTTTGGACTGGACTCCAAAACGTAAATAATGGCACTAAACACGCGCCGGGGATGCACTGTTTTCATTTGTGTTGCCAACGGGACCTGGCGAACCAAACAACTATTGCTTTGCCTCAGACTTAAGAGATTAACAAAGAATCTGAAAACCAAAAATGCTTTAGATTTTGGTTCTTCCTTCTGTTTGGACCTTACAATAATGTTGCGCGTATATAATAAAAGCACTTAAGCGCGGCGCCGGAAATTCATTGTTTTCATCTGTGTTGCCGACGGGATTTGGCTAACCAAGCAATTGTTTCGTTGTCTCGAACTTTAGAGATTAATAAAGAAGAAAACTGAAAGTGCTTTAGCTTTTTTTATTCTTCTTTTGGACCGTACTCTAACGCTGCGCACTAAATCGCGACGCCGCCGTTTTCAATTGTTTTGGCGACACTCACCGAACGACTGTTTCGTTTTCTCGGACTTTAAAGATTAAAGCACTTTCGGTTTTCAGCTTCTTTGTTAGTCTTAATTATTTATTTTAAAATATCCAAGTTAAACAATCCTGGTGTAAAATTCCAGAAAATATCAAGTTTTTTTGGAGTTTACTTCAAACCAAGCGGTTTACTTCTAATCATCAGAAATTCAAACAAAGAAACAAATTTTGCATTCTGCTCTATCTATGCATCTGATATTAAGATTTCTCATGGAGGATTTACTGATGTCGAAGTTCATATCAATTCTAAAAAGCACAGTGACAACATCAAATGTAATAATACGAATTCGAAAGCCTGCATAATTGATATTTGTGCGTGTGATTAAACACTTTGAATACCACCAACTCATTGTATGTTTCACTAGAGTTTTTGTGTCATAAAGCATGTTTTATTTAGGTGTAATGTAGACTAAATCTTAAACCTCATCAGAGATTTCATTGTAAAGTTTAAATTTGATTTATTTTTAAATCCAAGTTTTTTATTTTATAATTTCCATTTTGTGCTAAAATGTAACAATTTGTTATATTTGAGAGCAATTTAATACTATGCAATTTTTTTTTAATTTTTTTTTTTTTTTTTTGCATTTGTAATAGAATTTATATTATTTCTATATTACATTCATAAATATTGTCGCTATTTGACTTTCCATGAGTCATAGGAATGCAAATATTTGTTCCGTAAAAATTGTACTAATTTGAAAATGTTAATGTTGGCAGGTATGTGAGTATGTGCTTCTCTATAAATTTGGGTGTGGATTTCGCAAGGAAACTTAGTACATCAATTGGATCTTCACTCATAACAAAATCGGCGCTGTAATAGATTTTGAGAGTCACCATCAATCAAATCGATTATCTTCCTATTCATTAACATAGCGTCGATTCTGTTGTCGGCGTGTGCTTGGTGTTTGCATCTAATTTTAAATGTTAAAAACATTCCTAACAGCAAATTTATTCTGATTAAAACTCTTGTGGTTAGTTGAGGGCTTAAATGTCCACACCTAATCAAAGCTTTATACAGATTAATATTACAGTGGAGCAAACTCTTGGAAAAAGGCCTTGGAGACGGTTCTTAAAAAAAAACTATTAAAAAAATTATTTGCATAAAAGAAAAAACTCGAAATTAAATAATCATTATATCACACCTGTGCGACCCGCACACGAAAAAGAATCGAGCCACTTCAGGCTAAGAGTCAAGAGCAAAAAAGCAATTAGTGGTCGATCAATGCAGTATGTATATATGAGAATATTGGTAAAATGACCGGACAGCAAAATTAACATAAAATATTATGTGATCGCTCTACCATATCAGTTTCAATATCTAATCTAACAACTCGGATCAACTTTAAATCAAGTCACAAACTTACAAAGTGAGTGAAGTGAAGTGATCCGATTTGTTGATACGTCGTAAAAACTTCGGTAATACACCTGGAAAAGTTGATCGTGAAATATAATCGGGAAAACGCACAAAACCGTAAGTTTATAATTTACTTTAAAAACAACAACAACAACCTCCGTGCATTTCCTAACAAAAACAATTTTAGCAATTATAGGAATGAGTTTGAGGAATGATTGGTTAAAATTTAACTTACTGCTGTACAGAGTCAATCAGTGAGTCAGTGATCAGGGCAATTCGTATAGTATTTAAGAGCTAGATGGAAATGAATTAAAGGAATTTAAGGTTGACCCTTACACCAAAGGACTTAATTTTTTAAATCCTTTATATTCACTTTGATTTTGTTTATGAGTATGTTTGTCGATGTAAGGAAATCTGCGGAGGCTTAATTAACCCTCTTGTCGTTATCCAATAGCACTGAAACTTGGCAGATAGATTCGATCCCAACGACAATGCATTCTATTAAATTTTTGGGCTGTAAATGGTAATAAAAGATCACTTTCACGGAACGGTCACTTGCTGGAATACTAAAAAACCAATTTGCCGTCATCCAATCGTGCTAAAATGACATTTAACCGACCATTGAAGAAACTCTTTCCTGTTGCCAAATTTTTTTTTATAAATAAATAATAAAATTGTTTTAATCAGAATAAATAAATGATATTTGGATGCGAGTGCATAAATTCACGTTCATTTATTTTCCGCACATTTTGCTGATAGAAAGGTTTTTGACATCGGCGCTTTGTTAATGAATATAAATATTGGCCATGCATATAAAGAATTTCTTAAAATTTTTGTTTTTATTGGTTATTATTGTCCAACTTAGACACTTCAAATTTGGTAATAAGTTGAAATCCCCAATGTCAGTTAAAATGTGCTGAATGGTGTTTTTTTTTACAAAATATTAATTTTTATTTTATTTGTAGAAAAAGTAGTGCCATTTTATATAATTTTGTCAAACTTTTTTAAAACGAACTACAATTTGAATTATTTTAATTCGGATCTGATTTTTTTCTGCAGTATTATTGAACTATTTTGAAAAGAAGTAAGTTGAATTATTTATAGAAAATATGAAGAAAAAAAAGAGAAGAAAAAAAAATCAGAAATTATTTTATTAAATTTACTAAAATATCAACAACAACAAAATCAATTTTCCAAATTAATTTTTTAAAAAAAAACTGCTGCTTATATTTTTTAAAAAAAAGGAACAAAATTTACGTTAATTTGCTAATTTAAGGGGAATAAAATTAAAAATAAATCGATACACTAGGAATATTGTCAACAAAGTAAGTCTAAGTCAACCACAAATGTCTAAAAACACAATTCTGAGAAAAACACGTTTTAAGCATATAATTATATTGAAAAGTAATTACCAGTGA
Source organism: Linyphia triangularis (assembly GCA_963978545.1). Lineage (NCBI taxonomy): Eukaryota > Metazoa > Arthropoda > Arachnida > Araneae > Linyphiidae > Linyphia > Linyphia triangularis. The sequence continues at coordinate 19,023,161 of OZ021723.1, read as the reverse complement.
GTTCAATTGAGTGAGAATAAATACTATAATGTTCACAGTCGTCTACGATCGCCAAATTTGGACGACATATTCCTAATTATCTATAGAATCAGATTTTTTTTAAATTTGAAAAACATACTGCTACACCTACGAGGGAAAGATTTGTAATAAATAATAAAAAAAAAATTAAATTAAAACAGATTTTTTAAAAAATATAAAAAATGGGTCAAGTTGCCCCGTGTTCTTTACATGTATAATAATTATAGAAAAATAATCGACTTCGAATTCAAAGCACTTTACCCTGGTGGGATTATTCGCCAAAAGTGGTGGACTGATTTGAAATGTTCTTTTCGTGTTTGATCGAAGTGTAATGTTTGTATAATTGCATTTTTGTCAATTTTAAAAATGTCGTTTCTTTTTTTTTTCCAGGTATGTGATATCTTTGTTCGTGTAAAAGATTCGAGAAGATTCTGGTATGGAAATAATTTATGTAAATATTAGTTTAAGTTTGCAGAATCCGGGAATGAATTTCTAATTCTAATTTTCTGGATACTTGTTTTTTGGGTCGGAAAATGTATTTTATTGTTTTTCTTTAATCTGATTCCGAGAACTAAATTTTCGAGTTGTATTATGTTTCGGTAGACTAATGATTGGAAACGGAATTATTTTAAAAAGAAGACATTGTTTCTTCAATGAATAGGGAATGAACTATGTTCCAGTTATCACAATCTTAGAGAACTTACATTCACAAGGCAAAACAATGTTTTGTTCTAGAACAGCGTAGTGGTATGGATGTAAATTAACAATTGTCACATATTGCTGATGCAATTTTGTCGGAAGTAAACATTAATAAGAAAACAAACGTAAAAGGACATTTGAGAAATAGATCATTCAAAAACATCTGAAAGAAGGCTGAGATTTTCAAAGAAATTTTAGGAAATGAAAAAGTTTTCCCCTTGCAAATTAGAAAACGTTTATTTTTTCAATGGCGTGTAAAACTAACATCTTTATGGTTAGCAACCCACATATTGCTTAAATATCTGAAAAGTTGCTCACAGATGCCTACAGCGACATCTGTTGATTTAGACACTAACTATTTTGTTTTTGTTTTTGAAAAATACGAATATTTTCTGAACATTTCTTTGAAACCAGCATCGTCTAATTCTTACAGATTCATAAATTATCGATTAAAAAGGAAGATTTTTTTTTTAATTACCATGCATCTAGTTTTTTAATTTTATGGTTAAATTTAAAAAAAAAAAATCTTTTATGTAAATAAGACTCTTCCTAAAGATATCTTTAATATGATACATACAGTCTTAACTTCTGAATAAAATTGGAGAATTTAGAGGTAAAAATATATAACTCTAAAGGTTGATAAAACTCAAATTTTCAATTCCGACAATTTATTTCGTACATCAGAATAAATTTTGCCAAAATTAATTTCAAGTCACCAATAAAAATAAATAATGTGCATATAACGCTGTAATCCACTCAGAGTAGGGATAGGACGTATTTGACTGCGAAATTTTCACCTGATTAATGCTAATTTATTCGGTATATTCAATATAGTCAATGCATGACCTGAATTCGAGTTCATTTGTTATGGGAGTGAAACAATTCCCTGGTTCCTTTACATATCAATGTGGTAATAATCGTCCTATTTATAAACACTAATAAAAACAAGTCAAAAGCTGTAATTTTAACATTGTTTCCATTAATGCATATTGCATTTTTAACATTGTTTTGAATGAATTGAACTAAATCCGATCTCTAAATATGTCATGACTTGCCGAATAATAAGCATTCTTTCTATTTGGTAACCACCAGTCCACCACTCTTTAATTTTCTACAAGAAATGGTGCGGACGATTTCACTTCTCTCCCTCCGAATACTTGCATCTTTTAAAAGTGAGGCAAGTTATTAACCAATAGTACGGGACTAATGCTGTAGGCGATGACTTCAATTCGGCTTACTTCTTTCAGTAGCCTCTCGCACTATAGCTTTCAAAAACACCTTTTTATTTTACAATAAAATCTCCAACAATACTCAGAATATTGCTCTTTTACGCTTTTGTACCTATTGGCCCACCTCCAACAAATATAACCTTTTCCCCACCTCTTTGTAGGGGTGTATAACTTCAATTCTTCAACTCTTACATCACTGGTACTTCTTCTATTAAACTCCCTTTCTGTTGAGGAGAGGAAAGAAGATATCCGTATTCATTAGCAGATGGGGAAAGGTGGTGGTGGTGGGGGGGGGGATGCTTGAAGGAAGAAACAATCTGTCGTCTGTCGCCCGAAATGGAAAGAACACATCAATCCAAGGTAAGGGGTGGGGGGGGGGGGAGGAATAGATCTGTGTTCGCTACACTGCTCCGCGAGATGTATTAAAAAGGAGGTATGGTGTGTTTTCATCCGTCTCTTGTGTTTTGTTTCCGATGAAAGGTGGGAGAAGGGGGGAGGGGGTTGGCGAGAGAGATTTTGTTTTGGCGAGAATTGGATGATTTGTTGGTGGGATTTGGTGGTGCTTGATGGCTTCGGTTGTTATAGGTGGTTCTGTTTGCGTTCGACTTTTATTTTGTGTGTTGTGAGTAGGTGGGTGTATGTATCCGCAGGCTCAGTTTGAAATGCGATGTTGAGAAATAAAGTTGGGATGAATTATTGTTTGTTGAATAGTTTGGATTTGTTTGTTTTGTTGAGATATAACCAGACAGGATGAGTAAAAAAAAATTAGACTTTGTAAGTTATGGCAAGTTTTTCAAATCGAATGTTTACTATTATTTTTGTGGAATAATTACAATTTTTCGAATTACAAGAAAACCAAAAACACACATCGAATTATTTTAATTGATGTTTATGAATGAACTATTTTCATTGATAGTTTGGAATTATTAGTAATTAACAATTATTAGCTTTAGATACGGTTCAATTTTGCTAGAATTATCCCTCAGTGGCAGAATATTTACCTAACAGGTATGACCAGTTTTGGTTCTTTCCAAGCTGGCGCTCTGCATACTTTCATTCAAAAATGAGTTGACACGACTGTGATTTAGATAGTCAATTGCCATTTGTTTGTCTTCCAAATGAGAGTTTCTCTGTTTTTCTCTTATGCGAGACACAAATGAATGAATGCAGGACGTTTCTCTTTGAAAAACTTCCGAAACGTCACTTCTACTTTGAAATTTCGACTGCTCTTAGCAATACACATGGTTTTCTTGCATTTCGGTGAAGTTTTGCCCTCACTTACTCAAGCACCTAAACCAAGCCCTTGCACAAGAAAATATCTAAATCAACCAACACGTTAAAATTCCTCTCCAAAAGTCAAACACTGGAGACCATTCACCCGTTACAGTGAAGGCTTTCGAATGTGAATAACCACTGTCCACTCTTATCTATGCAACCATCTTTCTGGACAAAAGCCAGTGGTCAGGCAAGCAACGAATCCACTACGCCTGTATTTCTACAGCAGCAACAACAAAAAAGCACTCGCCGCAAGTCGCACGAAAACATCAAAAACAAAAAAATAATGTACATTTCGATTCTATATAAAACAGGCTCCCCCTTCCAAAAAGTATCTCGTTATTTTATTCGACGTCAAACTTAAGAAAAAAAACATCGATGAAAAAAAAACATCGATTCTGTCGTAAAATTGTGTCGCAACCGCTGAATGGAAGCCGAGGAAAAGAATTCGATCTATAGAAGAAAAAAAAAAACTCGGGTCGTGAAAAATGGGGTAAAAAGGAATCCGCTAGAAAATGGTTTCTTTCCAAGTATGTTCCTTGTGGTATTATCACTTTCGAGGGTTTTAGAGTGAAGTAACCTTGTATGTACAGGATTCCATATTGGATTATGACGTCATAGGATAGACAAAGGAGGGAGTATGTCGAAAAACACGATTTTGTCTGTAGCGGGTTGCTATCAACTGATGAAATTGTAAGATGACGAGATGAAGAAACGGTTTCCGGATTTTCTTTTAGGAGAGGAATGCTTGGTGTCTTTCCCCACTTTATCGAACTGAAGCAAGATTTTATAGATTTATGTCGGAAGCAATATCGCTCCAAAAGACATGACATTTTTATCGGGCATAAAAATAGTTGTGCTCTATTTTTAACGCTTCTTTAATGGTAATTAAACCATTTTATTCAAGAAAAGAATTTAAATAATGGGAGTTTTATGTCGTATCGAATAGCTGACATGAATGAAAAAGACGAAGACTTTTGCTAAATGAATGTGTTTCACTCATACTAAGAAGCTCTGATTTGAAATTTCGTTATTCAGTTTCTATTGGTGTTGTTAGTTTTATACATTTTAAATTCTATTTTGATACTAAACTTAAATAACACCTCAATATTCAAAATCTTCCATTGGAGGTTACAACAAGTAGATATAGGAATTAAAGTAAACTTTCTTGCGTTTAACAGTGCCTATATTAAGACTATAACAGGACCTTAGTTCCTTATAGGCCCAGGGCTCCTTATATGAGGGCCCTTAATGTGTTTATTCATCTTGGCTCCTTTATTTTGTAACGCGATTTTTTTCTTAGTTTTTTTAACTAATATTTTCAATAATATAATTTGATTTTTCTATATTACCTCTCATACTGGTTTGAACCGATTCTTTACTTTCAATTACTCATATGTATATACAGCATTCGGTAAAGAAAAAAAAAAAAAATCGATTTTTTTTTTCGTGTGCATTTTTTCACGTTTTGGAGTATCCTGATTTCAAAAAAGTGATATAGAAAAAATTTCTGTGGTCAGCATAACTCCCGAACAAATTGACCTACGATGTTTAAATTGGGTGAGAGGGTATGTAATGACCATGGATCCTACCATGACGGTTTTTGTCAAAATCGCTCGTGCTGAACTCGCGTTAAAGAATATGCACTTGTGACCGGCTTGAGTAGATTTTCAAGCTGCATAAAAAGAAGCTGCGTTTACACAGCACAAAAAAAAAAAAAAAAAAAAAAAAAAAAATACCCACACTTGTGGCCTTAGTTTTATTTCCTTTTTACTTCAAGTGTAAGGGGACTTCCGTTAGACATAGAAAAAAAAAAGTTGGTCAAGTTATAAATAAAAATTATATTTAAAGTATTTATTTGAAAAGTTTGCTTCTCATAATGCAGTGTTTTGAATTTATGTGTAAGATAACATTGAGTTTGAATCGCTACAAATTTATGAGGAGTCATTAAAAAATGTAAAAGTTCATTAAAAGATCCTTAAAAACTTCTTATTTTTTTCCTCTTCAAAAACTGTGTAACAAACTGCATTTAAAATGGATCATATAATGTTTTTCTCAAATACAAAAGAAATATACCAGCATCTTTTACAGTCGGACAGCAATATTCTCTTTGCGATCGTAAAGTTTTCAAAAGGTGGACACCATTGTTGGCTGTTTTCCAGCCAAGAATGATTCTTTGAAATGTCGTGGGAGCTTTAGACTATGCGAAACTTATCTTAGGCCATTTTAGCACCGTGTTTCAAGATGATATTTGTGTTTGTAGTCCTGTGTGATTTTTAAAGCACTCAATAAAACATGTCACGCAACAGTATTTGCGACTTTATTCAGTGATTTATTTAAGTCTGTTGCACTGAATTATTTTAATAAAATTTGCTATATCAGTAAACAATGAATAAACACATATATGAGCTATGCTATACTAGTAAACTCGCCAATGAACTGTTGTGCGTAAATAAAGTCACGAATGAACTATAATTCATCAGAAAACTCATGAATGAACTATTTTACGCCTGTAAACTCACAAATAAGTTATTTAGCATCAGTAAACTCACGAATGAACTATTTCCCTTTAATAAACTCACGAATAAACTATTTCACATTAGTAAACTCACGAAAAAACTATTTGGCATCAATAAACTTCCGAATGAACTATTTGGCATTAGTAAACTCGCGAATACTATCACATTAGTAAACTCAGGAATAAATTATTTGGCACCAATAAACTCCCGAATGAACTAACTATTTGGCATTAGTAAACTCGCGAATAAACTATTTCACATTAGTAAACTCACAAAAAAACTATTTGGCAGGAGTAAACTCTCGAAGGAACTACGCTGCAAAGTTAACTTTGAGCAAACTATTATATAAATAAAATAAAATAAAATCCTGTCTATTTCTTGTCTAACATCGTAGAATAATGCAGAACATGGTTCACTGTAGATAAATACAATAATAATCATCTAATAGTGTATTTAAATCGAAGTGTAATACAGCAATTAGGAGCCTTTAGAAGAATGTTTTAAAGTACTTTTAAAAAAAATTCTTATCACACCAATCCCTATTTTTCCATTGATTATTTTTCCTAACAAATATTTACATAAAATTATTATTTAAATGTTTCTAAATAGTCATAGAAAATCTACACAAACTGGCATTACTCTTTTCTTTCAAATATCTTTTTTAAAAAAAATCGAATTCCTGTACTTTTTCGATTGAAGAATTCTTGGTCTAGTAGAAACCAAGCATATAAATGGGCGATCCGGAAAATGCATTCGTCTTTACCTGTATCTCTCTTTCTTTCGGAAAAAGCAACAAGCACTAAATTGAGAAATACTGGGCGCGACATCTATATCACTTTCCACGGATGGACACCATTCGGTCGAAGACAAACACAGACTGATAACTTTCGAGGTTACCAGAAATGGTCGTGTATTGCCCTGTTTGGCGAATGTCGGGTCTCTTTGTAAAAATTGTGGTTGGACTCGTAGGTTTGCGTGTTTTAGTATTCTAGCTACGCCAAAGGACACTTTGCCGATTGTCCAATGTGCCTTGAGAAATGCTACAATTAATAAAAAACTAAGGGTGTGGAACATCGCACAGCTTTCAATTACACTATGTTACTGATGTGGAATTGTGTCATTTACCGTTTTTATATTTTCATCATTCGTTTAGAAAAAATGGCCAGTATGGCGATATTTGTTGCGATAATTGCAACATGAATTTTTTTTTTTTTTTTTTTTAAATTGAACTTCACCAAAATGGAAATTTTGGAGATATATATTTAGATAATTCTTATATTATTCTTTCTTATAAGAGAGACTGAGAAGAGGAGAAAAAACGATCGTTCATGAGCTATGTTCAAGTAAAGTAAACTCTGGGTTAAAGGCATTCGTTTTTCAACTTTTGACGCCATTTACTCATTGTTACGGGAATTTCGGAGGTGGTGGTATTTAGAACACCTTAAGAGGCATTACCACAGCGATTTTGGACAAAATCGTTAAAACCGTTTTTTAACAATTACTTTTCAATAAGCAGCTTTCAATCACAAAAGCTGATTATAAGTTAATTCTTAAAAGAATTTCTGTGTATTTTTCACATTTCCAAATTTGCGGAGATTTTTACGATTCGGGTTACGATAAGATGTTTGATTTAGAGCTGCTTTCAAAGCGGGCGTAAATATTGTTAGTGTCAATAAAGGATGTTCGGATGGCAGTAAACATACAATTGCCTTTTTCTTTTGGCTTTAGTATGCCGAAGATCCACAATGAAATTTGCTTTTGAGTGATTTACAGACAGCTGATAACGAAGTATTGAAAAGTACGGAAACAAGGAACGTTTAGAAATTACTTTTTGAAATTTTTTATATATTATTTAAAACGAGTTTTTTATTTTTTTTATTTTCCGGGATATTGTGCTTGAAGAAAAATGAATGAAAGTCAAAAGAAAGAAGAAGAAGAAGAATATAACCATAAAAAAAACAAAGTTTTTAATATAAATCCTTTATATACATTGCCAGTTTTTATATTTATTAACACAGCGCCGATTCTGTAAACAGCGTGTGCTTGGTATTTGCATCTAATTTTAAATATCAGAAACATTTTATTTGCAAAATGTGCAGCAAACTACGTTTCAAAATTTATTTATTAAAAATGAACGGGATTTTATGCATTCGCATACAAATATTTTTTGTATTTATTTTGATTAAAACAATTTTATTATTTATTGATCAAAACAGTTTTGGTAAAAAGGAAAGAGCTTCTTCAATGGTCTATTAAATGCTATTCTTGCACGATTGAATGACATCAAGTTGGTTTGTAAGCATTCCGACTTCTTAGTGACAGTTACAGCCCCAAAATTTGAGAGAATGCATTGACATCGAATCTATCTGGCAAGTTTCAGACCCATTGGATGAAGGCAAGAGGATTAATTAGGCTTCCGCAGATTTTCCCACCATCGGCATACACACACACAAAATCGAAGTTATTATAAAGGATTTAAAAAAAAAAAAAAAAAAAAACCTAAGTGTACTTTATTAAGAAATGTTCTCAGTTCGACCCCCCCTTCCCCGTCTCTCTCTCTCCTTACCTATTCATTTCACTTCCGTTAATGGAATATAATCTCGAACGAAGATAAATGAGGTTGGGTTTTAATAGCTTCTAATTACAAATGGCATCGAGGGTTGAGGAGAGGGGGGAGGGGGGGATTCTTTAAGAAAGGTTTTTAGGGAGATTAAAATGCTTCTTTTGATATGCCCCCTTCCACCTTCATTAGCATTTTTATCTGTTCCCTTCTATTCTGCAATAAAATAAAATTGGTTTCCCAAGGTATTTTTTGTTTTTAATTTCTTCTCGTTAGAAGATGCAGTTTTTTTTTTTTTTTAATTTTTTTGTTTTTTTTTATTTATTGTTATTGCGGCTGAAGACTTTACTCTAAATTGCGTTTCTCCGTTGTTCGATTATATATAAAAAAAAGAAGGAATTTATTTTTAAGTGGTGGGGGGTATTAGATATAACTCAAATGAAGGCTTTGCGTCAGATTTTTGTTTTTAAGTGTGTCTTGAGGTGTTTTCCTGTTTTGTTGTTTAAATTGTAGGATTTGTTGTAAATAGATTTGTTAGCGGTCCATTTACTAAAAAGAGAAACGATGAATTTTATTGTATTTGTACGTTTGGTGCATTTGAAGTTGAATAACGTGGATGCCGAACTTATTTCTCAAAGGCAGAATACTTGCTTAGCAGGAGAGGATACTAAAGTGGGTCCGGGACTAAAAATTCTAAAATCTTTATTTTTAGAATTATTTTTCTGAAATTTTTTATGCAGTAATGTATGATGCTCTAAAACTTTAAAAACTATTTTAAATTTTCATATTTTAAAAATATATATTTTTTTAAATTAAAAAAACTTTAAAATTTTGATATTTCCTAAATTTGATATATCTAAAAAACTGTGTTTAAAAATCACTTCATTTTTGCATAAAACTACTTCTTATAATTCATTTCAAACATAGTCTTCATGATTTTTCAATAAAGTAATTAGAAAAAAAATTTAAAAAAAAATATTTTGTTCAAAAACTGTATAAAATCCGTAGTATGCTAAGCTCCAAAAGCTTTTTTTTTTTTTTAAGTTAAATAAAACATAATTCATGAAGACAAATTAAAGAAATATATATGAAAAATAACTCTGGAATGTTTCATTGATTTATATCAAGTAATTTTTAAGTTATATCAATTTAAACTCAAAAAAGGGACAAAAAACCATCAAAGAGAAAAACTGTTTCAAAGTTTCAAGATAGCATGTCTGAGATACAGTTGCCATGTAACAAAAACTTAAATATTTCAAATCCTACTAAAGATAGAAACAATATTTTTATACCATTTTGTTTAAAAATATTTGTATTATTTTTTACAAGAATAATATATTTTTTTTCTGAGAATTTAAAAAATTTTGAGTCATAGACCCCCTTAATGATTGACTTCTTGATTGACGTTTTGCAGTTTCTGTTTTCAAACTATATACGGCGGCGATTGCGATAATCTCCGGTTAATAATCGTGGTATCTTGTTATTTTCCGTGTTTTCTCCCGTACGGGACACAATAAAAAACTGTTTCTTCTTTCAAATCTCCCAGAAAGTAATTTTTTCTTGAAGTTTGGGATTGCTTTGTTTTTATGTTATGGCACAGTGCAGCTCTTGTGTAGTCCTCGAATAGATCTTGCACCAGAAATTGTTTAGGGATGAACTTGGATATTGTTGGAATTATTTGAGACTTTTCAAGAGACTATTTTGTTATTAAATTCAATTTTCTAAAGCAATAATTTTAAAATGCATCTGCAATTTTCGCTCTCGCTTATTTTCTGTTGTTGTTTAGTATGTTGCTATATACAGAGATGCGAGTTTTCCTCATTTTGGAGGATTTCCACTTTTTTTTTTTTTATATACAGCATTTTTCGTCTTTTTTACCATGTTTTGAGGATCCGCATTTTTCTGATCTGAACCAGTTTTTTTAGCAAAAATTATACTTTTCCCTGTGTCTAAACAAAAGATTTTCCCTCATAACTCCCCTTTCCTCACATATTACTTCAGAAACTCCTTCTATTTGAAATGTATTATTCAGAGTGGCTACAGAACCGGGAAAACCTGGAAATCAGTGAAATGTCAGGGAACTTTTTAAAATTTCATGAAAATCAGGGAAATTTTGTATTGTTTAAGGCACTTTCGTCCATATTTTGGCGCTATTTACATGGAGATTTGTAGTGGTAAGCCATTAGAAGTTTAATGTTAAGGAATAATTTAAACTTTTCATTACCAGCAAAACAATTTTTTAAAAAATTGCTTATTATCTCTTTAAAATACATGTTCTATTTGATCAGGGTGTCTAGACATCTGGAAAACTTAAAAAAATTGAGGAAATTCGGAAAAAAGTTTGCCCTAAAATCAGGGAATTTACTAGAAATCTGTCAGGGAGATCAGGGAATTGTCAGAGAACTTTTTTCCTGAATTTTGTGGCCACCCTGTTAGGATATAGTATGAGAAATTTCATTGTATCTTTACAATTATTGAATTATCCTTCCTGCATACTTTTTTGTAAATTTTTGTGTATTCCTTTTGAGAACTTTTTTTTTAACGAACTTTTGGATTTCCTCCTTTTCGCTCTCTGATCACTCTCATCTCGAAATATATGATTCTACAGAAGTTATGAAAAATATTAATTATTAAACATCAAACGTAGGATAAGTGTGATGCTTGGTAGGAATTTGTTTAACGCTACATCTAATTAAAGTTATATAAAACAAAGTTTCTCTTTGAAGGAACTTCTTTTATCTAATTTTTTCTCTGCCATTTCCGTTTCAACAACTCCCTTTTTCTATTTCAGTTTCAACAACAGGTACGGTAAACATGCTTGACTTATCGTACAAAATAAATGGAAGAAATTTTGTACATACTTTTCTGGTTCTATTTGTCCAGTGAAAATATCATTTTGTTTTCGTGTTTTCTACCAAATATGATTTTTTTCTGTACTACGCCACTCAATTGTGTGGTGTGTTTAATCCCATCAAAGTTCGAATCCTTTTTCAAAAACATATTTCGAATATTTCTTCTAACAATTTCGGTTTTTGCGCGTCTGAAATTATTTCCACGACCAAAATAAGTTATTTGTTTATTCTGCGATTCTTTCCATTTGTTTGCTTGCTGAATTAAATTTAAGAAAATAATAGCTCTTTGTTTACTGTTTTAAAAATTTGCGTTTATTTACACACACACACACACACACACACACACACACACACACACACACACACACACACACACACACACACACACACACACACACACACACACACACACACACACACACACACACACACACACACACACACACACACACACACACACACACACACACACACAAAATTTAAAAAGACAGCTACTCGTCGATATCTGATCAAATTTATTATATTGTATAGTGATTTTCAATTAGACCGTTATAGTTGTAGACAAAATCATGTATAAATTGTGCACAAAACAATTTGGCTGTGTACTACACAGCAAACTTGTTTTGTGCACAATGTATACATGATTTAAGTTACTGATTTTATAAACAATGGTCGTGTAACGATACTCATAGAGCGTCATTGCTGAAAAAAATTGGACTGTAATAAATTATCTATTGGATTGTTAAAAGCTTCAATTTAAATTTTTTTTGGGTTAAAACTTTGTTTAGAAATGTGACTGTTTTATACACAGTAAATTATTCAATATAATTTTCGTGTGGTTGAGGATGTTCATTAAAACATAAAAATAATTTTGCATTACTCATCAAATTTAACGTAACAAGAAACAGGAATAAGGTCATTACGTTATACAAACCGCTGAAAATGAATAATTTGTCATGGAAGGGCCAGAAAAATTGGTACACAATTCAATATATATTTATTATCAATTCAATATATTTATTATCAATTCAATATATTTATTATCAATTCAATATATTTATTATCAATTCAATATATTTATTATCAATTCAATATATTTATTATCAATTCAATATATTTATTATCAATTCAATATATTTATTATCAATTCAATATCGTGTAAGAAATGCTCCATTATCCTTGTACTGATATTTGTTAAGAGGCTAGTATTGGATTTGAAGGACCATTATTGCACGCCTTTCTCGTGAAATGTTTCTTGGCAGTCTAAGCTTCCAAAGTACTCTTGCGGCCATTTTGCAGTCGCAATTTTCTTTCAATTTTGAAACATATTGTAGTGAACCATACTGAGATGGCGCCAAATCAGATTCCGTATACAGACTTTTCCCTGGTCTCTTTTAATTTATGTTTTAGCCATCGAACAGCCGATCGTAGTGCGTATCATATAAAGCTCGGACTTGAGGGTCGCTGGCAAACTAAGCGCTTAACATGCGAAAGGTTTCAGGATCGAGTTCCGACGCATCCCAACAATCTTGGATTTCAAAGTGCGGCGACATAGTCTCACGTTGATTGTCGGACTAATTGGTAGCTGTTTGAAGCATTTTCTCCTTTAAGGTGCTTGCCTACGTTGAAAAGGTCGATTTTGATGAAATTTGACAAAAAAATACTATTCATGAAATATTTAAGCCCAAATCTTTAAGTTTCGAAAACTATCTTTTTTTTTTTTTTTTAACTCTGCGTTGATTTGAACAAAAGTTAGGATAATTTGAAACTTATCTAAAACTGTAAATTATAACTGGAAATGACCGGAAACAACACACCAAAAACAAAAGTTGCCGATTAAAAAGTGATTTCCCTATAAATATTAATATTTTCTTCTTTTTAATAAATAAAAAAATTGAAAAAGGATAAGGTGCATTTTAAGTGTGTAAGTAATATGGTTTATATAGAAATTGAGTGTTTTAAAGTTTAAATGCTCTTTTCTCGGAATTGATTTTCACACAAATATTGCTAATTTGAAATGTCATAACTCGAAAAATTATTCATAAATCATTATAAATTTTTTTGTACTTCTCTTATTGATTGTTTTCTAGTGCATCTTCTACAGAAATTGGGATTGGATGGTTAATTTATGAAATACCACCTTTAGTTTGAATAAAAACAAGGTGAAATTGTTAAAAAATCATGAACTTATTTTTCGACTATCCATAAAAAAGTTTTAATGAATATATTTTTCTTAATGTAGTATATGCTTTAGATATAGGCATATAGTTTATTTATATACAATTTATTTCCTAAAAAACTTAATAGTTTTTCATTTATCTTATTTTAAGTTTTTGAAATACTTCATCAAAATTTCCAGCGAAATTGCAATTTTTGAAAAATAGTAATAATAATTTTAAATTTGTTTCACTGTATTACTAATCTATAGTCTATATAAAATGGTACTTAAAATATTCGTACAATAATTTTTAAAAAAGTACTCCGAACGTAGGCAAGTACCTTAACACCTGCCGGAAGGCAATATCTTTTCTCCCTAACACTCTAAAACTTGCTTTAACAATGTCTCGATGGACGTAGTTTTGCCTACTACATTGTTAAAATACATTATTTTATACAACCACTGATCGCTGACTGCAACTTCTGGATTGCGCATGCGCATAAAGCGATCTATATCAACAACTATCTTTTAAAATAGTTAGTGTTTTTTAGTAACCAATGGTAACCTATTGCAGAGCATGAGGATTGCAACTAGTGTAGAATTTAACATCGAATTAAACGCATTTTTCATCGAAATCAACTCCGGAACGAATGCGCCATTTCTTGGAATTTATTTCGAATTGCGGTCTCTCGTAAAAAAAAAAAACACAAAACTTGGCAACCCAGGGAGGTAATAGATTTCGGAGTGGTGCGGTGTTATCTTTGAGTTCAATTTCAGGGAATTTTCTTTTCATTTCCGATTTCGTTATTGGAAGAAGGGGGATACATTCCGGGAAAAATGGAATTTCAATTTTTAGCAAGAGGATCAAAGTTAGAAGACGCCGAGTTTTTGTATGTACAAAAGTTGATACTTTCTACTGTGTCATTACCGGAGCTTCGGAAGATTATCTATCATGAATGTGAAAAGGTAGTTTTGTACAAAAAAAAAAAAAAAAAAAAAAAAAAATTGTGATCCTCGTAGTAGGTGCAGTAGAAATGTTTCAATTTAGATGTTTCTATCGCTAGGTACTTTTGAAAAACAGTATTGCCTCAGGTTTTGTAGAAGCAACATCGATCGAAGAAGACTGAAGAAACTATTTTAGTGTTTGCAAAATGATTTTTCCAATGAGAAAATGCCAAAATATTTATCTTTACTAGCTTGGCACTAAAAATTTAGAGCTTAATTGGATACCGTACATCCGTGATCGTAGTGTCACAGCTCAAAGTTTTTTTTTTTTTAAGTTAAAGTTTGCATAGAGCCACTGATTGATTGGATTTTAGGGTGGAAGTATGACATAAGCGAGTTTATGGTACTTGACTACCTTGGAAAGCTAAAAAATACAACATTTTCTTTTTCTGGTTCTGTATAAGATATTACAACGTTTTTTTTTTTTTTTTTAACTTTTATTTGAAGCTTATAGAACACAAAAATAAGTAATTTTTTTTAAATTTTATTTTTTAATAACTATCCAGGAGGCTCCAAAGTCGAGGCCTCAAAAAAATTTTGTCCCAAGGTGGACAGTTATTTCTGGATTGGTGAATCTAATAAGAGAAAAAAAAAAAGAAACGGAATCTTCAAAAGAAAAAAGAAAGATTCCTTACGTGACAATTTACCACAAATTGCCAAAAATAAAAAATGGCGGATGTTTGTAAAAAAGGTTGAAAAACGCCCCTGTTTTTCACTATACTTTGCTAAAAAAAACAATGTAATTATTAATTTTCTTGGCAAAATGGGGTAAATTGGCTTACAAAACATCTCAACGAACAAATCAAGACCAAAATCATTGAAATCGGCCAAGTAGTCTTGGAGATTAAGTGTCCGCCATTTGAAGAAAAGTTATTTCGAGAAAAACGCGTTGAAAGCTGTATGGAGTGCTGGAAGCGCCGGCCTTCTTTCACTAATTTCATTATGTTTGAATTCGAATTAAAAAAAAAAAATGGGGGGGGGGGGATTTTTAAAAGTATAAGGATTGAGAAAATGTAAAAAAAAAGTCGATTTTTCAAAATTTATAAGGTGGTCAAGTACCTTAAATTTGAAATCAAGTTAACACTGATTTGCGATGTACTTCCAGATTGAAGGCCACGCAGTCTGATTCTGGTGCAACTCAAAAAATATTTATTTTTAAGATGTGTCTCTTTTCTCGAGATTTGAAGAAACAGTTTATTTTTAAGTCATTTACATTAACTTCCATTTTGTTTGTGGCTGGTAAATCTTCTGAGGTCTAACAAGGCCACTTTCAGACATCCAATCAAGCTGCAACTTGTCATCAACGGCAAATCTATTTTCTAATGCATTCTATCGAGTTTTGATGACAAAAGGAAAGGTTAGGAAGCGGCACGGAATGAACCTTTTTTTTCTTACCAGTCAAACACTATGTAATCTACATCTGACCTCAAAATCGCGTAAATAATTTGTGATTACACCATACAAGTTGGTAACGATTATAAATGACTTTCAGAAAAAAAACTTTAAAAATAAACTTCATATTGTTACGAATTTCTGTATTTGTAAATATTTCGTAGCATTCGTTATGTAAAAAGATAAATTTATGTACACTTCGCATAAGGCAGTGCAAGAGTTCTTTACTTGGCTTCCCTGCAATATGTGTCTTAATGCTTGAAAACGAGTTTTACAGAGATAATGCTGGGAAGCGAGTTTTACAAAGAGAAGGCCATTTAACATTATGGTAATGGCAATCTCGCCAAATTGGCGAGATAGAGCCAAGTTGGCGACTGTTTTGGCGAATAATTTTTGTCACCAAATTTGACGAGAAATCGACAAATATCGCCAAACTTGGCTCTATCTCGCCAATTTGGCGAGATTGCCATTACCATAATGTTAAATGGCCTTCTCTTTGTAAAACTCGCTTCCCAGCATTATCTCTGTAAAACTCGTTTTCAAGCATTAAGACACATATTGCAGGAACATATTGCACATATTGCATTTGGCAACATTTTCAGTCCCCATGTACATGTATAGGGCTTTTCGACTACGATCTGGAAAGTAATCCAAATTTCTATCTCTAGAAGATTCACGAAGGATTGACTTTCCTATATAAGCCCGGCCATGACTTGAGTTAGTGGACTGGAATTACTGAGTTGAGATACTGAGTTAGCTGTCTCTCAGTGAGCATTCAGAGTAGTTCTAAAGCGAACTGTATTGCATTGTCTTTTGCGGCGATTCGTAGCAGTTGGGAAGTTTTTTTAACTGCTGTTAGAGCTCTATTGTTGTGTAAAGAGCTGTATTGAGTCTTCTAGAACGAAAAGTTCAGGTTTTGTAAAAGAATCTGTGAAGAGTATATAGGAATAAATTTCTGCAAGTGTTAATCTGCTTTGGCTTCAAATCTTTCGAACCCATCCACGCAACAATATTAACTTCGATTTTGTTTGTTTGTGTGTGCGGCTGTAGGGGCAAATTTGCGGAAGCCTAATTTACCCGTTTGCCGTCATCTGATCAGGTTGAAACTTGGCAAATAGATTCGATGTCGATGACAATACATTCTAACAAGTTTTAAGGGCTGTACTGTCCTTAAAAGGTCGCTTTTACACACGTTTATTTAACTGGCTTGTAATACTAATAAATCCCATTTGACCAATCATTGTTGAAACTTTTTCCTGTTGCCAAAATTGTTTTAATCAGAATAAATAAAACTTATTTGGACGTGATTGCACAAATTCACATTCATTTTTAGTAAATAAATTTTGAAACGTAGTTTGCTGCATATTTTGCTGGCAGAGATGTTCTTAATATTTAAAATGAGATGCAAATCCCAAGCACACGCTGAAAACAGAATCGGCTCTATGTTAATGAATATAAAAATTGATAATGCATAGAATGGATATATTATTAAAAGCTTTTTTTTTTACAGGTGATATTATTGTAGTTACTTTTTATAAAAATAAAACCACAGTGGAATATGCAACCAAACATAAAAGTTTAACAATAACGAGAAATGCAATGTTATGTTGGGTGTAATATGAATCAATTGAAATAGATAGGAGTTTTGATATGTGAGCTAATCATTCAGCTATTGTTTTTAAACTTCTTCGTGTAATTTTGAAACAAATAAATTGTAGGGAAACAACTATATGCCCTAATAAAGAAGACTAATTGAAAGTCTCCGTTAATAAAAACTTGACTAATCAAACCTTAGACCTTTTGAATTACTCTCTTGCCTCGTTATACGAGTTTCTTGCTTACCATTGTTTCCAAGACTCATTAAGTGCATAATTAATTTTCATAATTATAATTAGAAAAATTCTGAGAGAGTTGGAAGTCGTCTTTGTTTTAAAAGTCAAGTCTCTGAGTGAAATAGTGACATTAGTCGTGATATTTTGATTAGGGGTTCTTAGTTGTAGACTGAGAGGCGACTGCAATTTTTGGACCCCATCGAACATCATTCTGAATTTTTTATAGAAATTAGAGAAAAGTGAGTAGATTACGAATCCACTGGTCTGCCGTGGCAAAAATCGCCGAAACTGGTCAAAAATCGACTTTTAATAAGTTGAACTAAATCCAATTGCCAAATGAGCCATAACTTGCCAAATAATGAGCATTTTTTTTTTTTATTTGGTAACTCTCACTCTTTAATTATCAATTAAGAAGGTTGCAAACGATTTAGATATTGTATTTGCATCTATTAAAAGGGAGCCAAGTTGGCAAAAAATATTACGTCACTTAGGACGTAACTGATGTCGCCAATTTGGCTTACTTTTAAAAGATATAAGTTTTCCGAGCCAAAGATCAGAAATCGTTTGCGCTTTTTCTCATTGAAAACAAAAATGAAGTGGGTTGCCAGACGAATAAGTTTGTTCTATTTTTGGCAAGTAATGACATATTTGGCAATCGTATTTTAGTTCAACTCATTCCAAGTCGATTATTGATCGGTTTCGGCCATTTTTGCCACGGCAGACCAGTGGATTCCTAATCTACTTACTTTTCTCTAATTTCTATAAAAAATTCAGAATGATTTTCGATGGGGTCCAAAAATTGCAGTCGCCTCTCGGACTATTGGTTATTTTGGACTTTTCTGGTAGCAAGAACTGCAGGAGAACAGTCGAATATCTAAAAGAGGGTTTCTGGGAATATTGTCCAGTTCATGCCAATACTCGAGCACTATTCAAAAATACACGATATTTAAAAAAATAAACATGTCAAAACTATCACCAAAAATATTTGTTTTCTCCTTCCGTCCTTTATAAAAATATAATCCCATTTAAATATATTTCCGAATTCCCCCACGTACTATAGTATTAGTTCAGTTACATAGATTACAATACTCTCTTGGATTTTGCTCTACGACGTGATGAAACTACTAATGTTACTAAAATGTCTCGATTATTTATAGACTGAGAGGCGACTGCAATTTTTTGACCTCACCGAACATAATTCTAAATTTTTTATAGAAATTAGAGAAAAGTGAGTAGATTACGAATCCACTGGTCTGCCGTGGCAAAAATGGCCGAAACTGGTCTAAAATCGACTTTTAGTAAGTTGAACTAAATCCAATTGCCAAATGCGCCACAACTTGCCAAATAATGAGCATTTTTTTTTATTTGTAACCCTCACTCTTTAATTTTCAATTAAGAAGGTTGCAGACGATTCAGATATCTGGCCATGGTCTACTTGCATCTATTAAAAGGGAGCCAAGTTGGCAAAAAGTATTACGTCACTTTTACTATCACTAAACTGCTCCGGTCGCTTTTACGGAACACAAATTAACCAATTTGCTGTCATAAAATCACGCTGAAATAGCATTTAACCGATCGTTTAAGAAATTCATTCCTGTTTCTAAAATTGTTTAATAAATAAATAATAAAATCGTTCTAATCAGAATAAATAAAAGATAATTGGATGTGAATGCATAAATTCGTATTCATTTTTAATGAATAAATTTTGAAAAAGTAGTTTGCCACACATTTTGCTTATAAAGATGCTTTTGATATTTAAAATTAGATGCAAACACCCAGCACACGCTGACAACAGAAACGGCACTAAGTTAAGTTATGAATATAAAATTTGTCAATGCATATAAAGGATTTATATTAAAAACTTTGTTTTTATGGGTTATACTTTCTAGACCACTTTTTTGATCTCGGCTCTTTCCAAAACGTGAACAAATGTAAATAAATCGATTTTTTTTTTTACCGTATCCAATATTTTCATTGCCCTATGTTAACATATGCATAAGTAAAAAAAGTGTATTAATAAGACTTTAAAATGTCCAATACAATTCCAAAAATGGATGCAATAATGAACTTTTAGCTTGCATATAACTTATATCGAATTCTTAAATAACTATTTACACCCATATGATGCTTTAAAACTATTGTTTCATAAAATTATGTGTTTAATTCAGACTGAAGATAATAAGGCTAAAAAATAAGCGGAAATTCCAAAATGAATTCTACTTTAAGCTTTTACGGATGAAAATCGTCTGTTATAATTACTGTTGCGTTGTATGGGTTCGAAAGATTTGACGCCAAAGCAGAACAAAACTTGCAGAAATTTATTCCAAAATAACTCTTCACAGTTCTCTTACAGCTCCAGAACTTCTCGTTCTAGTAGACACAATACAGCTCTTTTCACCTCAATAGAGCACAAAACAGCAGTTAAAAACTTGATAACAACTGCTAAATCGCCGCAAAAGACAATGCAATACAGTTCGCTCAGTATCTCCAGTCAACTAATTCATTGACTCAAAATCCAAGAACTACTGACTAACCAACTCAGGCCGCGCTTATATAGGAGTGTTGAATCTTCACGAACCTTCCATAGAGAGAAATTTGGAGAACTTTCCAGATCATAGTCGAAAAGTCCTATATACATGTACATGGGATACATGTACCTATACATGTACCGAAAATGTCACCAAATTTGGCGACAAAAATTAGTCGCCAAAACCGTCGCCAACTTGGCTCTATCTCGCCAATTTGGCGAGATTTCCATTACCATAATGTTAAATGCCCTGCCCCTTGAAACTCGCTTCCCAGAGTTACCTCTGTAAAACCCGTTATCAAGCATCAAGGGACTCATTGCAGGGAAACAAATTAACGACGAACTATTGCACTGCCTTATGCGAAATGTACATAAATTTTACTATTTACAAAATTAACACTACGAAATATTTACAAATATACAAAATTCGTAACAATACAAAAATAATGTACTTCTAATAAAATAATAATATACAATATACAACTGTTTTAGTTTAGACACGACAAAGAGCTATATAATTTCTAAAGTAAATTATTAATTTTTTTTTTTTAAATACTTGGGAAATATAATTAGTTGGTTTGTTTCTGTTTTAATGTCGGGAAAAAGCTCGTATTTTGAAGCTTTATGTTATGTAAATTCTAAATAATTTTTTTTTTTTTACTCTTATAGTCGTTTTAAAATTGAACCGCTGATTGTAATGAAAGTATTATGGAAAAGTATTAATTTGGAACAAGAATGCTTTCGAGTTTTTGATTAATAAGATGCCTTCGTCGAATAATGAAAGTAAGTTGAAAGCTGATAGTAATGAAATGTATCGCGAGGAGGTATAACTGGAGAAAAATATAATGCTGAGGAGTAAAAACAGATAAAATGGAGTAATAAATAAAATGAACTAACGCACAAGGGGTAATTAGATGTGAGAATATTTCGGAATTTGATGTAGAAAATAGAGATGTTTAATTTGCCTATTCATTTATTATTATAAGGTGGAGAAACCTTTTCATATGTTAAATTTGTATGTTTTGTTGTCTCTTTTCTCTTAAATTGACTTCCTTAATTTACCGAATTGCGTTTGTGAAGAAAATCATGCTTACGTTTACATCATTTTTTAAATGAAGGCTATTTTAATTTCGTCACATTCGCTCCTTTATGTAAAAATTGAATTTGTAAAGTCCCATTTCGGCTTAATTATGTTTGTATATTTTATACTCTGTAAAGTTATTACATCTGTTTCATAAGTGTATTGTGAAAACGCATTTTTTTGTGTAAAATTCATTTGGCGCTCGATTTGGCTGTTTATTTAAATTTAAACATTTTATTTTTGATTATTATACACATGAACACAATAATATATAATTTCAAAGTTTTCTTTTGATTTCAAACTTTTATAATTCATTTTCCTAATAGTGAAAACTCTTGTTGAAATACGCCATTTTTACACTCACTTAATTAGACAATTTCTTCCACGGATGGCATTTTCTTCTCTCTATGAATAACAAGTTTTCTTGTTAAAAAGGCATCAATTGATATTTATTAAAAAGAAGATTGTGTGTCCATGAGTAGCTCCAAGAGGCATTGAAGTTATTTTGAATTAGCCCCGAAATTCCCTTCGCTACATAAAATCTTCAGTTTTGGACACAATAGAAGATCATTATCTTCTAAGCTCATTTTTAATAATAGCTCTGAATTATTCTTTTTGTTAAATTCCGGGTCCTTTGTCGTCAGGATTTTTTACAAATAAAAATTTATCGTTTGTTGTTATTGCATCCACTTTAAGTTTCGTCAACTTTTTTTTTTTAATATTTTTAAATTATGGGTTTTCTTTCTTTTTATTATAATGCAATCTTGATTTGATATTGTTCGAATAAAAAATAAGTTTTGTTTAGCATTATAGCTTGACAAACTATTTCTATGATGAATTTTTGAATAGTTATGGAGGCTTTATGTAGAGTTTTAATGTATTGATGATTTCATCACGCATTGTTGTTTTCAATAGCTATCTTTTTAGTTCAAAAGTCTAATAATATAATCCGTAAAAACGGAGTTTTTAAAAAATCCTTTATTTGCCTTGTAAATTTTTAAATTCATTAATTCATCGCCGATATCAAGAACATTTCTATCAGAAAAATGTGCGGAAAACTACGTTTCAAAAGTTATTCATTAAAAATGAAAGTGAATTTATGCTCTCACATCCAAATATCATTCATTTATTCTGATTAAAGTAATTTTATTATTTATTAAAAAAAATTTGGCAACAGGAAAGAGTTTCAACAAAGGGTTGGTTCAATGCTTTTTTTAAATTTATGCTCTCACATCCAAATATCATTTATTTATTTATTCTGATTAAAGTAATTTTATTATTTATTAAAAAAAAATTTGGCAACAGGAAAGAGTTTCAACAACGGTTGGTTCAATGCTTTTTTTAAATTTATGCTCTCACATCCAAATATCATTTATTTATTCTGAAAGTAATTTTATTATTTATTAAAAAAAAAAATTGGCAACAGGAAAGAGTTTCAACAACGGTTGGTTCAATGCTTTTTTTAAAGTTATGCTCTCACATCCAAATATCATTTATTTATTTATTCTGACTAAAGTAATTTTATCATTTATTAAAACAATTTTTGGCAACAGGAAAGAGTTTCAACAATGGTTGGTTCAATGCTTTTTTAACGCGATTGGATGACAACAAATTGGTTTATTAGTGCTCATTAAAAGCGACCTTTTAATAATAGTAACAGCCCCAAATTTTGATCGAAGCTATCTGCCAAGTTTCAGCCCGATGGGATGACGGCAAGGGGTTAATTAGGCCTCCGCAGATTCCACTCTCATTAGTACAGTCAAATAGAAGGATATATTCTCTGTATATGGTAATCTCCGCATTAGTGTAAAATAAAACTAAACAAAAATAATGTTAATTAATTATTCACTTTATTAGAATTAAAAATATTTTGAAGAAACAGAAACTAAAATTAAAAATTTAGTATTTTATAATCCTTGTTATTTATTACTTTCTCAAGCCTCTTTCCTTTCAACCATTCTTCTTTGTTATTAAGTTAAGGAAGCAAGTCCGTGATTCTTGACCCTTGCGCGTGCCTGTATATTTGTTAGGATTTAATCGAACCCAACTCGCATAGATTTTTCCAGTTTCATTAAATAGTATTCAATGTTTATTTTCTTGAAACAGTGACAGGCACATGGATAGATAGAAATCATAGAGATTCGAATTGATTTTTTGCATAATTACCATATTTTAATAATCGGATGAATGATAAATTTGAAATATTCTGGTTGGTGAAAATAGTTCCGTTCTATTTATACCATAGCTTAGCATTGTGTTCTCTTCACTTCTCTTCGTTTTCTAAAAAAAAGCAGACGACTTATAAGTAATTCCGCTCCACATATTTTTCTCTCATTCCACCTAGGTTCTTTTTTTTCCCCCGAATATTTTATTTGTTTCCTTTTTCGTTCGCGATGAAGATTAATCGATGGGCAAACGATATTTTCTTCGTGTTTCTATCTTTCTTTTTTTTGAAAGAGGGTTCGAGGTTATTTTGAGGTAGTTGAGTTGCGTGACTGGAGCTGTGTTATCACTATTCGAGAAGTGTTATCACGAATAAGATTATTGGAAGAACATTTATTAAGGGTCGGTCTTTAGTTCCTTTTCACTCGTTGTGTGTTAATTTAACTGGAATGGCATATAGATTGCATTTCTTTATTGAAAGTATTTTTTTTTATAATGATTTGCATATTTATATTTTACACTGTTTTAGACATTGAAAAGTAACACCTTCAAACTCTTATGAGTTTTAATTACTTTCATCGAAAGAATAATAATAATAACCAATATTATTTTTCTAACTAGGGGTGTGGAACATCGCACAACTTTGAAATACACTATAATTCTGATGTCAATTTGCGTCAGTTTCGGTTTTTAGATTTTTATCATTCATTTTTATAATAAGTGAAACTGAGGAGAGAAGAAAAAACAATCGTTGATGAGACATGCTCAACGAAAGAGAACTCTGTGTTGAAGTCATTCGTTTTTCAACTTTTCACGCAATTAAAACATTTTTACGGGAATTTCAGAGGTGGGGGTGTTTAGAATACTTTAAGAAGCATTACCAAAGCGATTTTTATCAAAATCGTTAGAGTCGCTTTTTAGCAATTACTGAAAAACACGATTTTTTCAACGTCAGCTACCTTATCTACCTTATGCGCATGCGCGATTTTGACTAAGCCTGAATAGTAGGTCCCATGGCTATCACCAACCCGCACACCAAATTTCAACATCGTAGTTCAATTATGCTGACTACATGCACACAGACATAAATTTTTTGTAGATCTCTTTTTTGAAATCAGGATGTTCCAAAACGTGGAGAAATGCAAAAAAGAAAGAAAAAAAATCGATTTTTTCCCAGGACGTATTAATAGCGATTATACAGGTTAGAAAAAGGTGGCAACACCTAAAGCAATCGAGAAATTTCGAGATGTTTCTTTTCCGACGAATTGGCTGGAAATTTCTCGTTTGTTCTCTCGCGCCAAGTATAAATAAGACTGTAGATAGGGAAAATTTTCAGATTGACTTCGGACTTCGTTGAAAGCTGATCGCGATCGCTTTGTTGACCTATTGGAGTGAGCTTGTATAATCGCTATATTCGAAGCTGTTCTTGTTGAAGCTTGTATCGAAGATTAATAGTGATTGCACTGTTATCTGTGAATAAATTTTGTGAGTTTACTGAAGAGAATAAATACTAGTTTTTATCTAAAAAACTGTGCCATCATTGCCTCAGTGGAAAAATTCATAACACTATGTATACAAATGGGTAATAGAAAGTAAAACATTGCAATAGTTTGTCATATACCTTTTTTCTTTGCGATTCCTCGCACATTTTTTAAAATTAAGGGGACTATAATTGATTTTTCTCTTAAATTGTAGGATTTTTTTTTTTTCGTTCTATTTCATACATATATTTATTTAATGATGTTCTGGTAAAGAATGGCTTTTGGGTTAAAAGAATCACCAATGGAACAAACCGTTATCAGAACTTATAAATTATATTTGTGGTGTTTCTATTGAAAAAGCTAATTTGTAAAAGCTCAAGATGGAAAAAAAATAAAAAATCGAATTTTCTTTAAAATATCTTTATGTGCTTGCCTTATTTTTATATTTGAAGTTCACTTATATAATAAAGCAGAATACTTTACAATAAATAGTTTGTAAAATTTTCAAACCACTTTTGGCTCAGTACTTTTATAAATGCAAATAATAAGAGCAAATCTACAAATTCAATTATTTACAATAAAAAAACTAATTTTTATTTTCAAATACCCTATACTTAATATAGGGTAATGAAAGTATCGCATTCTGTGAAAATATCTTTTTTTTTTGCATTACTGCATGTTTTGGAACGAACTGAGTTCGGAAAAAAAAAAAGAAGAAAAAAAAAAATAGTCTAGAAAAAATGTCTGTTCATCTGTCTTTGGTCAGCATAACTCACGAACGAATAGACCTGCGATATTCAAATTTTGTATACGGGTTAGTGGTGGCCATAGAACTATTAAGGTTTTCGTCGATATTGCGCATATGCATAAGGTAGTTGCCATTGAAAAGTTTGTTTTCAGCAATTGCAAAAAAAAAAAAAAAAAAAAAAAAAAAAAAAACCCAGCTTTGGTTATGCCCTTTAAGGTGCTTTAAACATCCTCACCTCCAAAATTCTCTTAAAAATGTGGTAAATATGTAAAAAGAGGGAAAACGAAATTTTTTAACACAAAGCTCTTTTCCGCTGAACATCGCCCATCAAAGGCTGTTTTTCCTCTGTTTCGCTCACAATAAATACGAGAATTATCGTCAAAGTATATCACCCAATTTGGCTTTTAGTGCCAGCGTAAATAATTAAAGCCAAAAATATCGCCAAACTGGCAATTAAACAAAAAATACAGTCAATCCCCTTTACCGCGAAGTCGGCGGGGCCGCCGAAATTGTTCGCGTTAACCGAATTTCGTGTTAAACGAAAAATATAACGTTAAGTTTTAAATACGGAGAACTAATTTTTCTTCGCGTTTAACTGGATTTCATGTTAAGTGATTTCACGTTAACGAGGTTTGACTGTACTAATAAAAATATGAAAACGGTTAATAATGCCAATCCAGGTCAAATTTAATTACAGTGACCACTTTTACAATGTAATATATGTTTTCTGATACTACACATCCCTGGTCTTGAATAGTACCAATATATTTTGCATGTATATATGTAATAAGTATTTGCAATTAGTGTCAAATTTGAAGTCTTAAATGCTTTCATACGTCTAACCCTCAACATTCAAGCCAACCTCAACTTAAACAATCCAAAGTTTCTATTAATTTTCAAAATAAAACTCTTCCGCACACTGAAGTTCCCACAGATGTAGCAAAGATCGTTTTAATTACTTTTCAAAAGCGATTCAATCTCGCAAACAATCTTGAGTAAGCTTGTTAGACGAATAAAACACATGTTTAATTACTTCATCAAAGAAACTAGGCTCAGAATCAAGGCTCGTAATTTTAATTCGTATTAGGTGCGCTCACTTATAAGCGTAAACGAGCGTCTGGGTCTAGGAAACGGATTTAATTAGTCGACGGTTTCCCTTTCGACCAATCGGCATTGCCCCGGATGAAGCAGTAAGAGGCTATGACGTAACTTGGTGCAAGACCAGTGATTTCATTGATTGAACGAAGGAGATGATTGCTCGTTTTGCCAATAACAAGAGTCCAAGACTACGTCATGCGCCCGCTTCAGTTTAAAGTGAGGCAATGCATCTAAGCCTTGTTGCATGGGGTGCGAGACCCGTATCATATTTCTGGAACAAAAAGAATGTTCTGCCAAACGAAAATGATATATTGCTACGTAAAGGAACTTTGCAGTGTAATGAGCAGTGTCGTGTTTAATAGTTAATTGGTAGTTCAGTGTAAAGAACGCTTCATTGTTCATCTAAGAAGAAAATATGTTGTAATGGTGCAATTAAGACTCTTTTGTGGTACTTGAGAAGCATGTGCTTGTTTGTGAAGGACGTTCCCATATAACTCTTTCAGGGAAGGTGTAATTTATGGTCATATCTGTTATTTAAAACTAGCTGAATACCCGTGCTTCGCTACGAAATTTTAACTTGTGCAATATTTTAGCTAGCGGTGAGGCCTCGAGTTGCGGAAATCCGTCATTGATGTATAGGTCCCAGTTTTTGGCGCTTCGTTCGCAGGAAGGTTCATCGCTACTCAAAATCGAGCTCGCTTCGTTCGCTGAAAAGTTCATTGACACAAAAGCACAGGCTTACTTCACTCGTTGAAAGGTTCACTGCTTTGCAAGCATAGGCTCGCTTCGCTCGCTTAAAGGTTCATTGCTGCGTAAGGATAAGCTCGCTTCACTCACTAAAATCTAATTGCTACTTAAAGCCTTAATAGAGAAACAAAAAATCTCCATTTATACAATAATACAACACCCCTTTAAGATTATTTTAACACGTGTTTGTGGAAAGCAAAATTGGAAGGCCAAAACTACTTATTTTGAAAATTTCAGAGTTGTAGCCTTATTAGAAATCGTTTTGTAAAATATTAATTAAAAAAATTAATTTAAAAATAACTAATTAAATTTCAACATTCTGTTTTTCAAAAGTCCAGTTAGAAGGCTAAAACTACATATGTTGAAAATTTCAGAGCTGTATCTCTATTTGAAGTCACTTTGTAAAAAAAAAAAATAATAATTAAAAAAGAACTAGTCAAAACTTTAACATTCTGTTTGACATGTATGTAATTAGAAAGCCAAAACTACTTATGTTGAAAATTTCAGAGCTCTACTCTAATTTTAAGTAGGTTTCTAAAAATCCACAGAGCCACAGACATACACACAGCTTGTTTTATTATTATAGATGTAACAGTTCTTAGATATAGAAAATGTTCACATGTTTTCCTGGTCCCTATATTTATCGCCTCTTTTGTAATTCACTTTCAGAACATACTTATTAAAATATCACTTTGAATGTTAAAATGAATGTGAATATTATTTTTGGAAAAATCCTTAATAAATAGTGTACTAATTGTGAAATTGTAACAAATAGTCCCATGTCCGTTGTTGGGATGAATTGTAGGAGTTTTCTGGATTTTATCCCATACGAAGTGCAAATTCTACTGATCTTCTATTGAAAATCTTCCCGGAAGGTATTCACTTGTGAAAATTCGGACGTCTCTCGGTATAGTCAATATGTATTATGAGTAATAATGCTTTAACACTGTATGAACCTTGTTTATTGCTTGCGTCTGAAAATCTTTAATACAATGAATAAAAGTCTATGCAATAGTTAATAGCTAAATAATAGTTAGTACGTATTATCCTGTTGACCGTTGACGAACTTTTTGTTCCCAACAAAATGTTTAAACTCTCTAGCCTTTGAGGTTCCGTTCTGACCAACGTCGGGACCTCCCTGTGGAATGCCTCAGCTACTATGTAAACTGGGCATCCGTCTGGACTGACCGCTTTGATGGACTGAAGCGCCCCGTTTGGCGAACTTTTGCCTTGCTATCTGTCTACTGGATAATACTTAAGTACCAAGATTTGTTTAAGCGTGAAAAAAATTACCAGTGGCGAACATTTTGTAGGGTGCATACGGTCTAAGGGTGTTAAGTCTTATTTTACTATAGACTGAGAGGCGATTGAAAATTTTGGACCCCATCGAACATCATTCTGAATTTCTTATAGAAATTGGAGAAAAGTGAGTAGATTACGAATCCACTGGTCTGCCGTGGCAAAAATGGCCGAAGCTGGACAAAAATCGACTTTTAAAAAGTTTACCTAAATCCAATTGCCTAATGCGCCATAACTTGCCAAATAATGAGCATTTTTTATTTTTTTATTTGGTAACCCTCACTCTTTAATTTTCAATTGAGAAGGTTGCAGACGATTCGGATGTGTGGCTATGGCTAACTTGCATCTTTCACAAATGAGCCAAATTGGCAATGAACATTACGTCACTGATGACGTAACTGATGTCGCCAATTTGGCTTACTTTTAAAAGATACAACTTTTCCGAGTCAGAGATCAGAAATTGTTTGCGCTTTTTCTCATTGAAAATAAAAATGCAGTGGGTTGCCAGACGAAAAAGTTTCTCTTTTTGGCAAGTTATGACATATTTGGCAATCGGACTTTAGTTCAACTCATTGCAAATCGATTTTTGATCAGTTTCGGCCATTTTTGCCACGGCAGACCAGTGGATTCGTGATCTACTCACTTTTCTCCAATTTCTATAAAAAATTCAGAATGGTGTACAATAGAGTCCAAAAATTGCAGTCGCCTCTCGGACTACTAGACATTTAAGTAAATAAAGTGGGTAAAATTTTCAATGCACAGCGTAATTTATACGTTACCGCACTTAAAAAGCCGCGTTTCAACTTTTCCCTCATTCACAATGTGACCCCTCAAACACACATAAGCTCCTGAGTTTCCAAAAAACACATCTTTCAATTCCGCATTCCAAAATACGCCCTGCTTATGCCTTTTCCCTCTAAAATCCTTTAGGATTTCTCCCTTTGACCGCCCCCGTAAATTCAATATACAGAAAAAAAACATATAATATTTTTTTTCCCGAGTTTCTTCCAAAACCGAACAAGGAAAACGTGAGAGAAAGAAAACCCAACTCTTCTCACGCCTTCTCGTCTTACCGGCGAGGTATTGTTGCCGAGAAAGAGTTAGAAGAGGTTTTCTGTTGAGATTTAGGTCGGGTGACGCCAAGGCGCGAAAAATTGTATTCACATAGTGTCTGCTTACCTCGTTATAAGCTGGAGGGGCGTTACGTAATTACGGGCTATTCTGATTAGTTAAATGAGAAATGACGTCCACAAGAGGCGCCTTCGCAGCCAATTACATTCGTGATTTTGCCCCAGATGACGCGCTTTCTTTATGAAATGATCAGACGTTGTCTAAATGATATTTCCGAGCCTTGGGATGATTTCGAATGTGATGCATATGAAGGCTTTGAATTGTGTGTGTTTGAATTCGGAGAATAGAAATGGTTTTTCTGATGTATTTGAAAACGTTTTTCGGTTGTAGGCATTGTAGAGGGAAGTGATAGTGATTTTACGTAAGATGCTTTATTTTGTTCGTTAATTTCTAAATATGAAAGACTTACTGACTAACTCGCTGACTGATCACTACTTCTTACATTTTCACATATGGCCATATCTCAGAAAATTTAGTACAAATGGAAGAATTAAATGTTCCAAATGAGGAATATCCCAATGTAGTCACAACTAAGAAATTTGGTACAAATGTCAAGAAAAGAAAGCATAGAAAAAGCAAGCTATTCCGATCTCATAACTAAGTTTAACCCTTTGCACTCCAGACCTTTTTCGTGCTGAGGAATCAGCAACTCGAGACATTTTAGGTTCGCCTGGTGTTTATGGATTTGCTTCATAGAAACTAAACACAGTCATTGGCCTTGCATTGAAATTTCCGCATCACACCTAATGGTCTTCTCGTGGTTTGGCATCCAATCGTGTGGCGCCTGAGAGGCGCCACTGGAGTGCAAAGGGTTAAATGTTTAAAACGTACCAAATGAGGGATATTCAAATGTTAAACTTGTAATATTTAGCCTCAAGTCAAAAATTTAGTACTTCTGTACTATATGTTGAATATCCCAATATCCAACTTTCAATGTAGTCACAACTAAGAAATTCGGTACACATGTCAACAAAAGAAAGCATAGAAAAAGTAAGCTATTTCGATCTCGTTTAACTAAATATAAGTGTTTGAAACGTTCCAAACGAGGGATATTCAAATGTTCCACTTGTAATACTTAGCCTCAATTCAAAAATTTAATACTTAGTACTTTACTGTAATTTTAGTACTGTATTTTTTTTAATTTTTTGTTGCGTAAAGGAACATGGTTAACTTTCGTAGCGAATCACGTGTCTTAAACTAGTTTTGTTCTATTGGTTTTACATAATTCATATGGAAAAAGCACTGACTTCTACCTGCAACTTTTGAATACTGCATGTTTGGTTATTTAAGAACGCTTAACAATCACCATAAAGATCTATATCAGTAACTTTCCCCCAAACAAGTTAGAATGCGTTTGTAACCATAGGCAATCAGTGTCATAGCATAATGGGTAGAATTATTGAATTTTCTAACTGATTATAAGCTATCTGAAATTATAGTTATATATAAATGGGAAGAAGCATGATTTCTAATAGGATTACATAGTTTTCTTCCTCCATTACCCAAAATTCTGCGTATAACATTACAAGTAAATTTATATCTTATAAGTATAACTTTTTATGTTTTATGCGACTAACACATTAAATGTAAACAAAATGTAAAGTGAAAAACGTGGGGGGGGGGGGGGAAATCGAGTAATGAAAATCTACATACTATAACAATTTTAAGGTTACCAAACAATGGACAATTCTAGCATTTTTTAAAAACGAGTGAAATTAGTTTATATTTATGAAGAATTTCTTTCTGATTCCAAATATTCAAATAAAAGTTCTTTAAAAAAAAATTAGTTATTTAAATATTAAGAAAAGAAAATGCCCGAAAACCTCGTCCGATTAAAACGCTACATTTTAGCTGTGATGTCAAAACTTCCTTCCGTTTCTATGGTTATCGTGAGATTTCTGCCAAATAATTGGTGTGAGATTTTTTAGACAAATACCATATCCCTTGCCGGTTGGCGCGAGGAACTAGCAGAACTGGTTTCCGCAGCTGCATTTCAAGCCAAGTTCGAAACAAGTGACGTCACATTAGCTTCAAGCCGAATGAGTCGTTTTTCCCGCCTAAATAAAACAGCTAACTTACTTTGCAAATTAAAAAAAGAAAAATAGCAGTGAGCAGAAACTTTTTGTGTTTATGGCCTTTTCGAAACATTTAGAATTTAATAATAAAAAAAAAAAAAATTGCGGACAATGTCAATTATACATTTCAATACTCTTCATTTTCGCGCAATAATTTTTACTTCTCTTTCTAAACCATCATTTTATCGTCCTAACTTGATAGGTCATAATCTATCAATGCGAAATCTTGATTGAGATTATGGTTCCAATGGCCATCTCGAATATTCAACTTACACTTTCACAAAAAGTGTTAAAGCTCGGAGGAAATCAACATCTTTTTACGGATACAATTCCACGTAACAACTGAAAACAGTTTTCGTAAGTTATTCCAGGCCATTCGTCTTACTCAAAGTTTTTTTTTAAGTCAATTGCTGAAAAAAAACTCGTTTATACAGAAGAACGCGGGAAAGCGTAATTTGCTTTGCTTTTTACAAAACGAACTTCAAGATGAAATCAAATCTCTATATATATAAGGCAAAGCCCTCACTCACTCACTCACTCACTCACTCACTCACTGACTCACTGACTCACTCATCACTAATTCTCCCACTTCCCACATAGTCACAACTCTGAAAATCGGCACAAATATCAACAATGGTAAAAATAGAAAAAGTAAACTATTCCGATCTCGATTAACACACTTTAAGGGGTCGAAAAGGGGTCAAACGTTCCAAACGGGGGACATTCGAAAATCCTACTTCCCACATAGTCACAACTCTGAAAATCGGCACAAATATCAACAATGGTAAAAATAGAAAAAGTAAACTATTCCGATCTCGATTAACACACTTTAAGGGGTCGAAAAGGGGTCAAACGTTCCAAACGGGGGACATTCGAAAATCCTACTTCCCACATAGTCACAACTCTGAAAATCGGCACAAATATCAACAATGGTAAAAATAGAAAAAGTAAACTATTCCGATCTCGATTAACACACTTTAAGGGGTCGAAAAGGGGTCAAACGTTCCAAACGGGGGACATTCGAAAATCCTACTTCCCACATAGTCACAACTCTGAAAATCGGCACAAATATCAACAATGGTAAAAATAGAAAAAGTAAACTATTCCGATCTCGATTAACACACTTTAAGGGGTCGAAAAGGGGTCAAACGTTCCAAACGGGGGACATTCGAAAATCCTACTTCCCACATAGTCACAACTCTGAAAATCGGCACAAATATCAACAATGGTAAAAATAGAAAAAGTAAACTATTCCGATCTCGATTAACACA
The DNA here is from genome assembly GCA_963978545.1 of Linyphia triangularis. Lineage (NCBI taxonomy): Eukaryota > Metazoa > Arthropoda > Arachnida > Araneae > Linyphiidae > Linyphia > Linyphia triangularis. The sequence continues at coordinate 18,990,001 of OZ021723.1, read as the reverse complement.
CTTTAAGGGGTCGAAAAGGGGTCAAACGTTCCAAACGGGGGACATTCGAAAATCCTACTTCCCACATAGTCACAACTCTGAAAATCGGCACAAATATCAACAATGGTAAAAATAGAAAAAGTAAACTATTCCGATCTCGATTAACACACTTTAAGGGGTCGAAAAGGGGTCAAACGTTCCAAACGGGGGACATTCGAAAATCCTACTTCCCACATAGTCACAACTCTGAAAATCGGCACAAATATCAACAATGGTAAAAATAGAAAAAGTAAACTATTCCGATCTCGATTAACACACTTTAAGGGGTCGAAAAGGGGTCAAACGTTCCAAACGGGGGACATTCGAAAATCCTACTTCCCACATAGTCACAACTCTGAAAATCGGCACAAATATCAACAATGGTAAAAATAGAAAAAGTAAACTATTCCGATCTCGATTAACACACTTTAAGGGGTCGAAAAGGGGTCAAACGTTCCAAACGGGGGACATTCGAAAATCCTACTTCCCACATAGTCACAACGCTGAAAATCGGCACAAATATCAACAATGGTAAAAATAGAAAAAGTAAACTATTCCGATCTCGATTAACACACTTTAAGGGGTCGAAAAGGGGTCAAACGTTCCAAACGGGGGACATTCGAAAATCCTACTTCCCACATAGTCACAACTCTGAAAATCGGCACAAATATCAACAATGGTAAAAATAGAAAAAGTAAACTATTCCGATCTCGATTAACACACTTTAAGGGGTCGAAAAGGGGTCAAACGTTCCAAACGGGGGACATTCGAAAATCCTACTTCCCACATAGTCACAACGCTGAAAATCGGCACAAATATCAACAATGGTAAAAATAGAAAAAGTAAACTATTCCGATCTCGATTAAGACACTTTAAGGGGTCGAAAAGGGGTCAAACGTTCCAAACGGGGGACATTCGAAAATCCTACTTCCCACATAGTCACAACTCTGAAAATCGGCACAAATATCAACAATGGTAAAAATAGAAAAAGTAAACTATTCCGATCTCGATTAACACACTTTAAGGGGTCGAAAAGGGGTTAAACGTTCCAAACGGGGGACATTCGAAAATCCTACTTCCCACATAGTCACAACTCTGAAAATCGGCACAAATATCAACAATGGTAAAAATAGAAAAAGTAAACTATTCCGATCTCGATTAACCCACTTTAAGGGGTCGAAAAGGGGTTAAACGTTCCAAACGGGGGACATTCGAAAATCCTACTTCCCACATAGTCACAACTCTGAAAATCGGCACAAATATCAACAATGGTAAAAATAGAAAAAGTAAACTATTCCGATCTCGATTAACACACTTTAAGTGGTCGAAAAGGGGTTAAATGTTCCAAACGAGGGATATCCGAATGTTCCTCTTCCAATGTAGTCATTTTTCTGATATTTTTTTGCAAATGTTAAAAAAATAAGTCATTCCAATATCGATTAACGAATTTTTAAGGGATGAAAAGACGACGCAACATTGAAACTATACGAGGATTAACTTAATGTCTAATTAACTTAATTCCAATACAGCTACTACTTTGAAATTTAGAACTAAGAGCAAACATAAACACAATAAACTATTCCAGTTTACTATTCACAATTATAAAGTTCGTTTAAAATGTCAACAAAGGAAAGTTCCTATTTTGATAAATCAATTTGTCGGGATCGAAAAGGGAGCAAACGTCTGAAGTGTAGAATACATGAATGTCTTTTGATCGCTAAAATGCTAATGGTAAAATTTCGTAGCGCAGCACGGGTATTCAGCTAGTCTCTATATATATAAGGCAAAGCCCTCACTCACTGATTCACTGACTGACTCACTGACTCACTCATCACTAATTCTCCCACTTCCCACATAGTCACAACTCTGAAAATCGGCAGAAATATCAACAATGGTAAAAATAGAAAAAGTAAACTATTCCGATCTCGATTAACCCACTTTAAGGGGTCGAAAAGGGGTTAAACGTTCCAAACGGGGGACATTCGAAAATCCTACTTCCCACATAGTCACAACTCTGAAAATCGGCACAAATATCAACAATGGTAAAAATAGAAAAAGTAAACTATGCCGATCTCGATTAACCCACTTTAAGGGGTCGAAAAGGGGTTAAACGTTCCAAACGGGGGACATTCGAAAATCCTACTTCCCACATAGTCACAACTCTGAAAATCGGCACAAATATCAACAATGGTAAAAATAGAAAAAGTAAACTATTCCGATCTCGATTAACCCACTTTAAGGGGTTGAAAAGGGGTTAAACGTTCCAAACGGGGGACATTCGAAAATCCTACTTCCCACATAGTCACAACTCTGAAAATAGGCACAAATATCAACAATGGTAAAAATAGAAAAAGTAAACTATTCCGATCTCGATTAACCCACTTTAAGGGGTCGAAAAGGGGTTAAACGTTCCAAACGGGGGACATTCGAAAATCCTACTTCCCACATAGTCACAACTCTGAAAATCGGCACAAATATCAACAATGGTAAAAATAGAAAAAGTAAACTATTCCGATCTCGATTAACCCACTTTAAGGGGTCGAAAAGGGGTTAAACGTTCCAAACGGGGGACATTCGAAAATCCTACTTCCCACATAGTCACAACTCTGAAAATCGGCACAAATATCAACAATGGTAAAAATAGAAAAAGTAAACTATGCCGATCTCGATTAACCCACTTTAAGGGGTCGAAAAGGGGTTAAACGTTCCAAACGGGGGACATTCGAAAATCCTACTTCCCACATAGTCACAACTCTGAAAATCGGCACAAATATCAACAATGGTAAAAATAGAAAAAGTAAACTATTCCGATCTCGATTAACACACTTTAAGGGGTCGAAAAGGGGTTAAACGTTCCAAATGGGGGACATTCGAAAATCCTACTTCCCACATAGTCACAACTCTGAAAATCGGCACAAATATCAACAATGGTAAAAATAGAAAAAGTAAACTATTCCGATCTCGATTAACACACTTTAAGGGGTCGAAAAGGGGTCAAACGTTCCAAACGGGGGACATTCGAAAATCCTACTTCCCACATAGTCACAACTCTGAAAATCGGCACAAATATCAACAATGGTAAAAATAGAAAAAGTAAACTATTCCGATCTCGATTAACACACTTTAAGGGGTCGAAAAGGGGTCAAACGTTCCAAACGGGGGACATTCGAAAATCCTACTTCCCACATAGTCACAACTCTGAAAATCGGCACAAATATCAACAATGGTAAAAATAGAAAAAGTAAACTATTCCGATCTCGATTAACACACTTTAAGGGGTCGAAAAGGGGTCAAACGTTCCAAACGGGGGACATTCGAAAATCCTACTTCCCACATAGTCACAACTCTGAAAATCGGCACAAATATCAACAATGGTAAAAATAGAAAAAGTAAACTATTCCGATCTCGATTAACACACTTTAAGGGGTCGAAATGGGGTCAAACGTTCCAAACGGGGGACATTCGAAAATCCTACTTCCCACATAGTCACAACTCTGAAAATCGGCACAAATATCAACAATGGTAAAAATAGAAAAAGTAAACTATTCCGATCTCGATTAACACACTTTAAGGGGTCGAAAAGGGGTCAAACGTTCCAAACGGGGGACATTCGAAAATCCTACTTCCCACATAGTCACAACTCTGAAAATCGGCACAAATATCAACAATGGTAAAAATAGAAAAAGTAAACTATTCCGATCTCGATTAACACACTTTAAGGGGTCGAAAAGGGGTCAAACGTTCCAAACGGGGGACATTCGAAAATCCTACTTCCCACATAGTCACAACGCTGAAAATCGGCACAAATATCAACAATGGTAAAAATAGAAAAAGTAAACTATTCCGATCTCGATTAACACACTTTAAGGGGTCGAAAAGGGGTCAAACGTTCCAAACGGGGGACATTCGAAAATCCTACTTCCCACATAGTCACAACTCTGAAAATCGGCACAAATATCAACAATGGTAAAAATAGAAAAAGTAAACTATTCCGATCTCGATTAACACACTTTAAGGGGTCGAAAAGGGGTCAAACGTTCCAAACGGGGGACATTCGAAAATCCTACTTCCCACATAGTCACAACGCTGAAAATCGGCACAAATATCAACAATGGTAAAAATAGAAAAAGTAAACTATTCCGATCTCGATTAAGACACTTTAAGGGGTCGAAAAGGGGTCAAACGTTCCAAACGGGGGACATTCGAAAATCCTACTTCCCACATAGTCACAACTCTGAAAATCGGCACAAATATCAACAATGGTAAAAATAGAAAAAGTAAACTATTCCGATCTCGATTAACACACTTTAAGGGGTCGAAAAGGGGTTAAACGTTCCAAACGGGGGACATTCGAAAATCCTACTTCCCACATAGTCACAACTCTGAAAATCGGCACAAATATCAACAATGGTAAAAATAGAAAAAGTAAACTATTCCGATCTCGATTAACCCACTTTAAGGGGTCGAAAAGGGGTTAAACGTTCCAAACGGGGGACATTCGAAAATCCTACTTCCCACATAGTCACAACTCTGAAAATCGGCACAAATATCAACAATGGTAAAAATAGAAAAAGTAAACTATTCCGATCTCGATTAACACACTTTAAGTGGTCGAAAAGGGGTTAAATGTTCCAAACGAGGGATATCCGAATGTTCCTCTTCCAATGTAGTCATTTTTCTGATATTTTTTTGCAAATGTTAAAAAAATAAGTCATTCCAATATCGATTAACGAATTTTTAAGGGATGAAAAGACGACGCAACATTGAAACTATACGAGGATTAACTTAATGTCTAATTAACTTAATTCCAATACAGCTACTACTTTGAAATTTAGAACTAAGAGCAAACATAAACACAATAAACTATTCCAGTTTACTATTCACAATTATAAAGTTCGTTTAAAATGTCAACAAAGGAAAGTTCCTATTTTGATAAATCAATTTGTCGGGATCGAAAAGGGAGCAAACGTCTGAAGTGTAGAATACATGAATGTCTTTTGATCGCTAAAATGCTAATGGTAAAATTTCGTAGCGCAGCACGGGTATTCAGCTAGTCTCTATATATATAAGGCAAAGCCCTCACTCACTGATTCACTGACTGACTCACTGACTCACTCATCACTAATTCTCCCACTTCCCACATAGTCACAACTCTGAAAATCGGCAGAAATATCAACAATGGTAAAAATAGAAAAAGTAAACTATTCCGATCTCGATTAACCCACTTTAAGGGGTCGAAAAGGGGTTAAACGTTCCAAACGGGGGACATTCGAAAATCCTACTTCCCACATAGTCACAACTCTGAAAATCGGCACAAATATCAACAATGGTAAAAATAGAAAAAGTAAACTATGCCGATCTCGATTAACCCACTTTAAGGGGTCGAAAAGGGGTTAAACGTTCCAAACGGGGGACATTCGAAAATCCTACTTCCCACATAGTCACAACTCTGAAAATCGGCACAAATATCAACAATGGTAAAAATAGAAAAAGTAAACTATTCCGATCTCGATTAACCCACTTTAAGGGGTTGAAAAGGGGTTAAACGTTCCAAACGGGGGACATTCGAAAATCCTACTTCCCACATAGTCACAACTCTGAAAATAGGCACAAATATCAACAATGGTAAAAATAGAAAAAGTAAACTATTCCGATCTCGATTAACCCACTTTAAGGGGTCGAAAAGGGGTTAAACGTTCCAAACGGGGGACATTCGAAAATCCTACTTCCCACATAGTCACAACTCTGAAAATCGGCACAAATATCAACAATGGTAAAAATAGAAAAAGTAAACTATTCCGATCTCGATTAACCCACTTTAAGGGGTCGAAAAGGGGTTAAACGTTCCAAACGGGGGACATTCGAAAATCCTACTTCCCACATAGTCACAACTCTGAAAATCGGCACAAATATCAACAATGGTAAAAATAGAAAAAGTAAACTATGCCGATCTCGATTAACCCACTTTAAGGGGTCGAAAAGGGGTTAAACGTTCCAAACGGGGGACATTCGAAAATCCTACTTCCCACATAGTCACAACTCTGAAAATCGGCACAAATATCAACAATGGTAAAAATAGAAAAAGTAAACTATTCCGATCTCGATTAACACACTTTAAGGGGTCGAAAAGGGGTTAAACGTTCCAAACGGGGGACATTCGAAAATCCTACTTCCCACATAGTCACAACTCTGAAAATAGGCACAAATATCAACAATGGTAAAAATAGAAAAAGTAAACTATTCCGATCTCGATTAACCCACTTTAAGGGGTCGAAAAGGGGTTAAACGTTCCAAACAAGCGATATATTCGAATGTCCTACTTCTCATATTTTCACAATTCTGAAAACTGGTGTGAATATCAATAAAGACAAACGCAGAAAAAGTAAACTATTCCGATCTCCGGTGGATCAAGGGGTGGAAAAGGAGTTAAACGTTCCAAACGAGGAATATTCGAATGTACCACTTCCCATATGGTCACAACTCGGAAATTTGGTACAAATGTCAAAAAAGATTAAACATAGAAAAAGTAAGCTATTCTTTTCTCGATTAACCAACTTTAAGGGGTCGAAAAGGGGTTAAATGTTCCAAACGAGGGATATCCGAATGTTCCTCTTCCAATGTAGTCATTTTTCTGATATTTTTTTGCAAATGTTAAAAAAATAAGTCATTCCAATATCGATTAACGAATTTTTAAGGGATGAAAAGACGACGCAACATTGAAACTATACGAGGATTAACTTAATGTCTAATTAACTTAATTCCAATACAGCTACTACTTTGAAATTTAGAACTAAGAGCAAACATAAACACAATAAACTATTCCAGTTTACTATTCACAATTATAAATTTCGTTTAAAATGTCAACAAAGGAAAGTTCCTATTTTGATAAATCAATTTGTCGGGATCGAAAAGGGAGCAAACGTCTGAAGTGTAGAATACATGAATGTCTTTTGATCGCTAAAATGCTAATGGTAAAATTTCGTAGCGCAGCACGGGTATTCAGCTAGTATTAAATAAAAGGTCCAAAAGTCATTTAAAAAAGTCTATGCATTCTTAGGAATATCTTCTAATTAGGAAAGCCACTGCTATCAGCCTTATGATGTTTAGCTCTATGCAAATATCTAAATTACTCTGGTGGTTGTTTAACATAAAATTGAAGTGCGATTAAAAAGATATTTTCAACGCTTATACAGAATAGATGCCTATACGAAATAAATGCTTATATAGAATAGATGATTTTTTACTGAAATTCCCATTGTTTCCACTGCTGCAGATAACGCTTCGTAATGTCAACAGATAACGATTCCTCAAACAAATATTATCTTTATTTTGAAATCAATGTCCAAGGTTATCTATGCTATAGAACTAATACGTTGCATTACCGTCTTAAATAACGTTAAATCCTAATTAGTTGCAATCAACGCCGCATAATCATTAGATTAGAAATCCAATTCCTTCCGTGCATTATATGCAACGGCGCAACTATTCCTCTTTAACAGTCTGTCCATGGCTGCATCAACTGATCGAGACAATATGTGCCTTACTACACGTTCACATATAATGAACTAAGCACACTTGTGGAGATGTTTCCAACATCTGTATCTATACATCCGCCAATATGCAGTCGCCAAACGTTAATATCGAGGATGAGTGGATAAAGCTACGTCTGGTATCTTACCACAAAGGGGCGCCTCTATAGAACTAGACTGGTCTGGATTGTACTAGATTGTGTTCTGGTTAAGGTATACATATACAATTGAGATGATTTTCTTTAATTTTTAGGTTATAATTTCAAACTTTTTGGCAGTATATCAGAATTAAAAATGATGCATTTTTATATACAAACTTTTTTTTTTTCCGTCAATTTTTGAATCAGCTAATTGCAATTAAAGTGACTAATTAGGACATTATTAGAACATACATAAATAAACTTGTAATTAACTTAGAGGAATTATTTTTATTGCAAATAAGATATATTATATTGACGCATGTTCCTATGGAGAATTTTGAATTTAGCTTCAATATTTATTTAATTATAAGTTTTTAAATAAAAAGTTTAAAGAAATACATAGTTTTTAACAAAAAATTAAGATTAAAATATGCATAAAAAATGTGTTTATAGCAATATATATTAGATTCTCCATAGAAAACACATTCACAACTATTGTCTACAAAGCAAAATTAGAATTTTGTAAATCGGACCATTTTTTATGAAGTTATGACCGTTGGCGTAAAGTCATATAACACCAAAATATCAATCTTCAGAAAACGCGTTTAAAGTTTACTGCACTAATGAACGGGATACAAAACAGGTTCACGAAACCTAATGTAATTTAAAAAGTAATTTGAGTCTCAGAAAGAAAATGGTATCATTTTAATGGTAATGAATTCGGGAATATTTTAAAAACAAAAAACAAAAACGCAGACTTGAGTCAAATTTCGCGATTCCTAATGTATATGTATACCTTAACTGGTTTATTCTTCGTGATGGAGTAACTGGTGGGCAGACTTTGATGTATTGTATGGTGTTCTGGACTTTCGTTGCTTGGAGACAGAAAAAGCATCTAGCATGCGAGAGGTAACCTGTATCAAACTTCGCTTGGTTTACAGCAAAGGATCGTCATACTTTCTGCACCAAGAGACAAACATTCAATAATCTGATCAAAAAGAACCCCAGAATAAAAAAATGTAGTATAGATAGTGTTTTTAGCTGCACATATTTTTATACCGCTTTTTTTTTTTTTTTTTGGTAGAAGAATACCATGTTTATGGTATAAAATCCATGGCGTACTATACTAAACTTCAACTTAACTAGACATCACTTAGACGGTAGATCGTGACAGTGCTCATAGGTATTTAATCCATTTTGGCGGAGTGGAGACATAATTCTCGCCAAACCTTAGAGCCTTTTGTTTTCTATAGGGTTGCGATTTGGCGAACATTATGCTTTCACGCCGCCAAAATGGATTAAATACCTATGAGCACTGTCACGATCTACCGTCTAAGTGATGTCTAGTTAAGTTGAAGTTTAGTATAGACAACTCGGTAGTCTATTTTCGTTTGGAATGAACGCATGTAATTTAGTAAATTCTTTCTAATATTAATGATTTTCCGCCTTATATTTTCTTTTCTTTTTGGATGAAGCTATGTTTTTCAAATATAGTACGTGAAAATTAAAGGCAAAATATATTTTAAACCTTTGAAGCCCGAATTTCTATTTTATTTCCGATTTTAATGACATTTGGTATGGGACGTCTTTATGTGTAGAAGACTGGTGGAGTACACTTCCTTTCTGAAAAAACGTGCTTATTTTAACTTTTGTAAGAGATAATTTTTACGTTTCGTGGTTTTGCTGTAAAACCTGTTTGAGTAATAGAAATAAAAATCTAAGTATGTGATTTCTGTATGGGGAACCACTATGCTTTAGAGGATTGACAACCGCGGTCTGCAACGGCGAGAAGTTTACAGCAAAAGGTGCTATATACCTTAGATGAAAACGAAAGAACAGCTTGATGCAATGGAGACTGCGAGGAATGGGGCCTCTTATTTCTAATTCGGATTGTTTCGTGTCAAACGTGCCTGCGAGTTCTGTGGACGCTGCTTTTAAGTTGTTATTTGAAGCCAGTGCTACTAGTCTATCCTGCTTATGTCTTTGTGTTTCGTCACTTTTTTCTTATTTCTCGGGTTTGATAATGGGTTCATCCAAACAAAAGCATGATGGGTTTACCTCAGCTTCAGCCGCTCCGACGAACCACTCGAAGCGAAACAGGCAATCCTATTAATCCGAGAGGGGACTACAGTTTTTGGACCCCATCGAACATCATTCTGAATTTGTTATAGAAATTGGAGAAAAGTGAGTAGATTACGAATCCACTGGTCTGCCGTGGCAAAAATGGCCGAAACTGGTGAAAAATTGACTTGGAATAAGTTGAACTAAAATCCGATTGCCAAATATGTCATAACTTGCCAAAAAGAGAACACACTTTTTCGTCTGGGAACCCACTGCATTTTGATTTTCAATGAGAAAAGCGCAAACGATTTCTGATCTCTGGCTAGGAAAACTTGTATCTTTTAAAAGTAAGCCAAATTGGCGATATCAGTTACGTCATCCGTGACGTAATGAGTATTGCCAATTTGGCTCATTTGTGAAAGATGCAAGCAAGCCATAGCCACACATCCGAATCGTCTGCGACCTTCTTAATTGAAAATTAAAGAGTGAGGGTTACCAAATAAAAAAGAAATGCTCACTATTTGGCAAGTTATGGCGCATTCGGCAATTGGATTTAGTTAAACTTATTAAAAGTCGATTTTTGACCAGTTTCGGCCATTTTTGCCACGGCAGACCAGTGAATTCGTAATCTACTCACTTTTCTCCAATTTCTATAAAAAAATTCAGAATGATGTTCGATGAGATCCAAAAATTGCAGTCGCCTCTCTGTCTGTATGAAGCTTATTATACTGGACCACTGCTGTGGTTAGAGGTTTCGTCTGACGCTTGTGACGCTCAGACCCTAGGCGAAACATGCAATACTGTTTAGTTTATTATCCTATGAAGCTTATTCCTATGAGCCATAGCAGTGGTCAGAAGCGGTGGTTGGTTGTATTCAGATTATCTGGCGCCGTCAGCACCACGAGGGCTATAATGCGCCGAAACATTCGTCATTAGACAAGCCAACATACATTTACAAACACCCATGCCTAACACGGTACTCGAACCCGCAACCTCGCGGTCTAGAGGCTAGCACGCTAACCACTATACCGTTTGGTCGACCAGAAGCGGTGGCGTGAGTTCGCCACTCGAGTAGCTCTGTATAATAAAGCTCTTAGTTAATCTAGTTTATCGAACTGCTTTTGTCTGTATGTTCTACCCTTGTTAATTCTAACATTACTAAATGCTATTTTAAAGCAAATTACAGAATATGTATTCGATTGAAATATCGGTATTTATTTTAATCTTGCTGTTGGGACTTTAAAGGCTGTTAACTATTCGAGAGTTGAAGGCCCTTACTAAACATGTTCTCCTCAAAAATGTACCATGATATTCAGTTTATTTACATGATGTTTTCTTTTAAAAATATATATACATATTGAGCATGTGTACAACAAGTTTTCTTAGATATTGGAAAAGCAGCATTTATCTGTATCCTAGATCGCGAGATTAAAAAAAAATTTGAAAATCAACATCGCTTTTACCTGAGTTTGCTTAAAGAAGAAATTATCCCTGAAAGGGGAAAAAAAAAAAAAAAAAAAAAAAAACTCTGAACAGATGCTGATGAAACTCAGATGATGAATGTTTTGCCTGGAAGGGGAAAAATGTTTATTAAACAGATCTCTTTCGACGGTAAAATAAAAAGGACTGATCTGTTTTTGAAGTTCCGTGGAGCAAAAAAATATCTCAGTCTGTTAAAAAAGCGTTCTATGCTAAATATGCCTTTTTGTCTCCGAAAGCAGGTAGGTATTAAGCTTATTTTTAGGAACTGGTTTAGTGATGTAAGCGACGTTCTGAGATGAAAATTTTTGCAATTAGGAAGATTATTTTTGATATTTTGTTTTTTGACACTTTCTTCTTTTCAAAATTGCCAGTTTTTTTTTTTTTTTTTTTTTTTTTTTTTTTTTTTTTTGTAAAGTTTTTTATGGAATCGTTGTTGTACTTGTCGCAAAAGTATGAGCTTGAAAATTAATTTTAATGTTAGTTTCATTTTTATATATTTTTTCCCTTTATGCTTATTTTTAATTTTGAAATTTTTTATTTATTTTCTAAACGTAATTTAAACTATGGTACATAGAAGATAAAGCATATTTTTTTATAATATGCTTAATAATATAATCCATAAAAACAAAGTTTTTAAAAAAATCCTTTATATGCATCGCCAATTTTTATATTCATTAACACAGCACCGATTCTTAAAACAACGTGTGCTTGGTGTTTGTGTCTAATTTTAAAAATCGAAAAACATTTCTATCAACAAAATGTGCGGTAAACAACGTTTCAAAATTTATTTATTTAAAATGAACTTCTCACTCGCATCGACATCCAAATATCTTTAATTTATTCTGATTAAAACAATTTTATTATTTAATAAAATAATTTTGTCAACTGGAAAGAGTTTCAACAATGGTTGGCTCAATGCTATTTTAACGCGATTGGATGACGGCAAGTTGGTTTTGTTAGTATTCCGTAAAAGCGACCTTTTAGTGACAGTAACAACCGTAAAATTTGGTAGAATGCATTGTCATCGACATCGAATCTATCTGCCGAGTTTCAGCCCAATTGGATGACGGCAAAATAATTAATCACGAGTCCACAGATTTCCCCCCCATCGACACACACACACACACACACACACACACACACACACACACACACACACACACACACACACAATCGAAGTTAATATAAATAATTTAAAAAGAACTTCTATATGTGAGTAGGAACTGAGGATTGAGTAATGTAAAATAAATCTCAAAACTAATATAACTTTTGGTTTAAAAACTGTCCTAAAAATGCTGAAAAAATATCCGCATACTAAAGAAATTACCGTAGTATAGGTAATCGTGTAAAATGAAAATTCTTAACCCTATTTAAGAGTCGAGAGTGAATTAAAATTGTATTGAAGATTCACTGTGAAAATTAAAGAAATCTTCAACAAGTTGACTTCATCTATTCAATCTGTATTGCGAAAACTTTTCAAAATAATATCATTTTAACAGTTCAGCCGTCAACATGAAAGAGATAATCGATTTAAATTAACACAGGGCTAATTGCAATTAAACTTACATATTTGCAAAAATGTTTACAGATATAATACGAGGATCACATTTTCTTGTATTATTCGGATTTCAAACAATTAGTTGGCTACTTAAAGGTTAAAATGTCATTTAAAACTGTAAGAAATGCAATGAAAAAGTTTGTTCTTCTGCAAAGATGTGTTTATGAATCATGTATGCGTATATTAACTACCTAAGCTACCTTAATATCCATGTTACATGACGAAATTTTACCCGGTTTCAAAATCAAAAGATGTTCATGTATTTCGCATTTATAACTAAGCTATTTTGACCCCATGAAAGTTGATTTATCTAAATTCAATGCCTGTCCATTTTGTCAATTGTATCAAATTTCAGAGTTGTGATTATACATTAGATGTGGGAGAATTAATGATAAGTATGTTAGTGAGTAATTAAGATCTTTGGCTTTCATAGAGTTATTCGAAGGAAATGAGAAAATGTTATTTTCTTAGAATCTTAAGGATACCAAATCTTCAACATATTTATTTATTTTCCGTAAATTTACGAATTTAAGGTAGTCGTTAAAGGTTTTTACGATTTTACGTGCTTTTCTTGAAACCTACGGAAAATACCTACACGATCTTCACGATCATTTGCTAATGCTCTTGAAATTCAGCAATACTGCCCCTATTGTCGAGATTCAAGTCGTTTTCATGAAGTGCTGTTCAGCATGGCAATTATCTTTCTTCTATGCAAGTGATATCGTGTACGTGTTTTATACAAACCAAGAGGTTTAGTTCAAGCTTCGTGAAATTTTGTAAAGTTTATCTTCAAAACAATAGAACGATTACTGTCTTGAGATTTAGGAGAAAAAACAGTTCAATTTCCCCACCCCTAGACATGTATGATATCATAACTTGAGATATATTGAACCTATTTGAAGCACTTTGGACCGGTTTATGGTTACGAGACCATGCAATGACGGGTACTTTATTTTGTTACTTAAAATTTATATTTCGTTTTTGACGTAAAATATATACTCAGATGTCAACTTTTCTACCGATTTTCCATAGCTTTTCGCAGTTTTTACTTATTTGTCCGTGGTTTTTAAAGATTTTCAATGGTCTTTTCGGATGTTCTTTAAAACCTACGGAAAAGGTCTACACGAAAAATCTTTTTTCTTTCTTTTTTCAATCCTTTGACAATACTCTTGAAATTCAGCAACACTTTCGTTATTGTCGTGATTTCAAACGCTTATTTAACAGTCTACTGCAGCGGTTCCCAACCTATGGGCCGCGGCCCATAAGTGGACCGCGAACAGTGTGATAGTGGACAATGGTCAAGAATCTAAGCCACGATTAATATTATGGGAGCTACAGGATTAGAGATAAGAACAATCGGTTCTCTCGATTGTTAGCAACAATCAAATTATTCGATTGTAGTGTAACGAGTGAATAATGCATGTATTCAACAGCATGGCTATAAGTATCCTGTTTTAATTCAGATATTGATTTTCTCATGAGTGAATGTTGGTTCAAAACAATAAAGGAACTTTAAAGGAATACAGCCAAACAAATTATTTTTTTAAAGTATAGGTAAACCAACCGATGTTTGACTTAACCAATCATGGCTCTTGTGACATTAAAATCTATCCAATCAAACTAGTTTGAATGACGAATTAGGTTCTTCATTATTAACAGGTAAAACAAGTGCATGACGAATCTCAGCCGTCAAATGTACCCAAAGGGTTAACTTTGACCACTTGTTTTTTAGTTTTCTTATATAATAGTAGAGCCAGTAAAGTGAACATAATAAAGTTCTTTTTTTTAATAAAAAAAAATTATAATTTTGAACCCTTCTCGTACAGTATGTTTTACTAATTAATGAAGCACGCTCGCACATATTCTATGAGATAGTGGGCCCCAAAGTTTTTTTTTTTTATAAAAGTGGTGGTCCCTCAGAAGTAAAAAGCTTGGGAACCGCTGGTCTACTGTATTTCGTATTTGTTAATCGTAATGTAATGGTATTGGCAATGGGTAAACCGTACAAAGATGTAAAATTCCATAGAAGAGTCGGCATATCTGAGAATGAACCAGGCAAAGAATCAAAATCTTTCTCTATATAAGGCAAAGCTTTCACTCACTGACTAATTCATCACTAATTCTCCCACTTCCCACCTGTCCACAACTCTGAAAATTGGTACAAATATCAACAATGGTAAACATAGAAAAAGTAAGCTATTCCGATCTCGATTAACCCACTTTAAGGGATCGAAAAGGGGCTAAACGTTCCAAACGAGGGATATTCGAATGTCCCACTTCCCACATGGTCACAACATTGAAAATTGGTGCAAATGACAACAAAGCCAAACTTAAAAAAAGTAAGCTATTACGATTAACCCTCTTTAAGGGATAGAAAAGGGGTTAAACGTTCCAAACGAGGGATATTCGAATGTCCCACTTCCTACATGGTCACAACATTGAAAATTGGTGCAAAAGACAACAAAGCCAAACTTAAAAAAGTAAGCTATTACAATTTCGATTAATCCTCTTTAAGGGAGGGAAAAGGGGTTAAACGTTCCAAACGAGGGATATTCGAATGTCCCACTTCCTACATGGTCACAACATTGAAAATTGGTGCAAAAGACAACAAAGCCATACTTAAAAAAGTAAGCTATTACAATTTCGATTAACCCTCTTTAAGGGAGGGAAAAGGGGTTAAACGTTCCAAACGAGGGATATTCGAATGTCCCACTTCCTACATGGTCACAACATTGAAAATTGGTGCAAATGACAACAAAGCCAAACTTAAAAAAAGTAAGCTATTACGATTACGATTAATCCTCTTTAAGGGAGGGAAAAGGGGTTAAACGTTCCAAACGAGGGATATTCGAATGTCCCACTTCCTACATGGTCACAACATTGAAAATTGGTGCAAAAGACAACAAAGCCATACTTAAAAAAGTAAGCTATTACAATTTCGATTAACCCTCTTTAAGGGAGGGAAAAGGGGTTAAACGTTCCAAACGAGGGATATTCGAATGTCCCACTTCCTACATGGTCACAACATTGAAAATTGGTGCAAATGACAACAAAGCCAAACTTAAAAAAAGTAAGCTATTACGATTACGATTAACCCTCTTTAAGGGAGGGAAAAGGGGTTAAACGTTCCAAACGAGGGATATTCGAATGTCCCACTTCCTACATGGTCACAACATTGAAAATTGGTGCAAATGACAACAAAGCCAAACTTAAAAAAAGTAAGCTATTACAATTTCGATTAACCCTCTTTAAGGGAGGGAAAAGGGGTTAAACGTTCCAAACGAGGGATATTCGAATGTCCCACTTCCTACATGGTCACAACATTGAAAATTGGTGCAAATGACAACAAAGCCAAACTTAAAAAAAGTAAGCTATTACGATTACGATTAACCCTCTTTAAGGGAGGGAAAAGGGGTTAAACGTTCCAAACGAGGGATATTCGAATGACCCACTTCCAATGTTGTCACAATTCTGATTTTTGGTGCAAATGTTAAGAAGGGCAAATATAGAAAAAATTAGTTATTATAAATTACTTATTAGTTAAAATTATTAAAAAGAACCAAAGGGGGTTAGACGTTCTAAACGAAAGATATTCAAATGTCTCATTTCCAATATATTCTCAGCCGACCAAACGGTATAGTGGTTAGCGTGCTAGCTTCTAGACCGCGAAGTTGCGGGTTCGAGTCCCGTGTTAGACATGGGTGTTTGTAAATGTATGTTGGCTTGTCTAATGACGAATGTTTCGGCGCATTATAGCCCTCGTGTTGCTGACGGCGCCAGATAATCTGAAAACAACCAACCAATATATTCTCAATTATAAATTTTGAAAAAAATTTCAACAAAGGAAAATTCCTATTTTGATAATTGAAATTGTCAGAATCGAAATGGAAGCAAACGTCTGAAGTATAAAATACATGAATGTAAAATACATAAAATGCACATGTTAAAATTTCGTAGCGCAGTACTGGTATTCAGCTAGTATAAATATATAATAAAATAAAGTTATAGTTATAACATAGAGTTATTGAAAATTACGATGACACAGTATTTAAAATTTGATGAGTATCTTAAATTGCTTCTCTAAAATGTTCTCTAACTATAATAGTATTGCAGTGGTTGTTGCAATATGTAAGGAGTTAACTGGAGATTTGAGAGTAGTAGGACTCATACACTGATTACAAGGAAAATGCTTCAATGTATTAGACCCCTTGCGAATAGGTTTATGGGGGAAGTCTGTTGGAGGGCGTGTGGATATTAATTAGGGATTCGAACTCAGGGATCATTAATCATTGTCATGCGGAGTGGGAGGGAATTCATACGCCCAATTATAATGACTTACCTCCTGCTGTATGAACCCTAAAATGTAGAGACGGTGGCTGAAGGTACTTTAGGAGCTGTAGCAATATGACTGGGTTTGACCTGGGGATTTCCCTTCGTATGAATTTAGATTGAATTAATGGATTGACCCATAAGAACTAAATTTTTAAGGTGACTTCATACTATTGAAACTATTTTTTTTATCCAAGCCTATAAAATTATAATTGTTGCATATTTGGAAGTATTACTAAGTAAAAACTAAATTTTATTAAAAAAAAAAAATTCACATAGTGCTCTAAATTTTCTAAATTTCTTCTTTTACAAAATTCATCAAATTTCAAATTCTACCTTTTTTTAATTTTTCAATACTTTTTCCTGATTTGTTTTGAAAAAAATGTTTCTAGTAATACACTATAACTTTTTAGGCATCGGGTTTATAATAAGTAAAATAGTTTTCGAGAAAAACTATAATTACTGTCCCGATACGTAAAAAATGCGTAAAAAACAAATATTTTTCAACATTTAAATTTGTAAAAAAAAAAAAAAATATTTTATTCAAAAATTCATGTCTATTTTTGTCAAATAGATATTAAGAATGACAAAAAAAAAAAAAAAAAAAAAAAAAAAAAAATCAAGTCATTTCATTCATATTTGCTGAAGTTTTAGCATCTTAATTAAGGTGGAAATTTTAAAAATCACGAACTGAGAAAAATGAGTTCGAAACATTAAAGGAGCTATTTCAGCAATGCTAAATTCTCCATAAAAATATAGTTTTTCTGCAATTGCAGTTATCGGATCAGCTCAAAAACTTGCCAGAATAAGGACAAGGTTTCAAAGATTATCAACATGCAAACAATAGAAAATTTATATTTTTATTATTTTTTTGTGAAAACAAGGGGTACCAAGTCCCCTTAATGTAAATCCTCTGTATACACTGTCAAAACTTCTACGTGCAATACAAACCTGAATCGAATGTAAAATCAGCTCGGATTTTTTCACTCTAAAAGAGGCATTCGAAGCCTGAAAACCCTTCCATAAAAATAATCGAAGTTAATGTTCGTTGTCTACTTCTTCATGAAGGGAAAAAAAAAAGTCATTATTTCAATTCACCGATTTCGTTTCTTGCTTGTTCTATTCCAGGAAATCCTGCGGGAAATTACTTCGGTGGAGAAAACGGGAGAATCTCGGGAAATGCATCGTATTGGATGTTTCGAAAGGTTCGCTCCGGTTCAAATGTTCGTTTTGAGATTCAGTTGTGGTAGCCGTTTGGTGTCGCTTACAAAGACAAAATGACGTTCGAAATATCCTGATTCTTGGGAACATTTTTATAGATAATCACATGCTAAGTATATGAACATGTTTCATGTATATACTAGTTTATACTATTGTATTTTTACTTTCAATTACCCATATGTAATACATAGGGTAATGAAAGGCATATAGGGTAGCACTTGTAAGAAAGGATAATATAAGAATTATTGAAAAGTATATCGCCAAAATCATCTATTTGGCGAAATTTTAGTCTCCTTTCTTTTTTAAGTCCCATACAAGAATTATGGTAAAAAATATTTCCGAGCAGGCCATTTCTCCTGAATGATTGATGAAAATATAAAAACGGTAAATGACACAAATTGATATCAGTATTATAGTATAATTGAAAGTTGTGCGATGTTCCACACTCATAGTTAAATTAATTGAAAACTTTGTTAAGTTGACAGACTAGAGTCCGATTAAAATTTCTGTATCGTCGTTTAAGACTTCCCTAAGTTAAAATTTCTGAAGATGCCTATTATGATTTTAATATTTTTATATATCGAATTACCTGCGTACATTAAAAACAGTTTTATAAATTAATTTATACTGTTGCGTTGATGGGTTCGAAAGATTTAGAGTCAAAGCAGATCAAAACTTGCAGAAATTTATTCCGATATAACTCCGGAACTTCTCGCTCTAGTAGACTCAATACAGCTCTATACACAACAATAGAGCACAAAACAGCAGTTAAAAACTTGACAACACAACTGCTAAAATCGCCTCAAAAGACAATGCAATACATTTCACTTTCAGAACTCTCTAAATACTCGCTGAGAGACAGCTAACTCAGTAACTCCAGTCAACTAACTAACTAACTCACTCCATTCACGGCCGGTCTTATATAGGGGAGTCGTGAATCTTCTAGAGATAGAAATTGGAAGAACTTTCCATATCGTAGTCGAAAAGTCCTATACATGTACATGGGGACTGAAAATATCGCCAGAACCGTTGCCAACTTGGATCTATCTCACCAATTTGGCGAGATTTCCATTATCATAATGTTAAATGCCCTGTTCCTTGTAAAACTCGCTTCTCAGCGTTATCTCTGTAAAACTCGTTTTCAAGCATTAAGACACACATTGCAGGAAAGCGAACTCTTGCACTGCCTTATGAAAAATGTACATAAATTTTCCTATTTACATAATCAATACTACGGAATATTTACAAATATACAGAAATTCGTAACAATACTTATTCCAGGTTAGCATGTAAACTCTTTATGGTTCGTTACGGTAACATATAGACCCTAATACAATTGACCTTTAAAATTAACTTTAACAATAACTATATAAAAACTAAAAATTCCTAAAATTTTTTTTGAAAAATTCCAAGTGCACTTTGTACATTGCT
Source organism: Linyphia triangularis (assembly GCA_963978545.1). Lineage (NCBI taxonomy): Eukaryota > Metazoa > Arthropoda > Arachnida > Araneae > Linyphiidae > Linyphia > Linyphia triangularis. Next base: position 18,970,232 of record OZ021723.1, on the reverse strand, counting down.
GTTCGTATTGATCACTATTTCGATTATTCCGAAGTTTCCTAATTCAAATGCCAAATTCCTTTACTCCCGCCAAACCACTCACTTTAATTGTATTACTCTATAGGAACCAGAAATTGGATTGGCGGGCTTTTGGCGACTCTTTTGAATACAGGAAATGTCCTCAGCGTAATCTACAGAGTAATTGGCGGCCAAAGTGCAAATGGACTGTGTTATCAGTGCCTAACATTTGGCTTAAATTCAATTGTTCTGTATTGAAAGTCCTTTCAAAAAGTTTTTGTTGGAGGCTTTGAAAAAGTTTTTGACATGTAAGCTGGACAAATTAAATTTACTATTCTCTATAAGATGAATAGTTTAAATTTTTTAAATAAAGTGGTGAAAAGACCATGCAATTTGACGATATAAAATGTTTGTTCAAGCTGGTTTTGTAGCGTTTTTTCTTATTTATTTGTGCCTTTTATCAGTTTATGCTTTTATTTTTTATAATGGACAATTACCAAATTTTTTATTAAATTCTAAAGGTTTTGAAAAGGCCATAAACACAAATTTTTTGCTCAATGCACTATTTTTTTTGTTGCTTTTTTTTTTTTTTTGCAATCAAAGTTCCCTTGTTAGACTTTGGCGAGAAAACGATTCATTCGGCTCCAATTGAATGTGACGTGAGTAAAACTCAAACAACTTGGCTTGAAATGCAGCAGCGGAAACCAGTCTTGGTAAGTTTCTCTCAAATCGCACCAACCTGCAAGGAATATAGGAATGGTTAACTAAATCAACGCCAACTATTTGGAAGAAACTTCACGATAACCATAGAAACGGCAGGAACTTTTGACGTCACAGCTAGAATTGAGTGCTTTAACCGGACTGGTTTGGGGGCATTTTCTTTTCTTAATATTCAAATAACTAATTTTTTTAAAACGACTATTTTTTAAACGAATATTTGGAATCGGAAAGAAATTCTTCATAAATAAAAACTAGTTTAAACTAATACCTTTACATGGAGACCAATGCCCTTTCGTAATCCCATTCTACCACAAGGATTTGACGGGTTACACAGGATTTTTATTTTATTGACTTTGTTGTAAACTAATTTACTGGTGGGAACAAGCAACGCCATCTGTTGGCGGCTGCTACAAATGAAATTTTATACAAACCAAGTTTTATACGGATTTTCAGTAGTTTTTGCGGATTTTCCGTAGATTTTAAATCTTTTACATTAACTTCGATTTTATTTGTCGATTGGAGCGGAATTTGCGGAGGCCTAACTAAAACCCTTGCCGTTATCCAATCGGGCTGAAACTTGGCAGATAGGTTAGATATCGATGACAATGCATTCTACCAAATTTTGGGGCTGTTACCTACTTGTATATTAGATAAGTGTTTAAAATCTTGGCAATTGCGAAAGTATTGCTGAATTTCAAGAGTATTGCAAAAGATTGAAAAAAGATATTTTACGTAGATCTTTTCCATAGGTTTCAAAAAACATCCGCAAAGATTATGGAAAAATCTGTAAAAACTACGAAATTTTTTTTTTTAAAAATAAAAAATTCCAGAACGCTACAGAAAATTGGTAGAAAATTTGGCCTATCCAAGTATATATTTTAAGTCGAATATGAAATATATGGTAGGTCTGATGGTCACCTCTAGCCTGCACATCACATTTGAACAATCTAGATCAGCGTCAGCCACTAGACGGCCCGCAGGCCGGATTCGGCCCACGACAGCTTTTTCTCCGGCCCGCCAGCAGTACAGAAGAGCAAAAGTCAAATTTTGCTAAAATAATTTTAATTTGTCCACAATAGTATGTGTTTACTACCAAAAAACCGCTTTTTCCGTTAAGTGGTCCGCGTCAGTAAGTCTGAAAAATCCTTATTTTTTTTCCCCTGAGACTGCCAGAAAAAATAAAAAAAGCAGTAGTTTGAATTATTACCAATGACGCATTCCTTCGCATTGCTTAGTTTTGTACTTATGATACCCTACCCCCTCGATTCGTGAATGACACAATTCAATTTCTGCTTTTATGAATGTGATGGGCAGGAGTTATGTGTTTTAATGCATACCTCTTTTGTTTTGACGTGAAAAGAAGTATCGCGATCTCTAATACTCCAGTGCAATAATGGCGTCGAAGACTAGTTTTAAATGCAAAGCAGATAGTGAAAAGTGGAGCGGCCGTCATCGTCTCACAATTAACATTGGTTAAAATGGAAGATTTAGGAGGTATGGTTTAAATATCTTTATTGATTATAAGTTTATGTCAAGTCACAAAGTAATATTGTCACTAAAGATTAACTTCTTTTATGACTTTATTTTACGATGTAAAGAATGATTTTTTTAACTATTTGAAACAAGAATCAAATATCAATTGTTATTTTATTAGTATAAAAAGTTAAATTATTGTTTCAGTTTTCAAAATTGTTTTTTTATTGTTGAATCTTTAGTAATTATCACATTTCTAACATTGAACATTTGTAGTAAAGCAATATATTCATTGGCATATTCGGTAAATCTGCTGCCCGCGGAAAGTTCCAACATAAGTCATGCGGCTTGTCTCTATAAGTTAGTGGCGAACGCTGATCTAGATCAATTTGTTCGGAAGTTATGCTGACCACAGACACAAATGCATACACACAGACAGACATTTTTTTTTTTTCTAGATCACTTTTTTGAGATCAGGATGTTCCAAAACTTGGAGAAATGCAAAGAATCGATTTTTTCTTTTAAACCGAATACTATACTTTCATTACATTCTATGTTTACATATGGGTAATTAAAAGTAAAAAGATAATTTCCATGCTGAAATGCACTATATGCCTAAACATACAGATGCATGGAAATTATTATTTTCTATGCAAATCGATATATCTCCTTTACCATTGAGTTCGATGATGTATAAGACCCTGTCCACCCATCCACACTACATTATGTTTTAACATTTTGGCGAGCAATTTTCAGAATTTCGCACAGGAAAATATGCGCTCATCTCACTTTTATCACATTAGTCTAGCGAACTTTTAATGAACCTCTTAATTAGGTTTTTTTGTAATAACGAACCTGCATTTGATGCATTTTCAAGATCTCCAATTATTTTCCTTATCGATTTACATACAATACTTCCTTCATTGAATTCATTGGTCAGATTTCAGGAACCATAAATCACAGGGAGCTTGAGGCCTGAACGCGGTTATTTTCCTTAAACTTATATTTTTGGGTGCTTTCCCGCAGGAAATGGGGGAATCGTTTGGGATTTCCCCGTTCATATCTGGCCAACCCCTCTACTGGGGATGATCACTTCCGAACTTCTATCAACTATCGTTTGGATACTCAGGGGGAGCTCCAAGGCTTAGAATTATTTTTTCCCGTTGCCGTACTTGCTTGGTGATGTAAACTGTGGTTTAAAGTCTGGGGTGACTAAGTCAAAACTCTGTAAACGTAGGTTTATTGTATGCACGCCCCTTTTGATTTTCAGCTTTAAAGATGCCCCCGGAAGAAATTTAGGAAGAATTGCCTTATTTTTGCTTTTCATAATTTTCAAATTATTATTATTATTATTATTATTATTATTTATTATTATTATTTATTATTTATTATTTATTATTTATTATTAATATTATTATTAATATTAATATTTATATGAATATTATGAATATGAATATTATGAATATGAATATTATGAATATGAATAATATGATTATGAATAATATGAATATGAATAATATGAATATGAATAATATGAATATGAATAATATGATTATGAATAATATGATTATGAATAATATGAATATGAATAATATGAATATGAATAATATGAATATGAATAATATGAATATGAATAATATGAATATGAATAATATGAATATGAATAATATGAATATGAATATGAATATTAATATTAATAACAATATGAATATGAATATTAATATTAATAACAATATGAATATTATGAATATGATTATTATGAATATGAATATTAATAATATGAATATGAATAATATGAATATGAATAATATGAATATGAATAATATGAATATGAATAATATGAATATGAATATTAATATTAATAACAATATGAATATTATGAATATGATTATTATGAATATGAATATTAATAATAATAATAATAATATTAATATTATTATTATTAATAATGAAAATATCTTTTAAACTGGTTTGATGATATTTCTGGTGATAGTTGTTGCATAGTCCAAATAACATCGTTATAATACGGAAATTGGCGATTTGTTTTTCCTTAATTACTACAATATCTTATAAATGAAATAAAGTAGAAATACTTATTAATAGACAATGCTTGAAAGAATAAAACCCTGAGTTAAAGAGCCAACCAAACGGTATAGGTGTTAGCGTGCTAGCTTCTAGACCACGAGGTTGCGGGTTCGAGTCCCGTGGTAGGCATGGGTGTTTGTAAATGTATGTTGGCTTGTCTAATGACGAATGTTTTTGCGAATTATAGCCCTCGTGTTGCTGACGGTGCCAGAAAATCTAAAAACAATCAACCAATCTGAATTAAAGACATCAGTTTTTTAGCTATTTACGCCTTATCAAATTTCTACAAAAATTAAAATTTGAGGTAGAGACGTTTAAAACGCATTAAAAGGCCACAGTGATTTTAATCTAGATCGTTAGAGCCTTTTTTTAACAATTGCTGAAAAACATACATTTTTTAGCGCCAACTATCTTATACGCATGTGCAATTTTGACAAAAAAAAATCTTACGATAAATCCCATAGCCAATACGATACATCATATGCTGACCAAACACATACGGACAGACAGCCATTTTCTCTAAACCACTTTTTTGAACTCAGTACGTTCAAAAACATTTAGAAATGTAAATAAAAACCGCACCAATTATTTATTGAATGCAAAACTTGCATTGCCCTGTATTACGTATAGGGTAATTGAAAATAAAATTTGTTACACGTTCTCGGAAAGGAAGACATTGCCAAAAGTACAAGACTTCGTTCCTTCTTGACCACTTACCCTTATGCGCCCCTAACTGAAGATGATCAGACGACTCTTCCGCTTATCCATCAAATATCGTTTGGGCCCATCACACTGGGGTTGCATTTCAATTCCTGCGGGGGTCGCACGAAATGTTCTTTTGCGTCGTTGCAGCCCTTATAAAAGATTCAGTGCTGATTTTATTTTTCCTGTTTTTTTCGGCTGAGCTTGCGCAAATGAAGGGAATTGAGTTGTTCTGCTGGGATTTTCTAAAAAAAAAAAAAAAAAAAATATGTTTAGTTTTTTGCTGAATGTAAGGGAGCGTTATGGTGAACCATATTTTTTGCTAATCTTGCAGTTTTTTTTTATTTTTATTGTTTTGGTGAGTTTTCAGGATAGACGCTTGCCTCCGCAAAATTATTGAATTGTTTGAGTGTGTAGTATTCTTTGTGCAGGAATAATGTGTTTTCTAGTGAAAATTAAAAATAAAAGTGTGGTTGATTTAAATGTGATCGTGGCGTTAGTTTAAACTCGTTTTTAAGAGTATGTCTTCCATGAACGATAAACAGTGACCTCGTATTACTCTTATTATTATTATTATTATTATTATTTCATGCAGTTTAGTGTAAAAGAAAAATATTTGTCTCTAAAAATTACTCTAAACTTCCAAAAGTATTAAATAGACCGCGAGGTTGCGGGTTCGAGTCCCGTGTAAGGCATGGGTGTTTGTAAATGTATGTTGGCTTGTCTAATGACGAATTCTTCGGCGCATTATAGCCCTTCTGTTGCTGACGGCGCCAGATAATCTGAAAACAACCAACCAACCAAAAGTATTAAAAATTATAAAAAATAATGATGAAGAAAAGTTTGATGCATCGCAATCATCAAAAAACTAATAAGTCGTTTCCCAAATGGATATTAAAGAACAAAAACATTTAATTCCTCACTGTTATCGTAAACTTCAATATATAAAATAATAGCGATGCAAATCTCCCTATTGATTACAATATAATATATTAAATATATTTCATAGCGAGGTTTCCGTCGAGGTATTTCATAGTTCCTTTGCATCAAATGAACATGAAAGGAAAAACAAGTTTTACAGAGATGCTTTCTAAAATGAGGAACTTGCACAAGTGAGGAAAATGAATTTTTTTTTTTGTATTTTCTAGTGTTATCTAACGAATATATTTGAGCAGTGCAATTATTTTTTGATCTTTATGCTTTCAATTAATCAAAAATTGAGTTTGAAATTAGCCGAAATCAAAGCAAAAGTCCCGTGACCAAAAACGCATAAAAAACCGTGACGTGGTTACGCAGAGAAAAAGTGGCAAAACGAAGGCGAAACCTTTATCATTCCTTGTCTAAAACAGGTTTTAGACTGGTTCATTATCTACACGTTGACGTTTCCCAGAAAAGTGGCTTTTCCCGCCAAATCGCAAAGTGAAAAACTAATTTTTTTTAAAATTATCTATCCGAACTCAAATTTTTGAAAGAATGGTATTGTTTTTCGTGATTTTTTTCTCTACTTTTATTTAAAAATAAAAACTTGAAAGTTTCTCATTACTCAAACCTAGTCGTAAGCATACAAGTGGGGAAAATATTTCGGCAAGTTTACCCGTTAATTGATTGAAGAATAATAGGTGAATGTCAAAACCTCGAAAAACCAGGGATGTGGAACATTGCACAACTTTCAATTATACCTTTTTCACAGACGTATTAATACTTTAAAAAATGGCCAGTTTGACGATATTTTTGGCGTTATTTAACGGGGAGGGGGAGAACGACTGAGAAAAAAATAGTCATTGATGGGCGATGCTCAAGGAAAGAGAACTTTGAGCTAAATACATTTTATTTTATTTTTTTTTAAAACTTTTTACGCATTTATCGCATTTGTATGGGAATTTCGTAAGTGGAGATGTGAGCACCTTAAAAAGCATTTCTCCAATGATTTTGATCAAAATCATTAGTGCCTTTTATTTTGGCAATTGCAGAAAAACATATTTTTTTCAAAAGCAACTAACTTATGACCATGCGCAATTTTGACGAAAACCTAAATGTCAGATCCCATGGTCACCACTCACACGAAAACGACATTTGAACATCGAAGGTTAATCCGTTCGGGGTTATACTAACCACAGGCAGACACCCATGCATTTTTTCTAAATCACTTTTTTGAACTCAGCACGTTCCAAATGGAACACAACCGTATAGTGGTTAGCGTGCTAGCTTCAAGACCGCGAGGTTGCCGGTTCGAGTCCCGTGTAAGGCATGGGTGTTTGTAAATGTATGTTGGTTTGTCTAATGACGAATGTTTCGGCGCATTATAGCCCTCGTGTTGCTGACGGTGCCAGATAATCTGAAAACAACCAACCAAATGGAACACAGTTAAATCCAGTTCATGGTGAAATGAGTAATTCCTTCCTCGATGTCTATTAGCATAAAACTCCACCCCACTTCGCATATGCATATTGAATAGGAGAAAGCCCGTAAAACTCGCCCTTTCAGACAGCCCGGCAATCCACACGAGAGTAGTTGTAACGCCTATACCGTAACTATTCACTTTGAATAAAAACTGCAGAGAGCCGTCGAGGCTCTGACCCTCGAGATCTTTTCAATGCTAATCTTCTTAACCACAACTATATGTCGCATTTGCTTTCCATCCTCAAATACATTTTATGTCAAGCACTGAGTACTTTTGATGCGGCAAAGACTTACGACTTTTAAAAATTTGCAAAATAACAAAAAAAAAAAAAAAAAAAAAAAAAAATACTGACACATTAGTGTGATGTTAAGGACGGGTGATTAGATAAAGAAACCGCCTTACTTTAAATGTAAGTATGAAATGAAAAATAATACTGGTTATTTTGTTAAATTACTTCTTGTGTAAACAGAGAGTCTTTAGGGGATCATTTTCGGATTTAAAACTTGATTGCATTCTGAAGAGTAGTACGCTTGGCAGAAACGACACGAATTGAGAGTTCTTAGGATTTCTTTGTCTAAGCGCCGTCTCCAGGAAATAGATTTTAGTGTTTGACTTTTTTTTTACTGCTTCATTATTTTTCTGGGATTTTCAAAGATTTTGAGAGATATTTTTTTCTGTTTAGAAAAGGAAATATTCCTTTTAAGTTCATATGTTAGAAAAGAGTTCTTTTGTTTTTAAATTGTTAGAAACTTTTTGGTGATTCCTTTGAAAGGTGAATTAAAAAAAAAAAAATGTCAGTGAAAATTATAAGGACACAGCGTGAATTTTCAGAAATAGATTTTTTTTTCTTTTTTTGATTTGTTGTACATTTATTTTTTAGTATGTTACATTATTTTTAAAAATCTGTCAACCTTATTAATAGCATACACACTTTAATGGATAGAAAATTAATATGTTATCAAAATATTTGCCCACACCTTGTAGTAATGTAAAACGGGGTAAAATACGATTAGGCAACTTTGCAAAAGAGTGAATGAACTAAATTGCTCTTGCATTAAAATCTTTAATATGCTCTGTTATAAATCTCGCTAAATGTTTTTGAAATTTTAATGAGTTTATGATGTTATAGACTTATAGAATAATAATAATAAAAAAAAAAAACGAACTTACTTTTAAAGTTATAATCTATTTATAATTCTCTTTTGCGTAACAAAGGGGGGGGGGGGGAAGGCTGTATTTGTATATGCGGATTGGCAACATCAGTTTACGTATTGGAATAGACGGTTGCTAAATGGTTGAATAGAAATTAAAAAATTTCATGGTGTCAGTGGATTTCAAACATAAAAGAGACGGAATGTTCCGAGAACAAATAAAAACGTAGATGAAAATAAGTTGTAATGCGAAAAATATCATTGATGTACCCTAGATTGCACTGGAAGTGTTTTTGCTATTGAAGAACATGATATAGGTTCTACGCAGGAATTTGGTTTTTCTTGTGGATCCCATTTCTGGGAAAAGAAAATCTCATTGAAATATAGGAAATGTGCGAATGAATACAATGAAGCTAAACTTTTGTGTTTTTCCACTGATTGCGAAATGAAACTTGGGGGTTGGCGATCATCAGCGAGCAAGGGGAGGAGCTCTTAGTTTACACAAAAAGACAAATTGCAAAATTTGGGCAATCTCGTTTGGCTACAGAACTTATGATTAGTAAAAATTATCTGACATTTCAAGAGGGTTTTTTTATAAAAAATTACAAAAAAAAAAAAGCGACGATATATGTTATAGTTAATATAACAGTTTTATTATAAAAAGTAATGCTTAAGGCTTTAGAAGTATTCAATATAAGTAGAAAAAGTGTACAATACTTAAAAAGTGAATTTTAGCATGAAGATAAAATCAAATTTAAAAAAAAATATTCTTATTCGAATTTCGAAAATCAAATATCAAATTTACCGAAAAATAATATGTGTGCTTCTTTTTTTATATTCCCTTTGACAGTCGTCTATAATATGCATCAAATTTCCTTCAAGAAAGGTCAATGGAAAATCTTTCTTTCAAAGCTCTGAACCATACACTTTATTACTGAATTATTCAATCTCTTCAAAACGAGCTGAAAAAAACCGAGTCAAGAGAAAACGTTTCCTCTTTATAAAAGATTATTTTTTCATTCGAGTGTTTTTATTCGAGTGCTTTTTTTTTTTTTTTTTTAAAGAAAGATCGAAAGTATTTCGCGCCATTTCTAAAAATTCGATTTCTTCTTCTTCCAGCCACTTTTTTCCCCACTATAAAGAATGCTCACGTGACTTCAAAGTTAATGGTTTGAGCGAAGTTTATCTCATGGTTCTTTAAAATAAAAAAAAAAGAATTCCAGTAGAAGATATTCGAAGATAATTATCTTCAAATGCCCGATTTGATTTTTTTGGGGGAATTTAAAGATATTGGATTTCAGTTGGTGTATGCGCTCAATGAAACTAAACTTATAACTTAAAAACTAACAAGATTTAAAAGTAATGTCGTGTTTTCTCACGTTCGAGATGAAAATGAAAGGAAAGTTGTTGATTAAAAGACCTCCAATTTCAGGGAGGTATTGTTTTAATGAAATCTAACAGCGAATCAGAGTTCGCCAAAATGCTTGAAATCTGCGTGAACACGCATTGAATATCAATTTCATCCTCTAGAATTAACCGCAGGCATGAATTCCCGCATCGGCACATCATGGCTAAATTTTTAAAATAATCCTCCGTTTTATAAAATCAGAGATCATCCTAGCCATTTTTCGAAGAGCGGCGATACTTCCCTGCCATTTTTCTTTAAAAGTAGCGTCCTTTTCTGAAAAATGCAATATTTTCGTCTATTTTCCAACGGAATGCAATTTATAGTTCGAGAGACGACTGCAATTTTTGGACCCCATCGAACATCATTCTGAATTTTTTTTATAGAAATTGGAGAAAAGTGAGTAGATTACGAATCCACTGGTCTGCCGTGGCAAAAATGGCCGAAACTGATCAAAAATCGACTTGGAATGAGTTGAACTAAAATCCAATTGCCAAATATGTCACAACTTGCCAAAAAGATAAACTTTTTCGCCTGGCAACCCTGCATTTTGATTTTCAATGAGAAAAAGCGCAAACGATTTCTGATCTCTGGCTAGGAAAACTTGTATCTTTTAAAAGTAAGCCAAATTGGCAACTTTAGTTACGTCATCAGTGAAGTAATGTTTATTGCCAACTTGGCTCCCTTTTAATAGATGCAAGTAGACAGTCGCCAGATATCTGAACCGTCTGCAACCTTCTTAATTGAAAATTAAAGAGTGAGGGTTACCAAATAAAAAAAAAATGCTCATTATTTGGCAAGATATGGCTCATTTGGCTGTTGGATTTAGTTCAACTTATTAAAAATCGATTTTTGACCAGTTTCGGCCATTTTTGCCACGGCAGACCAGTGGATTCGTAATCTACTCACTTTTCTCTAATTTTTATAAAAAAAATCAGAATGATGTTCGATGGGGTCCAAAAATTGCAGTCCCCTCTCACTCTATTATTAATCCCCCTTCCGAAATCGCCAGTTACGCATGCGCACTTATGTTTAAACGGGCTTTGCACAGACCAGTGACTGACTGAAGCACTGAAGTCATTGACTGGATATTGATACCACGTGCGTAAGTGGATTGTAGGGGGCGTCCTACAATTTACTAATGTAATTTCGAACCTTTCTTAATTAAGTGTATTTCATCGCCTTTTTACCATGCCTTCTTGTATGAAATAGAGACAAAAGGTAACCTCATGCATGAAATCATGGAAAACGTAGGTTAATATTATGTCGTCCACATTTTTTTTTTTTTTTTTTGTGGGATTGTTTAGGAAGTTCAGATCATTTCTCCTATGTCTATCGCTGGCGTTTCTTCGAGGTTTTCGGAATATCGTAAATTGTCAAGTTTTACACATCGATATAGATAAATAACTGGATAGACTGCTCCATTGTCAATGCAAAGAGAAAAACTCGCCGGGGATTGCGAAGCTGGTGGGAAGATTAACCAATCACAGTTCACTTTTATAGTTGGATGGGAATGCGAAACACCTTGTAAAATGCTAGAGTATATATATTTTTGCACATTATTACTAATTAAGGTCTACTATTGACATTTCTGCTGTGTACAACCCAAAATTTTATTTTCAATCCTCGGCAATCCGTATTTTTTATCTCACCAACTGCATCTGGCAATGGCTTCATTTTCCCAGCGTTAAGCAGTCTATCCAGTTGTTTATTTATATCGATGGTTTTACATCGTCGTCATTTGCGCGATTGTTTTCATAGTGTTGTCGGCTTTTACCGATCGTTTTCGAGGTGTCGCTGTTGTCCACGTTGGTGTCCGATAGTTTCGCGGGACACCAACGTGTCTAATTGGTTAGAATCTAAGGTTTATAACCATTAATTTTGTTTAGTAAGCATTTAAAAAGCATATTTCCGTTCTGATACGCGAAATCGCGATCGTGCATCATTGTTATCGTTGTAGTTATTAGTTTTGTCAAAAAACTTATTTTTTTTTTTTTAACTAAAGCAACTTAATTTAAAAAAATACCCTTTGGATTTTGAAAATACCCCTTAAAATTGAAAGAGGGAGTGATAAATACACTTTGGAAATATTTAACTGGTGAACACTGCAGTGAACTATAACTCTCCTTCAGCTTTCACGCCAGAAAATACAAAATACAACAATGCACCAAGTACTGAAATGATTTCATTAAAAAATAATACTTCCAAACCTCGAAAAATAACTATAATATATGGTAAATGCTTTCGAAAGTGTTTTCGAACCAGGGAACACTATGGGCAAGTGTTCCCTGGTTCCTCCCATGTTAACTAGTTGTATCCTTTTAAAGATTTAAATAATATTGTTACGAATTTCTGTATATTTGTAAATATTTCGTAGCATTAATTATGTAAAAAGATAAATTTATGTACACTTCGCATAAGGCAGTGCAATAGTTCTTTACTTGGCTTCCCTGCAATATGTGTCTTAATGCTTGATAACGAGTTTTACGGAGATAACGCTTGGAAGCAAGTTTTACAAGGAGTAGGCCAGTTAACATTATGATAAAGAAAATCTTGCCAAATAGGCGGGATAAAGCCAAGTTAGCGACTGTTTGGCGACTAATTTTTGTCGGTAAATTTGGCGAGAAATCGCCAAATGTCGTCAAACTTGGTGACCATTTGGCGACATTTTTGGTCTCCATGTACATGTATAGGACTTTTCGACTACGATCTGGAAAGTCCTCCAAATTTCTATCTCTAGAAGATTCACGAAGGATTGACTTTCCTATATAAGCCCGGCCATGAGTCCGTTAGTTGGCTGAGTTGAGTTACTAACAGACTGGTATTACTGAGTTGAGATACTGAGTTAGCTGTCTCAGTGAGCATTCAGAGTAGTTCTAAAGCGAACTGTAATGCATTGTCTTTTGCGGTGATTTTTAGCAGTTGTGAAGCTTTTTTTTTAACTGCTGTTGGAGCTCTATTGTTGTGTAAAGAGCTGTATTGAGTCTTCTAGAACGAGAAGCTCGGAGTTGTAAGAGGATCTGCGAAGAGTTACATCGGAATAAATTTCTGCACATTTTGATCTGCTTTGGCTTCAAATCTTTCGAACCCATCCACGCAACAATATATAATACATTATCTTTTTGGGGCACCACGAAAAAAAGGGCTCCGTTACATGAAAGTTTCGGAGCTATTGGCTTACGCATTGAGGTTTGGTATGTAACATTCCACTTTTTTTCATACACTGATTTTCTGATACTATACGATTCAGTTAATCTAATTAAATAAGATTTTCAATTAAAGTTCACGTGAAAGATAAAAGAATTGAGTGTAATATTTATTACAAATATTTTCATAAAAATTTAGCGATTTTGTATAATTAAATGCTCAGTTAAATACATTTGATTGCGAATGCAGAAGAATAAATAACCGATTTAAAATAATGTAATCAGTATTGCATGTGATTAAAATGAAGTTAGATGCTGCGGTAACTATTGTAAATATTAAAAAAAGTTGCTCCCAAAGCAAAACGATTTATATTTGCCTAATATCTTCTGACTCGCATTAATATTACTTCCAACCAATTAGAAATTATTATAAAACACGCAACAGAAAATGAACGATGGCACTATATCACTCTATTTCAAAAATAATTTTATTTTATTACGCATTTTTAACTTACTACTTTTCGCAAAGCGTTTAAAGTAAATTTCGTTAAGATGTACTCACTTTAAAATATGGGACCAAAATGTCATGTGGGGCAATTCTGATTGGTAAATTATGAAATCAGTTTCCTCTCTGACCAATCATATTGATTCTGCCCAAGATTAAGTCATCAACATGTGCTGCTACTATTTCCAGTTTTTTCTACTCAAATATGCTCTATGACGCTAAAACTTCTTTTTTTAATAATGTTAACATAGAAGTAAATATTTTGAAGAAAGATATCGTTGAATTGGCGATATTTATAAACAAAAATGCAGCCAATTGTCGATATATGTGACATGAAGTGTAATTTATATTTTGATTGAATTGTTAATTATTCTGTCAGTTGAAAATACTGAATGTAATGAAATGATAAAAAAAAATAAAAAAAAAAATTAAAAACAACAGCAAAATAATTTTTAAATAAAAAAATTTGATTTCTTCCAAATTTGCCTAACATAACTAGAATTGTATTCTTCAAAAAATGTTTTACAGTATCTAATTTACATATTTTGCAGCTCTGAAAATCTTAAAGCTAGACAGCACACTCTCATAATTATCCCTCATAATTTCAAAGCTAGCACACTTTTTACAATCCAAAATTAAGCACCTTGTACAATTCGAGAAGACACAACAAAGCGAAACCGCAAAGAACAATTCCCCTTAAAACACATAATTGAATTTCAGCTTGCTTTTAATGAGATTTCATATACACTCCGAAATGTAGGGTTTTTTTTCGCACTGGTGTTCAAGCCGATAGCATCATTATTTGTGTGGTTTTTTTTCCTTGTCCTCGAGGAAGAATATGCTAGGTGGGAAAAAGAATATTAATTGTGCAAAGATCAAAAGTTGAGAAATATTGCTCCTGATTATATTAGCATACTAGATGAGGTGGTGCAGAAGTATGCCTTGATGAGAGAAACGCTGGTGTGTGTGTTTTGTTTGTGTGTGTGTGTGTGTGTGTGTGTGTTTTTTTTTGGAAGCAAGTTTCACGTCTCCCAGATGAATTGGTAGCGTAATTGTATGTGTGTATGTGACTAATAATCAAGGATGTGTAATTTTGTTGATGTTGTGAGAGTAGGGGTTGGGGGGTTGGAGTTGTATTCGCCATCTTTAAAAATTATGTTAGAGTGTGAGGGGAGAGGGGGTGTGCTTTTGAAGAATGGTGGTCCTTGTTGAGAATACGTGGTTGTTTGTAATAGGGATACACCATCACGTTTATTACTTGGTATAATGGACAATTCCCGCATTTTTTAAAAAACGAGTAAAATTAGTTTATATTCATGAAGAATTTCTTTCTGATTCCAGATATTTGAACAAAAGTTCTTTAAAAAAAATTAGTTCTTTTAAATATTAAGGAAAGAAAATGCTCCAAAACCAGTCACTCAACAAAATCTGACACCTCAAAGCTTCCTTCCGTTTCTATGGTTATCGTGAGGTTTCTGCCGAATAGTTGGCGTTGGTAGACCATTACCATATCCCGTACAGGTTGGAGTTATTTACGAGAATCTTACTAAACTGTTAACATTAATTTATAATTTTTTTTTTGACACTGTTTAAATTGCTAACCACTCATTAGAAAATTATGTAATTTGGTATTGAGACTTTTTTTTGGATTCTAAATCGAAATATGGTATAATATTATGGGGTTTCTATTGAACTTTTTAAAGTTTGATTTAGTTTTAATATGTAGATAACCCCTTGTGAGAAAAAAATTATATGCAATTAATAAAGACCTTCCGCAATTTACAATGGTACCTGACTTTTGTTATTTTATCTATTAGAATGCAAGATATAGCAATCGTTCGTATTTTTTTTTTTTTTTTTTTTTTTGACCTTCTGTACCACTTGTCTCTTTCACGGGACTTATTGTTTCTCAATTATATCATTTCAAGGTCAAGCAAAGTCTGAAAGACTTTACATATCCGCCTGAAATATATTCCTCACACATAAATTGTATAAAACCAATTTCACCGGATTAACATATTTTCCCAAGACTGGTAGGAAGCATCAAAACTTTCTTGGTAAAGCATGATCGATAATCTTCTGTCGCCCTTTGAAGTTCCAGTCCCCTAATATAACATTGGGACGACCCAATAAATTGGCGCCTTGCTTTAAACTTTTATTACAAAGAAAGTATTTGAGTAAATGCCGTATCGATTCCTAGTTTATTAGCTCTAATTCATTGCTGGGATATTGATTTAATTAAGTGATTGAAGTCATTTTTCGCGTATATCTCATTTGCATATATTTCAGTTAACGGGTGCATGTCCTTTAAGAGTTATCTGTGAAATATTCCGTCGTTTTATTGTTTTATACGTAAAACTTTGTGATGGGGCAATCGATTTAGTTTGAAGTGTCTTACAACTTTAGCTTTTGAAGGTAATTTTTGAATTAGTGGTGTTTGTTTCATGGAGTAAATTTATCTGCATTTTAGTCTTTCGATTCGTGGTACAAAACTTAAAGTTATACTAAACTTCAATTTAACTAGACATCACTTAGACGGTAGATCGTCACAGTGCTCATAGGTATTTAATCCATTTTGGCGGAGTGAAGACATAATTCTAGCCAAACCTTTTGTTCTCTACAGGGTTGTGGTTTGGCGAACATTATGCTTTCACGCCGCCAAAATGGATTAAATACCTATGAGCACTGTCACGATATACCGTCTAAGTGATGTCTAGTTAAGTTGAGCCGACCAAACGGTATAGTGGTTAGCGTGCTAGCCTCTAGACCACGAGGTTGCGGGTTCCGAGTCCCGTGTTTGACATGGGTGTTTGTAAATGTATGTTGGCTTGTCTAATGACGAAAGTTTCGGCGCATTATAGCCCTCGTGTTGCTGACGGCGCCAGATAATCTGAAAACAACCAACCAACCAACTAGTGAAGTTGAAGTTTAGTATAGACTTCTATTTTTGGTAACAAGTTTTTTTTTTTTTTTTTTTTAAGTCTGGCTTTTTTACTTTTAATTTATCTGTAAAGAATATAGAGTGATTTAAGATAGAAATATATATAAATTGAAATTGAGTGTTCGTGGAGTTTCAGATTTATTTGGCTCAAGGGAAAAACAAGAGCCAAACTGCGCCAAATTGATATTGGGTAATTGAATATTTGTACATATAAAATTGATTGTGTGGATACACTTTCATAAATTAGGCGTTTTTTTTTTTTTTTTTGCCGAAGTAATAATAGTCAAAAATATAGCCAAAGTGGAAATTTTTGTTAAATTAATAAAAATATGTTTAATGTGTTTGCTTTTTTGTTATTTATTCAATTTATATACTTTTTAAAAAAATTGCTTTCGTCAAACTGTATATTTATAATCATTTTCTTTTATTTTTAGGTGAGTGATACTGTTCCTACATATTAATATTGTGTAACGGGTGAGTTTTTTGTACTTAGTTTTCTATATCTTAAAATCAGAAGTCTAGATCTTGTAATGATATCTTTTACCGAAGTATAGACCGCTTGTAGCAAAATATTAGACAGTTTTTGTCCAACTGCAAAAAAAAAAAAAAATTTAAACAATAATTCTCGATAGAATTATGAATCAAAATAATGCTTTATTTGGCAATAACTATTTTTCGTCAACATCTATTTCCGACTATTAAAATATTCTTATTCAAACGGAACAAAGCTTTTTGCAATCTCCGATTTCAAACGTGAGTCGACATGACAGTGATTGTGTCAGTTTGTATCTTTTATTCCGTCAGAGTCCACATTAAAAATCTTTTCCATTCCGAACTCAAATGTTAAACTACTTCCCCCTTGAAAGACCTCCCGGAAGGCATCCCTTCCTTCAATCGGATTCTACTGTAACTGTCCTTCCTCAGTAGAATTTCGGCGTAGCTTTCACGCAAAGGAAAATCCAATCAAACGATTCAAGGCTAACCTAACTTTTCTTCTTTTTTTTTTTTCTTCTTATTTTTTAACTTTCAAACTCGATCCAAAACAGTTACGGGTACGAAATCATCTCCTCACTCAAACCAAAACAAATATATTCCCACGAACAAATTCATTCGGAAACCTAAACAAGCGGAAACTTTTCCAATTAAACTCCAAGCCACACTGGACGGAGGATCGGGGAGAAGGGTAGGGTGGGGGGGGGTTGAGATTTAAGGGTATTTGAGAATTCTTTTAGAAGAAGAAGGGGGGGGGGGGGAGGTCGGAATTATTTTTTAATGTTTCAAATTCCATCCCACTCAGGAAAATGCCCCTCCGGTCCAACGGCTACCCGCAGTCATTAATTAAACTCTGCTAGTTCTGAGTCCGGGATGATTTGTTTTCAGGAGGAGGAGGGGACACAAATTTAATTAAAAGTGAAAGAGTGGGGCTGTTTCTTTTTTTTTTTTCGGGAGTGGCAATAGGGAGGGAGACGTCCCGCGTTTAATTATTGCTGTCCCGCGCAGTGATGGAAGTGCCATACGATATATATAGCTGAAACTGGTACTATGTGTCAGATTTTTGTTGGGATTGAATTCTGCTGTCATGTTAAGGATAATTGTGCTGTATGTTATTTTTATCCCTTTCTACCCAGCTGTTGCATGATTAAAACGTATCTATGAGAAGTAGTTTAATTCAATGTTTATATACCAAAAATAGTTGTTATGAATTTAAGGTTTTGCATTTTTACCGTTTCCTGGAAATCTCTTGGGACAATATAAACCCATCATACAGTCAACTGAGACAATATATACTAATCATACAGTCGACTGGGACTATATATACTAATCATACAGTCGACTGGGACAATATATACGAATCATACAGTTGACTGGGACAATATATACCAATCATACAGTCGACTAAGACATTATATACTAATCATGCAGTCGACTAGGGCAGTATATACTAATCATACAGTCGACTGGGACAATATATACCAATCATACAGTCGACTGGGACAATATATACCAATCATACAATCGACTAAGACATTATATACTAATCATGCAGTCGACTAGGGCAGTATATATTAATCATACAGTCGACTGGGACAATATATACCAATCATACAGTCGACTGGGACAATATATACCAATCATACAATCGACTAAGACATTATATACTAATCATGCAGTCGACTAGGGCAGTATATACTAATCATACAGTCGACTGGGACAATATATACCAATCATACAATAGACTAAGACATTATATACCAAAAAAAACAATCGACTGGGACAATATATACTAATCATACAGTCGACTGGGACAATATATACCAATCATACAATCGACTAAGACATTATATACTAATCATGCAGTCGACTAGGGCAGTATATACTAATCATACAGTCGACTGGGACAATATATACCAATCATACAGTCGACTGGGACAATATATACCAATAATACAATCAACTAAGACATTATATACTAATCATACAGTCGACTGGGACAATATATACCAATCATACAATCGACTAAGACATTATATACTAATCATGCAGTCGACTAGGGCAGTATATACTAATCATACAGTCGACTGGGACAATATATACTAATCATACAGTCGACTGGGACAATATATACCAATCATACAGTTGACTGGGACAATATATACCAATAATACAATCAACTAAGACATTATATACTAATCATGCAGTCGACTGGGACAATATATACCAATCATATAGTCAACTGGGACAATATGTACCAATCAAACAGTCGACTGGGACAACGTATACAAATTGACTAGTTGAACGAACATGAGTTGTTGATAAAGTACATATGTGTCCAACGAAGAAAAGATGTGGCACTTGCTCTAAAATCTTTTGTCTGATAACTCCCCGCTCTTAATTTTCAGTGAGGAATTTACGATTTTACATATCCTTCACCAAATATTTGCTTCTTTTAAAGATCACTTAGTTGTCAAGTTTGCTAATTTATGTGGGATTTCCCCCCGACTTGAGCACTTCGGATCGTATTGGTTAGGAGCAGTACTACGTCACTGCGTGACGTTGCTGCTTCCTGCCAGCCGTTTTATTTGAATTTCATTCCACGCTATGTAACTAAATTTGTAAGACGTATTTGTAAGAGCTCTTCGGAGCGATGTACCGTTCAACAATAGCTTTTTTTAAAATTCCTCTAGACACCGTTAAATAAACTATGTTCATGTTAAAAAGAAGATTTTATTTCAAACTCAGCATCCCTACAAATTGGGCGTTCGGCCGCGATTGATTTATTTTCCCGCGATTGATTTATTTCTCAAGATTTGCTTTTCGAATGTAACAGATCAACAAATCTGCATCAAACTGAAAAGCTGCTTTCACCTGAAGTTTTTTTTTAATTCCGAAGTGTCCAATGTTCACGGTGCTCCAACCAGAAGTGTGCCTCTTCCAAACCGATTCTTAGTGCTCCAACGACGTAATTTTTGTTCAGAACTGTCCAGTCAAGCCTATAGTTCTCGAAAGGACTTAAATTTCAGTGACCAGTTCCTGTTTGGACATTAAATTCAAGTGAACAGTTCCTGTTTGGACTTGAAATCCCCTGTCCAGTTCTTGTTCGGACGTGAAGTGACTGCTGGAAGACGTTTTGAATTGCAGCGGAAATCGGAGTTCCAGATAAGCCATTTACAACTTTATTCAAAATATTTTATATTAATTTTAGTGATCATTAAGAATTTTAATATTTAGTTGAAACAATACTTTAATATTATTTTGTCACTAAGTAATTATTTTTTGGAATGTGTTCTTTAAAATTGTTTCGTTTTAAAATACGTTATGTATTAACGATTTCGAAATAGAGAAAGCAAAAAAAAAAAAAAAAAGTTGATCATTCTGTTTCGAGTATTTAAAATAGACAGGAAGTACCAGCTGCATTTGCCATTTGATTTTTTATCTTTTCTTTTTAGGGTTGCTGAATAAAAAAAAATATTGTGTTGTCTTATTTTTTTCCCCTAATCATATGGCCTCTGCAACTGAAGTTTTATTTATTTTTTGTTGAACTAGTTTGGAATTATGTTTTTCAGAAAAGAGTTTTTGGAAAGATATTTTCTTTAATGTTACATGTAAATGATAAATTGGTGGAATCATTGTGGTATTGTTTATATTTTGATAGGATTGTTTCGTGTATCCGGTATCAAATAATAGCAGTTGTTGTTATGCCACATTATAAAAGATAGAGTTTAATTGATTTGTGAAATTCTGGTGGTAATATTTCTTTAGTATGCTTTTTACTGTCGTCGAGCAGTATTAACTTGAATGTTAAGGTATTTTTAAAGCATAAGCCAAAAGGTTGTTTAAGAAATATTGGGTGTAGTTTTTTTTAAGAAAAGAAAACTATTTAGAATTTCTAGAAATCTGTATTTACAGTCGTAAAATAGAGTTTGATTAATTTGTGAAATTCTGGTGGTAATATTTCTTTAGTATGCTTTTTACTGTCGTCGAGCAGTTTTAACTTGAATGTTAAGGTATTTTTAAAGCATAAGCCAAAAGGTTGTTTAAGAAATATTGGGTGTAGTTTTTTTTAAGAAAAGAAAACTTTAGAATTTCTGTGAATTTGATTTAGCTACTCATTGGGAGTTAGTTTAAAATATATTTTTTAGAAAATTGAAGTTGCTATGCAATCAATTGTGGTTTGATAAATTGTATTTTGCAGTATAATTTATGTGTGTAATGATTTGTATAAGAATTGCTATATTAATTTTTATTAGACAGTATTATTGACAAGGTCTTATTTAATGGTAAAGATTAATTAGTGGGTATAGATTGTTCTCTGCTGTTTTGAATGGGGAAATAATTGAATACAGTTAAGGATTCTAATTAAAATTCCCTGGAACCGTCAGTAAGCTGAGGAAAGTTCCTTGTAACGGTTCATTCTTATTTAAAGTTTAAACCCACGTGAAATATAGTTGAAAATTATTAAAACGTTAATATTTTCGCATTGTTTTTGTTCGAAAGTTATCATGTCCTATTTAAGTAAGGGTCGTAAGACTGACTTAGTTGAGGTCGCTGAGGAGTTGGGTTTGACTCCGGCTGATGGAAGTAAGGTAGCAGATATCAGAAAACTGATTTTAGAAAGTGATGGCTATGATGAAGAAACGACGCGTATAATTTTGAATCGAATCATCGAAGAGAGGACGGAGCAAGAGGTACGAACCCGAGAACGTGAAGAGAGGGAAACTCGACTTGAGATGCAACGCTTGGAGGTTCAGCGCATGCAACTGCAGACTGCTGCTGTGGTTTCAAGACGAAGTGAAGAAACTCAACAAAGGATCCCGCTTGCTCAGATAACACCTAAATTCGATGAGAAAAAAGACGAAATGGGGTTGTTCCTTGTCAACTTTGAAAGACGCGCAGAAATGGCTAGAGTTCCTAAGGAAGATTGGGTTGCCTACCTACTTCATGTGATGCCATCAGATATCTCGAACATGCTTGCTCGAGAGTCGGTTGAAAATGCAAACAATTTTGATTATGTCAAAGAGTTAATTTTGAAGAAATACAAATTAACCTCTGAAAAATTGAAGAACTTGTTTTATCGACATGTCAAAGGTCCAGATAAGACATGGAGGAGCTACGCACATGAGCTGAGCTGCTATTTTAAAGAATGGATAGCTGATTTAAAAGTCAACTCTTTTGAAGACTTAGTGGACTTGCTCATCACTGAACAGTTGAAATTTAGAGCTCCAGAAGACATAAAAGAACACTTTTTCAAAGAATGGTTAAATCTGAAAAAGCCAGACGATCTCGCTGAAATGTTCGATGAATTTGAAAGTTTGAAGGAGAGTCTCACAAAGAGAAATTTTCATGGGAAACCTTACAGAAAATTTAGTGAAAATTGCACTAGTCAAGAGCATTCAGGCTACAAGGGATTGAGGCATGTTAAGTCTGAAACTGAAGACAACAGACCAATGTCTGGTCAACGCAAGTTTCACGGACAGAAGAAGCTCCTTTGCTTTGAATGTGGTTCTCCAGAACATCTGCGTAATTCATGTCCTAAAGTCGTTCGAGACAAGAACAATAAGCCTGAGAAAGATCGTGAAAAAACTTCTGAAACACACCTGGTGCAAGTTGCCGTAGGATCAAATGAACCCAAAGATTATCCGGATGTCGATCTTAATAAATTTGTGAAGAAAATCAAATTGGGTGAAGTAACCGCTACAGCACTTCTAGACACAGGCAGTACACGTAATATCTTACGAGATGACATCTACAGAAAAATTAAGCCCCTTCCTTTACTGTCGAAAAATACATCTGTTTTGACCGGCCTAGGCAAAGGTCTAGTTAGAACCATGGGATCGTTCCAGCAAGTAGTCGACATTGACGGACACGTGTGCCGACTTAACTTTCAAGTTATCCCTGTTGAGGATTTCAATTTTGAAGCCATCATTGGGTCAGCATTTTTAGCTCATGATCCCTGTCCTTTTCATGAGAAGACTGAAACTCTCTTGGATGAGTCAGCTGAATGGATATTCTTAACAGAAGATGGAACAGCGAATGAGTTGGATCTTAATCATATCAAGGAAGCAAATCTTCGTCGAAGTGTAACAGACCTTGTAACCTCCTACCAACCGAAGAAAACAAAGTTCACTGATATTTCAATGAAAATCATTTTGGCAGATGAAATACCAGTTTACCAAAGAGCCCGTCGACTGTCGTTTTCTGAACGACAAGAAGTCAACAAGCAAATAGACGAGTGGTTGAAGGATGGAATTGTTCGTCCCAGTTCATCAGATTATGCAAGTCCTGTGGTACTTGTCAGGAAGAAAGATCTCACAACACGAATCTGCGTGGATTACAGACAATTAAATCGCAAGCTAGTTAAAGATAGATTTCCGTTGCCCTTGATTGAAGACGTTCTTGACCGATTGCAAGATGCCAGAGTGTTCAGCACCTTAGACTTGAAGAATGGATTTTTCCATGTGCCAGTTGAAGAAAACAGTCGCAAGTACACATCATTCATTGTTCCGGATGGACAGTATGAATTTTTAAAAGTTCCTTTTGGACTCAGTACAAGTCCAAGTGTATTCCAGAGATATGTGTACAATGTATTCAGAGATCTAATGAAAGAAGGCGTTATTGTTATTTATATGGATGATTTGATAATTCCATCAAACGATGAAGCAGAAGGTGTAGAGAAATTGAAAATTGTTCTTCAAAGAGCATCCGAATATGGACTGGAAATAAAGACAAAAAAATGTCAGTTTTTAAAGCACTCAGTAGAATTTCTGGGTCACATTGTTGAAAATGGAACAGTTCGTCCATCGAGTGAGAAGACACTCGCCGTTAAAAAATTTCCTATTCCAAGAAATGTTAAGCAAGTACAAAGTTTCCTTGGCCTCACAGGTTACTTCAGGAAGTTTATTCAAGGGTATTCGAAGATCGCAAAACCACTTAGTGATCTCCTTCGAAAGAACTGTCCATTTGTGTTCGGGTATGAGCAAAAGGATGCCTACGAGAAACTTAAATCCCTTCTCGCCACAAGCCCCGTTTTACATCTATTCAAGCCAAGTCGAAAAACTGAACTGCACACTGACGCCAGCAAAGAAGGTTTTGGTGCCGTACTTTTTCAGGAGTCTGACGACGGACAATTACATCCCGTCCATTTCATGTCTAAAAAAACCAGTCCAGCGGAAGAGAAATATAGCAGTTATGAATTGGAGGTTCTCGCAATTGTAGAAGCCTTAAAAAAGCTGCGAGTGTATCTGATGGGAAACAAATTTAAAATCGTGACAGACTGCTCTGCTTTTCAGATGACAATGAACAAAAAAGATCTAGTAACCAGGATTGCAAGGTGGGCTCTACTTTTAGAAGAATTCGATTACGAGATAGTTCATAGACCAGGGCAAAGAATGAAACATGTTGATGCCTTGAGTAGAAATCCAGTGATGATTATTGATGAAACTGTAACTGCAAGATTGAAAGTTGCTCAATGCAAAGATGAGTACATAACAACACTGAAATCATTAGTAAAAGAGGACAGCCACCAAGAATATTTCTTGAAGAATGACATTTTGTATAAATACGAAAATGGTCGAGAATTAATGGTAGCACCAAAAGGGATGCAGACTGAATTGATTAAATCAGCCCACGAAAAAGGACATTTTTCAGTTGCGAAAACAAAAGAAATTGCAAAACGAGACTTCTTCATTCCTGATCTTCATTCCCAGACAGAAACAGTGGTTGCCAATTGCATACCGTGTATCTTGGCAAATAAGAAAAGCTGCAAGAAAGAAGGAATGTTGCATCCGATTCCCAAAGAAGATTCGCCTTTGCATACTTATCATGTGGATTTTATTGGACCGATGACTTCCACGAACAAACAGTATCAGCATATACTAACTGTAGTGGATGCTTTCACCAAGTTCGTTTGGCTCTATCCTGTAAAGTCGGTATCAGCTGAAGATGCATTGGAAAAGATTAAACTCCAGCAAAAAACCTTTGGTAATCCCGTTCGCATTATTTCTGACAGAGGTTCCGCTTTCACATCAAATGCATTTAAAGAATATTGTGATACTGAAGGTATTCAGCATCTACAAATTACAACTGGAGTGCCTCGTGGAAATGGTCAAGTTGAGAGAATCCATAGAACATTAATACCCGTCTTAGCTAAACTAGCTCTCGATGAACCGACAAAATGGTTCAAGTATGTCTCAAGAGTACAGAGAGTTTTAAACAGTTCAGTTAGTAGAAGCACCAAATACACTCCATTTGAATTGTTAACTGGTATTAAAATGAGGAACAAAGAAGATCTCATTGTAAAAGAAATTTTAACCGAAGAAATGATGGATTACTATAATAACCAAAGGAATCAACTCAGAAGAGAAGCCAAAGAAAACATCCTTAAAATCCAAGATGAAAATAAAAAACAGCATGATAGAAAATGCAAAAAGGCTACTACGTATAAACTGGGTGATTTAGTAGCTATCCAAAGAACTCAATTTGGTACAGGACTGAAGCTAAGACCCAAATTCTTCGGCCCATACGAAGTCACCAAAGTTAATGGTAGGGACAGATACGAGGTAGCTAAAATAGGGAATCATGCAGGTCCAAATCAAACCACCTCTTCAGCTGACCTCATGAAACCATTTGGGTAGCCCCTTCTAATAAAAAAAATTTTTTTTTCATCATAAGTATAATTGTGTTTGTGTATTTGTATATTCTAATAATGTGTTCATATTCATAACGATATTTAAAATGCACAATTTAATGTTCAATTGTATAATTACTATAAAATTATGTGTGTTTGTAAACGATTCGCAGTGCTCTTGATAAATATTTTAATTTTTTTTTAAGTTTTAAGTACGCCGCTGTGGTCAGCGACATGTCAGGACGGCCGATTTGTGGGATTTCCCCCCGACTTGAGCACTTCGGATCGTATTGGTTAGGAGCAGTACTACGTCACTGCGTGACGTTGCTGCTTCCTGCCAGCCGTTTTATTTGAATTTCATTCCACGCTATGTAACTAAATTTGTAAGACGTATTTGTAAGAGCTCTTCGGAGCGATGTACCGTTCAACAATAGCTTTTTTTAAAATTCCTCTAGACACCGTTAAATAAACTATGTTCATGTTAAAAAGAAGATTTTATTTCAAACTCAGCATCCCTACATTTATGTCACTGATAACGTTCTGTTGATTGAAAACTCGGCACAGTTTTAATTGAAGCAATGTCGAGTCTCTAGCGGAGTAAAATCTTATTTTCCCAACCTTATTGAAAAGAGAGGTGGACTACCGGAGAAGAAAAGATGCTCTCAAGTCGGAAAGTTATGACATATTTAGCTACCACTCCCAACTCCTTTGATCCATTCTTTCGGACAATTCCACCCATTATTCCAATTGAGATCAGTACATTTTTAATCTTTCTCTACATTCTATAAGAAATCCAAAAGGATGCTCGATGCTATACCAAAAAGTGCAGCCACATTTCTGGCCATAAGTTTATCTTGCCTACATTCGCAACCAATCAAACCACTTAAACTTCGTTACATATATATGTTTTACTACCAAATAAGGTTAGTAGTCCTTAGAACTAAATACTTTATTTCACATCTTGAGTAATTTCACTTAATTTTATACGTGAAAATCCAGGACATACGGCTAGTTTTAAATAGAAAGAACTAACCTGTGAGAACAAAGTTTGTGCTGTGGATACACTATATGGGTTGTCAACGTTCATGTGTGATTGCAACTTATTTTAGTGACCTCAGATCGAGTTTTCATTGGGTTTAGCTAGAGAGACTATATGGGAGAGTGACGACAAGGATCTACGCGGTGATTGGTAGCCAGTCGAGAATGACCACCTGAGGGGGTTTTCAGTTTTCACTCCATTGCAAATACATAAAGCGACGAAGAAGGTGGTTTTAAATCCCAAGTATCGCTAATATAAAATTACTTAAATACTATTTTTTGAATAGATTTCAATGTAGAAATGTCTAATGTATGAATATATCGAAATATTTTTGTATATTTGTTGCAATTCTTTTAATTGGAAACATTTATCTCGGACACCGGCTGTTTAGCGAACTTTGGCTCATATTGGCAACGTAAATGGCACCACGAACCATATGGATTCATTCCAGCAAATACGTTTAGTTACCTTTAAAATTCATATATTTAATAATGAAGATACTTATGTTTATATCGGGAATTTTTAGTATTTCTAATTCAGATTTTTTTTTTATAACAGCTTATTTTAAATAGGATTAACATGATAAATTAAAAATAATATCTGTTACTTTGATAAAAATAATTTACAGCAAAACTTAGTTTAGTAGCAACAGAAAAGTTAATAAACTTTTTTATAATTATACAATTACAATTGTAAAATTACTTTTTTAATATATAAGAAACTGCTATTGGTAATACAATATTAAGTTTCTTTTTTTTTTAAATACACTGCAAAAATGTAAAAGTAAATTAGACACAGAAAGCTGCATTCTTCCTTTATTAAAATTATTTTTAATATCTGCTTAAATTTATGTGAACCTATAATACTTAATCTGCATTTACTTAAATTATGTAATAATTAAGAAGTATCAAAAAATTATGTTGAAAGAAAATTTCATAATGTAAAATAGGATAGTTAATTATATCCTTAAGAAATGTATATATTTATAAATAATTTTGAAATGAAATAAAAGTTTATTAGTGAATACATCTTTTGCTTTGATAAAAATAAATTTCAGTAAAATTTAGTTTAGTAGCAACAGAAAAGTTAATAATAACACTTTTTAATAATTGTGCTAATTAATATGGATTACGATTGCAAAATTACTTTTTTAATATACAAGAAACTGCTAATGGTAATACAATATTAAGTTTCTTTTTTTAAAATACACTGCAAAAATGTAAAAGTAAATTAGACACAAAGCTGCGTTCTTCCTATTTTAAAATTATTTTTATAGCAAAAATAATCTGCTTAAATTTATGTGAACTTATAATACATAATCTGCTTTTATTTAAATTATGTAATAACTAAAGAGTATAATAAAATTATATTGAAAGAAAATATAATGTAAAATAATATAGTTCATAATATTCGTAAGAATCCTACAGCTGTAACATACATTGCGTAAATCATTTTTCGAGCGATATCCCGCCAATTCTTACAGCAAGTTTCCGTATAGCAACCCTAACGAAACAAGTTGGACATTTTGGGACTTCTGGCGCATACGCACTCTCTATTATGCGGTGTCTTGTCGCCACTCTCCCCATATAGTCACTCTAGGTTTAGCCTCAACGAAGAAAGATCCCATGCCATTCATGGGGTCTGGGACTTAAAATTAGAAAATCTTTATTTTTAGATTTTTTTCTGAAATTTTTTATGCAGTAATGTACGATACTTTGATACGTAACGAATTATTTTAAATTTTCAAATAGTTTTTTTTTTTTAATTAAAAAACTTCAAAATTTTGATATTTCCTAAATTTGATATATCTAAAAAAAATTTTTTAAAAAAATCACTTCATTTTTTTGCATAAAATTACATCTTATAATTCATATAAGAAATTTTCTTCGTGATTTTTAATAAAGTAATTAGAAAAAATCAAAAAGAAAAAAAAAAGTATTTTGTGCAAAAACTGTATAAAATCCATAGTATGCTAAGCTCCGCGCATTTTTTAAAAAAAAAGTTAAATAATAAAACATAATTCCTGAAAACAAATTAAAGAAATATATATGAAAAAATCATTGTGGAAAATTTCATAGATTTATAACGAGTAGTTTTTAAATTATATCAATTTAAACTCAAAAAAGGGACAAAAAGCCATCACCGAGAAAAACAGTTTTTAAGTTTCAAGATAGCATGTCTTTGATACACTTGTTATGTAAAAAAAACTTAAATATGTCAAGTTCTACTAATGATAGAAGCAAAATTTAAATGCCAATTTATTTAAAAATATATGTATTATTTTTTACTGTAATAAATTTTTTTTTTTTTTAGAATTTTTAAAATTTTTAATCCCAGACCCCCTTAATTTTTTTCTTCACCCAAAATTTGTTGTCAATGACAATGTATTCGATCGAGTCTTATCTACCAAGTTTAAACTTGATTGGACGACAGCAGGAGGATTAATTTGCAACTAGAAGATTTTTAACAGACGAACAAAATCAAAGGATTTAAAAAATAATTGTACTTTTCACATCGTACTTATCACATCGAGATCTGATGTAGCTCACGTACAGTTAAAAAAATCTATATAAATAAAACTGACTTTCTGTCACACGGATTTGGAGACCGTTTCACGTAAAAAAATACCTAACGGATTAGGATGAAATTTGGTATATCGCTTAATTAAACGACCAGGAGTAAAATAGGCGATATATTTTTAATTTTAATTGAGTTTTAAAATTTCCGAAATAATTTTTTTTTTTTGTGTTTTTAAGCAGACACAATTTAGTATTTCCTGAATGGCAACTGAATGACAATCTTCGTTTGGTTTGTTTTGAAAATCGCAAATGATATTCTACATTCACAATGCCTAGAAAAAAACGCCTATCATTAAGCAAAATCGACAAAAAAGTTTTTCAAAAACGTTTAAAGAGGAACGAATTACAAAATGACAACCAAGCAGCTTCGACTTCGCGGCAGCCGGACATTTCCGTGGAGGACAGATTAGCGTCGCAACGGCGACGCCAGGAGTCTGTAAGGAGTAGAGAAACATCAGAGAGGCGTGCCGTTCGTTTAGAAGCCGATCGGCTAAGACATGCCGAACTAAACGAACAAAGAATGAATTTACAATGGGGTGATAAACTTTTATATTACTTTTATTTAGTACCAAAAACTGAGTTTATCCGTCAACGACGGGCCACGCAGCTAGTAAAAAATAAATAATAATCTATCGTCGAAGAATTAAAATTTAGTCTCACTGGTGAAGAATAAATACATAAAAAAAATCGTTTGATTTTATCCGTACATATCGAAAGCCTAATGAAAATAATTATAAATATCAACCTTCTAAGTAAACTGAAAACAGTTCTTTAGCAACATAACTTTTTTTTTATATGACTAATTTTAAACAAAGTATATTCTGCGCGCCTAATGAGATCTTCAAATAAATTAAACCCTTTGTAACGCGTAGAAAATTCTATTTAAAGTGTGATAATTCCAAAAATTAGAAGAGAAAAAAACATTCAAAAGCTTAAAAAAAAAAAAAAAAAAAAAAACAAGGTTAAATTCTAAAAGTTGTCGTGTTTCTAGAAGTCTGTATATTCTCACTTATTGTGGAAAACAATTAAGAGTTTCGAATTCAGAGGAAAGAAAAAAAAAATGCGAAAACTGCGTTATTTTTTTTTACACAGCTTGTCACGAGATTAAAGTACTGAATAATTAACAGGTGTTTGTTTGCTCTTTCGTCTTAAGAAAATAAGCGCTTTGTAAAAAAAAAAAAAAAAAATGTTAGTGCGAACAACTTCTTAGATTACTAATTATGCACGTTAACCTTTTGCATTTTCTTTCTGGAACTGTTTTTCTTGGGATTAAATAAAAATATGTTTATTTTACTTACCAGCTATTCTTTAAGCAATACAGAAATAGTGTTTAGCGATTAGATTTAATTCTGAATATCAGAATTCGTAATATTTGTTTATAAATTATAAATTTTTTCTGCTCAACTATCTTGTGTAATTTCTAGACGGTGTTTTTTGTGACGATTTATTTTTCCCGCTATATGCAAATTCCAAAATTAATAAAATGATATGCTAATTTAAAGGCTAAAATCTAGCTTGTAACGAATAGTGTATTTGCACATTATTTGGTGTATGAAAAAATCAAAGTTAAACATCATAAATATTCCAGAGAATTTTGGAAGTTGTGATAGTATACAGTAGATGGCAGCACTTTAGAAAGGAGAAAACCGCAGTTTAAGCATGTTGAAGAAACCCATGGAATCTGATATTATTTAGAAAAATAATACGTTTTATGTGCATCCAATAAAGTAATTCCACTAAGCAATTCTATCTCAGGCTTAAAAGAATGTGACACAGCGTGAAATTATTCCATTGACTGAAGAATTCCATGACTTGAATTATTCTATTGAACTTGAAGACGTAAAAAGATCGTCTTCTAGTTCCCTCCCCCACCCCCCTTCTCTACTTTTAAATTTCGTACTTTGTAACGACGTGACAGCATTGCCAAACAAATAAAACCTATAAAATTCGAAATATTAAAAGTGTAGACAATATTAAGCTGTTTGGCGCAATTTTATTTTTATGTTGCCATTAAGAAAATTCAATCGAATATTCCTTTTCCAAAAACATTTTGCTATGAGCCACGAGCAGCGAATATCATATTCAAGTATGATGATATTTGGCGAAAAGTGGGCGTCCGGTTTTAACCGGATGTCCGGCAACCCTAAGGACGTCTCATGTTACTTTTTTTGGCGACCTTCCCCCCATCTTTTGATCTCGGTTCCTATTTCACATATTTCCAAATCCTTATATTTTTCTCCCGTTTTACTTTTCCCTTGTCAACTTCTCCGGTATATTTCCTTTTCCTTTTTTTGCACTGATGGTGGTGAATTTTATGACTATACTATTTTTTTGGTACATTTTTTATATTTCTGGATAGTATGTTATTATATGCGGGATTCTTTTTTTGTCTCTATCTTTTTTTCTCTTTTTTTTTTTTTTTTTTGTATTGGTAAAGTTTACGTTACCAACTTTGCTTTGAGATGAATTTATAAGTTTTTAATGGAATATTATTTTATAATTACATGGATGTGTTTATGTGTGATCAGTGAATGTACCGTAATTGTTTACTTATGCCATTTTAGAAGTATTTTACTGTTAATTACCCAAAATATAAGTTAATAAAATTAATGCATTCGATTACAACAAAATTCCTTTTTTTTTTTTTTTTTTTTTTTTTTTTTTTTTTTTTTTCTTATCTAAGCGTGTTTTTATTAGCATCCTACATTCAAAACGTGGTCTAGAAAATATGTCGGGGTCGTAAATAGTTGAAAATCGAACCATCGTTAACATTAAGTTCTCAAAAATATTGCCAATTTCACCAAATTGGCAGTGTTTTTTCCTTCTTAGTAATAATTATCGCCAAAAATATTGCTAAGTTAGAGTAAGTCTCAAATTTATGCAGTGTAATTAAAAGTTTTGTGATGTTCGACATCCTTAGTTTTGTTTCGTGTTTTTTTTAAAAAATAACTAAAATCATCGAACCTTTAAGAATGTTTCATTTTAGTTTTTACCTTTGTTTCTCAAAACCAAATAATGAATGCTAAATTGGTTCTTGTAAAAGGATTCTTTTTATTTAAAATGTTTCAAAACAATACTTAGTTTCACTTTGGAACACAATACAGAAAATTCTTGTAAAACCTAATTAATAATATAAAAATACTGAACGTTTCTGATTAGTTTCCAAGCTCTATAAATTGTTTTTCACAATACTTAACTTAATTTGGTCTTAATTATTAATTGGAAACATAATATACTGAAAACCACTGAGCTCGTCTCAGTCTATGCATTTAAGACTGCTTTGATAAATTGCTTTTTTTTTGGGGGGGGGGGGATTCTTAAGAATTAATTATTTTATTCTATTGCTGTTTGATATCAGATTCCTTAGGTTTCTTAAATTTGTTTAGATTGTAGTTTTCTCTTTTCTATTGTGTTTTAATCTACTACATACAATTCCAACTTTTTTTCTTTTACTATTTATGATTATTTTAACTTATTATTTCAAATTATAAATTATCTGTACGTCAATGTTTATATATAGGTATAGCCTTTAGTTTGGTACATTTTGTTTTTGCATAGAAGGATAATAAAAAAGAAAAAAGATAATCTCAAATAATAATGATAATAATAATAATAATATGCAAGATTGTTAACTTATCATTAATAGTTTGTTATACACATTTTAATATCTTCAATTCGCATTTAAATTCAGAACTAAAATTTCTTTCTTTGATGATTATTTTTAAATAATCCGTAATACAGGATTGTGAATTAATTACGATGGTGGAAGTATCTTAAAAAATTCTTTTTGAAATTTTAGTTCAGTAGGTTTGATATCGCTCTCGGAAAACATTTTTGATATCTTTAATTCTCAAAGAATAATATGATAGTAAATAAGTTAAATTGAGTAAACTAAAAATATTGTATACATTTGAATGGAAATTTTATTATTTCGTAAATTATTGATAGCAAATTTTTATAAACGTTTCACGCAAACGATTTTTCAATCCTCACACTGTCCAGGAAATATCCTTTAAAAACTTTTTTTTTCCAAAAATCATCTTCTGTAAGAGTTTTAAAATATTACCAAGAAAGCGTACGAAGTGATTACGACATTTATCTCAGAGCAGAATTAAGTGCACTAGAACAAGCAAATAAATTTAAAAAAAAAAAAAAATACTTTTATATTCTTCTTTCCGTTGATGGCAACGGAAACAAATATTTGAAGTTAAAACGGAATTCTAATTCCTAAACTCAAGCGAAAGAAAAAGATAAATTTCTGGTATTCTTTTTTTAGCTATTTACTCTTTGGAACTAGGAATTATACATTCGGTTTGCGTAATTCGAAAATAGGAGTATAATTCTACAAAATTCTTCTGGTTTTCTTATGGCTAATCTTTTGTATAATTTGTTTGTTGCGTTGTTTATGGAACTCAGCTTGGAAACCTACGTTCTTTTAAATCTACATCGTCTTGGGTCGTAATCGTCTACAACGCAGTAATCCAAATCTTAGAATAATCATGGACTGCTTTTCCAAAAGAAATATATGTCATGGATTGTCATTTTTTACCTCTCACTTTATATAAAAACAATTAAGTATAATTTCTATATGAAATCTTTTTTATCGACATTAATAGACTGAATTTCATTTAAATATTTTTGAAATAAGAATTACTCGAGTGGTTATACTGCAGTGAAACATTGTTGCAATGTCTGCATTACAAAGCAGTCAGATTTTCAAAAGGCCTTCTAGGAGGTCTTTCAAAGGGACTTTCTTCGTATTCGAGTCTTGCACGGAAGAAATTACTATCCAAAGTGCTAATATACTTATTACAGAAATACCTAAAAATAAATACCTAATGCTTGTTTCTTACTTTGTAATAGTCGCTAAGTAAGGGCAAATACTTAGATTCCTACTTAACCTTTACGTGCAGGGTTAGAATCCAGGGCTGGGCACGGATGTACGTTATGGTTCGGAATCCACTTTAAGCTGTAGGATTTGGCCTGATTAGCCATTATTGTGTACCAAAATAGGTTGTTGAGTGTACAAACAAACAAAACCTACGTAACTTTCTAAAGCTGCAGAAAGCTGAAATGTAGTAGAACTTTGTTACCATTTTAACTAGAGGGGTTTTTAGTTACACTATAACACTGATCAATCCATTTAAATTTGACATAGAATGGTGCTATTTTTCCGTTTTCATAATTTCATCACTTAATGAAATTGTCAGTTTGGCGACATTTTTGGCAATAATTCTTAAATGTAAAAAAAAATTTTACCAAAATTGCGAATTTGTTATATATACTTTTCGATACTTTTTATACATTATCCTTTCCCTTAATAATCCCTATCTTATCCCCTTAATTCATACATTATCCTTTTTTGCAAGTGAATCAGAAGATAAACAGTCGTTAATGAGCAATGCTCAAGGGAATAGAACTCTTTGTTAATCAATTCGTTTTTCAACTTTTTATACATTATCGGATTTTTACGGGAATTTCGAAGGATGTGATGTTTGGAACAACTCAAGAGGCTAAAAAATTCAACCATAAAAAAATGTATGGTAATTTTAGTGCACTGCTAATTTTTTGCCCGAAATTTTGATTTTATTAAAATCTTAATATTTTTTACTGATAACACTTCTTAAAAATTGCAGCTCTATAATTATTGGTAAAAAAAAAAAAAAATCTAATAGTAACCATTATACTATAAAAATTATAAACTTATTACTAAACTTGAAACTGTAGTAAAACACCATTTGATTTAAATATCTTTGAAAAATTTAAAGGATGAATTTATTATCACTTCTATAAAAATCTAAAGTTTGTCTTCTGTATACTTTTTGGCACTGCCCCCAAATCTGCAACCTTAAAACTACAGAATTGAATAAATCAAGAAAGACGAAGTCTTCAGACAGTTTCAGTTCCAAACATTATCTGTTGCCAGACCCAACATAAAAGAACTGAAAAGTGAAACGTAAAGGTTTACAGTTTTAAAATCCCCTTTGGTGGCATTTTTATGTGTTTATGCATTTTTCTTTCTGCTTTTAAATTTACGTTATACTTAACGCGCTTGTGCGAATGCCAAAAAGGGAAATTTTTCAACTTAACTGTAAATCGCGAGGAATTTTTCGCTTGCAGGTGAAATGTATTTCTTCTTTGTGTCTTAAGAATGATTCTGTGATTTATGGGATTGTAAGAAGGCAATGAATTATGTTCCTTTAGTTGTGTCTTAATTCTTAATAATGTTACTTAAAACCATGATTAATTAATGAAGATAATATCATATGTAAGAGATTGCGATGATTTTGAAATTTAGATACTGTGTTTGAATTTTATTTGTTTCAAAGATACATCTTTAATGAAGGGGACAAATGTGATTTTTTTTTCTTTCTGTAAGCTAAAGCTATGAAAGGAATTCCTAGTAATGATTATTTCCTATACTTGCTATGTTACAATCTTCTAGTCCAGTGCATTTAGAAACTACTTTCTATAAAACTTTGACATTTGGTGAGCAGCAGTGTTCGCCAGTTCAATTTTTCCAAAGGGTATTTTTAACCCCTAACAAAAGTCTTAAGGGGTATTTTTAAAATCCAAAGGCTATTTTTTAAATTGAAACTTTTTTTTTTTTAAATTAAAGCAAAATAAGTTTTTTGACAAAACTAATAACTACAACAATAACAGTGATGCACGATCGTGATTTCGCATATCAAAGCGGCTATATGCTTTTTAAATGCTTGCTAAAACACTTGGTGGTTATAAACCATAAACTAACTCTTAACACTATGCCGTTCGGTGACAACACGTTGGTGTCCCGCGAAACTATCGGGAAAATACTGGCGACACCTCCAAAATCGATCGAGCAAAATATTGGCAATCCTGTTAGTCCGAGAGGCGACTGCAATTTTTGGACCCCATCGAACATCATTCTGAATTTTTTATAGAAATTGGAGAAAAGTTAGTAGATTACGAATCCACTGGTCTGCCTTTGCAAAAATGGCCGAAATTGATCAAAAATCGACTTGGAGTGAGTTGAACTAAAATCTGATTGCCAAATATGTCATTACTTGCCAAAAATAGAACGAACTTTTTCGTCTGGCAACCCACTGTATTTTGATTTTCAATGAGAAAAAACCCAAACGATTTCTGATCTCTGGCTCGGAAAACTTGTATCTCTTAAAAGTAAGCCAAATTAGCGACATTAGTAACGTCACCAGTAACGTAATGGTTATTGCCAACTTGGCTCCCTTTTAATAAATGCATGTAGACCGTCGCCAGACTACTGAATCACCTGCAAACTTCTTAATTGAAAATTAAAGAGTGAGGGTTACCAAATAAAAAAAAAAATGCTCATTATTTGGCAAGTTATGGCGCATTTGGCAATTGGGTTTAGCTCAACTTATTAAAAGGCGATTTTTGACCAGTTTCGTCCATTTTTTCCACGGCAGACCAGTGGATTCGTAATCTACTCACTTTTCTCCAATTTCAATAAAAAATTCAGAATGATGTTCGATGGGGTCCAAAAATTGCAGTCGCCTCTCAGTCTATACGAAAACTATCGTGCCAATGATGGAGAATCCATTACAGTATCCCGAAAATCTCGCAAAAACGCCGGTAATAGACATAGACGAAATGATCAGAACTTCTGGACCTGTCCTCCGCAGCCGAAAGAAAAATACCGATTAGACCTGTGGATGACATAGCGTTAATCTACGTTTTGCATCATGCATGAGGTTACCTTTTTTTGTCTATTTTGTTCAAGAAGGCATGGTGAAGAGCCGGCGAAATACACGTAATTAAGGAACGTACGAAATAGCAATTGGAAATTGTGGGACGCCCCCCTACAATCTACTTGCTAATATTAGCGTGGTATCGGCAGCCATTCGATGACTTCAGTTATGTCACTGGTCTGTGCGAGGCACGTTTGAACATGAATGCGCATGCGTACCTGACGATTTCGAAGGGGGTGATCGGCATATTGAATTCTGTTGAAAAATAAACGAAAATTTTTGCACTTTTTCAGAAAAGGACGCTATTTTAAACGAAATAGGACAGGGAGGTAGCGCCGCCCTTCGAAAAACGGCTAGGAGGATCGTTAATTTAATAAAATGAAGGATTATTTTTAAAAATTTAAGATGCGTGAATTCATGCATGAAGTTAATTCTATGGGGTGACATTGATATTCAATGCGTGTTCAAGCAGATTTCACGCATTTTGGCGAACTCTGGTGAGTAGGTACAAAAATATAATCATATGACATAAATAAAAAACTCGAAAACAGCGTCCAATATAGTTAATTTCATAATTCCAATCCATACGCCAATGCATATGCAGTGGCGGTTTTGTCTTTGGATATTTTAATGTTTATTTGTAACAGATAGTCATTAAATGAAAACAATTTATGTCATTTTATTAAGTAATATTTTTCGTATTTACTCTCCAAATTTCAAGGCTTTGTACAAAGTAGTTTCTAAATGCACTGGGCTAGAAGACTGTAACATAGCGAGTATAGAGGGTTAATTCTTAATAGGACTTCCCCTTAAAAGAAAGACTTCTTTTGAAGTTTACCAGAGATAGCTGTTGTATTAATCTTTTGAGAAATATGAGATTTCTTAGGTTTCCTTAACATGCTAAAAATAGTTTTCTTTTCTATAGTGCTGCCATCTACTGTACACTATCACAACTACCAAAATTTGTTTTTATTATTTCTGATTTTGTAACTCCTTTTTCACAATATGCAGTTGTGAATAAACTATTTATAAGAAGCAAAGGTATTAGATTTTAAATGGGTACATCATTTGTTAATTTACTTATTGCATACAGGAAGAAAAAAATCATCTTAAGAATAACACCGTCCAAAAGTAATATATAAGACGTTACTTTATTTTTTAAAAACTTTTTTAGCGTTTTATTGGCCAACTTTATATAAGGCCTATTTGACCCCCTTGCCGTCATCCAATAGTTCTGAAACTTGGCAGATAGATTCGATGTCGAGGACAATGCATTCTATCAAATTTTGGGGCTGTAACTGTCACTAAAAGGTCTCTTTTACGGACTACTAATAAACCAACTTGCTGTCATTCAATCGCGCTAAAATAGTATTTAACCGACCATTGAAGAAACTCTTTCTTGCTGTTAAAATTGATTTTAATAAATAAATAATAAAATTATTAATAAAAAAAAATATTATTAAAAAAAAAAGTAAACTCAGTGGCATAACAGCCACGTGAGGGGGCCTTAGCCTGCTTTGCCCAATCCAGCTTACTTGACCATGAACCCAGGTGTGCCATACAGCAATGTTCCGGTCAGATGGTCAGTCTGACTCGAACCCTCCCCCTCTCCAGTGTTTAGTTCCCAAGCATGCTTGTTGTTTTAATCAGAATAAATGAAAGGTATTTGGATCTGAGGGCCTAAATTCTCGTTCATTTTTAATAAATAAATTTTGAAACGTAGTTTGCCGCACATTTTGCTGATAGAAATGTTTTTGATATTTAAAATTAGATGCAAACACCAAGCACACGCTGCTTACAGAATCGGCGCTGTGTTAATGAATATAAATATTGGCAATGGATATAAAGGATTTATATTAAAAACTTTGTTCTTATGAGTTATATTCTCTTCTTCTCTCTTATGACTTTCATTTATTTTTCTTCAAGCACAATATACTGAAGAAAAAAAAAATCCGTAAAAATGTCAAAAAGTAATTTCTAAACGTTCCTTGTTTCTCTACTTTTCAATACTTCGTATCAGCTGTCTGTAAATCATTCAAAATCAAATTTCATTGTGGATCTTTGGCAAACGAAAGCCAAAAGAAAAAGACAATTGTATGTTTACTGCCATCCGAACATCCTTTATTGACACTAACCATATTTACGCCCGCTTTGAAAGCAGCTCTAAATCAAACATCTTATCATAACCCGAATCGTAAAAATCTCCGCGAGTTCGGAAGTGGGTAAAATACACAGAAATCCTTTTAAGAATTAACTTATAATCAGCTTTTGTGATTGGAAGCTGCTTATTGAAAGACGCCAAGAGGAAATCAAATCACCAATGAGCGCGAATCAGTAACAAAGAAATCACGCGCTTGAAAATAACCACGCGAATGTGAAAGTGGAGTTCTAACAATAAACGAGAACAAGCATTGAAACCACTGAGTTCATACTCTGAGTTATAGGGATAATCACGTGACTTTTCCTGTCCCAAGAGGGAGTCATTTTGGCTCCCCTGTTGGGATTGTAGTGTTTGTGTTTTAAAGAAATCTACAGGTTTATTCCGTTCATAGTGAAGTTTTGCTGACTTGACGTTCTGTAAAGAGAAAAGCCAATGCTTACATAAAATTTTGAAAAACCGCCCATTTCTCTTTCCAACCCTAAAGGGGTATGATCCTAACTATAGATCTATTGAATTTGAAGCGCGAAGTTTTTTCAGTTTTATTTTGTTAGCTAGGTACCAGATAAAAACCGCCGATTTGCGGATTTAACTTATCCAAACTAACAATTTTCAAACCATTTATTATTCCTATAGCAAACCATTATAAAAGCGTAAGGCTTGGGAAAACATTTACGCTTAATTTAAAAGCGTAAACATTTAGGCTGTTGTTAACTGTGACAACTGATACCCAGGTAACGGAAGAGTACCGGTTTTTTTTTTGTTCCCCCCCCCACCCCTTTTTTTTTGGGGGGGGGGGGTTATATGTATGTTGACTAACGGAGATTATCGGAAGCATAATTTCATTTCAAATTTTTGGGTTAATTTTTAACTGCATGGATTTTTATTTTTAATAAATTAAATTTGAAATCTTCCAGGAAATGGGTTCAGCTAATGAGGAAAAAAAAAAAAAAAGGAAAAAATATAAGAACTTTGCATTGTATTTTTACATCACAAAAAAAGCTAAATTTTTCTTGCATAAACTTATCAATTATTAAAACTTATTAAAACTTATCAATATATAAATATTATTCGTTGCTCCTACCTTGTTTCTATCCGAAAAAAAAATTTCCAGTATGTTTTTATTACTTTTTATATAAATAATCGTATCTCGTAACAACCGCCGAAAAGATATTGTACTCAGCCAACAGCGCCCCTAACAATAAAAATTGTTACAGATAATAAAATAAACTGTCAAAGATTCTAGTTGTATTCCGAAACGGTAAAACAATTTTATTAAAATTATAATTAAAAAAAAAAATCGCTATGCAAAGGTTGATATGTAAAGAGATATGAGATTTTAAGGAATGTAGATAATTGGCAACAATATCCATTTAAGGGTTAAAGTAAAGAAATCGAGGTTAGTGGATGGAAGGGTTCATGATCTTAAATTGCAATAATTTGAACCAAAATTAACAGTATAACACTGGCCAATTCAGATATACTTAAGTTTAATGAAAGTTTTCAGAATGAGAAGCAAATATCAACCCATTAATATGTTGCGATGCAAAATGTTTAATAGGACTTGGTACGCTTCAAACTTTTTGTTTTATTTAAGCCTTTAAAATTATAATTTTTACATGCTCGGAAGTAAACTAAGTAAAAACTAACTTTTATTTGAAAAAAAGTTCACATAATGTTCTAAATTTTCAAAATTTTAAATTAAAAAAAAAAATGCATCAAATTTAAAATACAAATCTTCTTTTTCATTTTTCGATACTTTTTTTCCTGATTTATAAAAAAAAAAATGTTTCTAGTAAGGCTTCCTTTTTAGGCATCGGATTTAGAATAAGTAAAATAGTTTTCGAGAAAAACGTTAATTACTGTACCTATATGCAAAAAAAAAGCTTAAAAATGGATATTTTTCAACATTTAAATTTGTAAAAAAAAGTTTTTATTTTATTCAAAAATCCATGCCTATTTTTGCAAATAGATATTAAGAATGACACACAAAAAATGCCAAGTCATTTTATTCATATTTGTTGAAGTTATAGCATTTTGAGAAAGGTGGAAATTTCAAAAATCATGAACTGAGAAAATGCGTTCGAAGCATCTGATGAACAATTGTAGCAATGCTAAATTCTCCGTAAAAATATAGTTTTTTTGCAATTGCAATTATCGGATTGGCTCAAAAACATGCCATAATAAGGAGAAGGTTTCAAAGATTATAAAAATGCAAAAAATAGAAAATGTCTGGTTCTATTATTTTTTGTGAAAACAAGGGGTACTAAGTCCCCTTAAGAAATTAACATGAAACCGCTACTTTTGAGACATTTTCCTTATTGTATTAGGACAAGTTTCAAATTTTGGCGAAATATTTTAATTTGTAAACCCTCACTCTTTTTAAGCCGCGTTAATTATTTCCTTTCGACCGCTTCTTTTAAGTCATAGCGTAATTTCTTGGCCTCTTTTAGAAAATAAATCTTTTCCGTAGCTTATTTTCTAAACGTATAAATTGCGGTAAATATGATTAAACGTTCGGCTGTGGAGATAATGCTGAGAAAAAAAACAAAAAAGCAAATTCGAAAACTGCAGTTTGTGCAACAAAAAAAATCTGTTCTTCTACAACGATGCCTTAAACCATGTAACGAGGCATTCTGTTTCTAAAATTTTACGCATCGCGCTTTTAAATACTCTTTTATCATTTTACACATCTTTTAGGTCTTTTAATACAATTTTTTTTTCTTCTTTTTCTTGAGCTTTTTGAAAAGTTTGCAGGTTCGGCTTTTAAACTTCAAAGGGCATTTTTCTAGATGAAAAAAAAAATAAAAGGAAGAAAACGATTTATGTTCTTTTTCATGAGTTATAAAGAGATTTAACGAGCTGGTCTTAAGTGGAAATTTTGTTTTGATGGCAAAGCAAAATTGCAAGCTTAAGTGCTTTTTTTTTTTAGAATTCTACTAAGGAAAAAAGCATATAGTCCTAAGGTGTCAGAAATGTCATGAAACAGATTTATGAATTTATTTTCGAAATAATGTTTCCTGTTAAACAAACCCTATATTTTTAAAAATAACTGTTTATTGTTTACACTTTTAGATGTAGTGTGTTAATACTTTCAGGTTGGTATAAACATTTTCAAAAGTATACAGTCACTAGGGCCCTAGGCTAACATTTTTTTAAATTTCTTATATTAATTTCGATTCTGTGCGTATGTGCGTGCTGGGAAAAGCTGCAGAGACCTGATTCACTCACTTGCCGTTATTCAATCGGGCTAAAACTTGGCAGATAAATTCGATGTCGATGACAATGCGCTCTATCAAATTTTAGGGTCTGTCTCTATAAGTGCCCACCTGATGACTGTGTGGCTAGCCCTCTTTCTTCGCATGCCAATGGTGCCGGATTCGAATCCCGGATCGGGGATGGATGTTCGTTGTGGGTCGGAATCCTCGTTAAGCTGTAGGTCCCGGCCTGATTAGACATTACTGCGCATAAAAATAGGTCGTTGAGTTTACAAACCAACCAACCAATTGTCACTATAAGTTTGCTTTTACACACGCTTCAATCTTCGGAATACTAATAAACCAACTTGATATCATTCAATCGCGCTGAAATTTGACAGATAGATTTGTTGTCGATAAAGTTGCATTATACCAAATTTTAGAGG
Source organism: Linyphia triangularis (assembly GCA_963978545.1). Classification (NCBI taxonomy): domain Eukaryota; kingdom Metazoa; phylum Arthropoda; class Arachnida; order Araneae; family Linyphiidae; genus Linyphia; species Linyphia triangularis. The sequence continues at coordinate 18,927,454 of OZ021723.1, read as the reverse complement.
CTGTCAGTGTCACTAAAAGGACAATTTTACACAAGCTCCTATAATCACTTCGGAATAAGTGTAAACCAACTTGCCTTCAACCAATCGATCTAAAATTCACAAATAGATTCATTGTCGATAAGGTTGCTTTTTATCAAGTTTGGGGAGTTGTCACTACCACTAAAAGGCCCTTCTTACACACGCTTCAATTAGCGCTTGGGATTACAAATAAACTTTTCGCCTTCCAATCGAACTGAAACTTTCAAACTTGGGTATTACACTCATTGTCGATGACAGGGCTTTCTATCAAGATTTGGGACTGTCACGCAGAGGTCGCTTTTACAGACGTTTTTATTGTCTAACGTCAGACTTGGAAGCTTTTACTCACGTTCTATTATCCAGATACCAAGCTTAATACAAACATGTTCCGTTTGGCGATATTTAATGACTGAAACCTTTCTATTATGGGTTGGCGAGGCTGAATATTCGGGGAGGAGAGGGGGTGGGGGGTAATTAACCCACTTTTCTCATCCAATTGAACTGAATGTTGACATGTAGACGCTTTGTGGACGAATAATGTATTGAATCCAGTTTTGAGGGCGAAAAATTAGCTTGGCAGTAGTTCGGAATTGATCTTTAGTTCTTAGTAGTCAAACACTATGAAAACTCGATCTGAGGTCTAGTTGCAATGGACAATTCCCGCATTTTTTTTAAAAACGAGTGAAATTATTTTATATTTATGAAGAATTTTTTTCTGACTCCAAATATTTATACAAAAGTTCTTTTAAAAAATTAGTTATTTAAGTATTACGAAATGAATTTTGCTCCAAAACCGAGCCAAAACCAGTCCGATCAAAACATTTAACAAAATCTGTAACGACGAGAGATCTTTCCATTTCTATGGTTATTGTGAGGTTTCTGCCAAATTGTTGGCGTTGATTTGGTTGATCATTGCCGTATCCCGTACGGGTTGGCGCGATTGGCGAGAATATTGCAAAACTGGTTTCCGCTGCCGCATTTCAAGCCAAGATGTTTGGGAGCTCTTGACGTTACATTCAATTCGAGCCGAATGAATCGTTTTCTCACCAAAGTCTAGCAGGGGAACTTTGATTGCAAATTAAAAAAAAAAAGAAAAAAAGAGCAGAAATATTTGTGTTTATGGCCTTTTTTGAAACATTTAGAATTGAATAAAAAAAAAATTTAAAAAATGTGGGAATCGTTTATTGTACATAAAAATTGTCAATGCATATGAAGGATTTACATTAAAGTCTTTGTTTCTATAGGTAACATTATTATCATGCAAAAATTCATACATGTCATCACCATTTCATGGACCCCACCACTAAATTCAACACGAAATTCCCAGTCCGGAAACTCCAATCATACCAAACATGATTATTTACCCCAGAATCGTAATGCGAACTGCTGAGTAAATTTATTCTGCACTCTATAGAGAAACCAGAGATTAAACCAATGGCAGCCCTTGATTGGACGATAGGGTATGATTTACAATGTATGACAGTGAAGAGCTTTGACAGTGACTATTAATGTCCCAACATAGCCGTGCCTCATGTTAATCAAAGCCTGTGGTTTCGAACAATGCCTTGTTGGTTAGTCATCTATAGATTTTCAGCATAGAATGTTGGATTTTCGGTAACTACCTGTAGTGTTCGAAACGCAAGGTGTGGGAATGCTTCTGGTCGGTCGGGGTTGTCTGACGCAAGGGCTGCACTTCTGCGCCGTAATGTCATAAAGATATCTACAAGTAAGTTTCGTAATTTTAAACTTAGACTGACGAGTCTGTCCGTATACATGTAAGGAGATGGAGGCATCGACAGATTAACACTTTAAATCCCAACCCAGGGCCTGATTTACCATTAGGCCCACTAGGCCCGGGCCTAGGGGCCCCCAAATATGGGGCCCTCAAATTTTGAAAGTTTTCTGAAAATTTTAAATACAATGGTCATTTTATGGGAAGTACTGAACAAAAATAATAAATTTTTTTTTAGTTATACATCCGCAAATTCCACATTTTTTACAGTCACAGAGAGTTAAGTTAGATAGAGGAAATCAAGATCATACTAATTATAACAAAAAAAAAATCGCGTGAAAGTAAACTATGAGTTTTAATTGTAAAAAGTTAGTCTTAACGAATGTAGCTTGATCTGGTAATATTGTGAAGTAAGAAAATACATATTTGCTATTGGGGGCCCCTCTCTGAATGTTGGGCCTACAGTAAAAAAAATTCTAAATCGGGCCCAACCCGACCTAAATCGCCTTGTGGAAAAATTCTCAGCCAGTCGCCCTTGGTCGGGTCCAGGGGGGGGGGGGGACGGAAATTTCAAACTGTGGTGAATCTTCCCGGCAGTAGTTAGTTGAAGCGTGACCGTCCTCAACAATAGGCTATTGTGGTGCATGTAAAGGGGAGCCATGGGTTTAGAGTACTCATTGTCAAACTGCCCCACCCTTTGGACACTGAGTAAGATAGTCAGGATTTTTCTTGTATGCGAATCTTCTCAAGTACTTAGCGGTGGCGTTTCATTCATTCATAAGTTGCCGAGTAAATGCTCCCACATATCAAGTAGATTACCCAACGCACTACCCAATTGCAAGTTGTAGACATATAATAACGATCTTTTAATGGTCAACAGTGACCCCCCCCCCCCATAGGAAACCCAGGTATGTCCCACAGGAGAACGAGTCGGGCGAGTTCATTTCCAGTTTTTTCGAATGGAAAGTCATTGGGTTTTTGTGAAACCCACAACTCTGACTCCATGGGATTTAAAGGGTTAAAGGTGCAGCAGCAGCCATTAATTCTACACGCCAGTAATCTGACAAGATTCTACTATCTTTCGGGCATAAGACTGCGACATTAGATAGGCAGAAATATGCAGGAGTTACTTGAGTCTCTTACTTATTTATTTCCTCTCTTCCTTCAGATGCGGAATTAGTCATTTCTCCGAGGCGAAATTTTTGCGAGTGTTCATGGGATAGAATCATGATATGATGAATGGGTGACTCGAAATAATATCCATCAACGGTGTGATGTTAGAAGTATAATAAGATATAAACACAAAATACTTATTTCAAGTCACCCACACACCACAAAATAAACATTAATACGATTATACTGGGAACATATACAATTCTGGGGGGAATTCATCCCCTCACACGTTTACTGTTCGAGTGATGGAGTTAAACTGAATAATTATCTACTCTAAGTAGGTCTTCACCATGACCATATATAGCGTTATAGACTGAGAGGTGACTGCAATTTTTGGACCCTATCGAACATCATTCTGAATTTTTTATAGAAATTAGAGAAAAGTGAGTAGATTACGAATCCACTGGTCTGCCGTGGCAAAAATGGCCGAAACTGGTCAAAAATTGACTTTTAATGAGTTGAACTAAATCCATTGCCAAATGCGCCATAACTTCCCAAATAATGAGCATTTTTATTTTATTTGGTAACCCTCACTCTTTAATTTTCAATTAAGAAGGTTGCAGACGATTTAGATATCTGGCAACGGTCTACTTCCATCTATTAAAAGGAAGCCAAGTTGGCAAAAAATATTACGTCACTTATGACGTAACTGATGTCGCCAATTTGACTTACTTTTAAAAGATATAAGTTTTCCGAGCCAAAGATCAGAAATCGCTTGCGCTTTTTCTCATTGAAAATCAAAATGAAGTGGGTTGCCAGACGAATAAGTATGTTCTACTTTTGGCAAGTTATGACATATTTGACAATCGGATTTTAGTTCAACTCATTCCAAGTCTATTTTTGATCAGTTTCGGCCATTTTTGCCACGGCAGACCAGTGGATTCCTAATCTACTCACTTTTCTCCAATTTCTATAAAAAAATTCAGAATAATGTTCGATGGGGTCCAAAAATAGCAGTCGCCTCTCGGACTATTAGTAGTACAGTCCGGGGAGAGTTATACTTAGAGAGTGTCACAATCTGCAATTTTCTTCTTTTTCATGGAGATTGTGGTGAATTGTCTTGTGGTATAGCCTTGATTGTCTAGGGGCAGTTTTCCAGGCTTATATATACTAATGCCCTTTTGATACTTGTTTATCCTATCGACCTTTGGGGAATTTTTGTTCTTCAACAACTTTCGCTAATTGGCAATATTTTTTTGGCAAATATGGATGTACTATTTAATGAAAATTAAAAAAAATATTGCTCATTAAATACATAACTACGTTATGACTGACTGAGTTATTTATGACTGAGTCATAATGAGCTGACTGCATTATGACTGAGGCCCGATAAAATGAACTTTGTATTACTACAAAAATATTAACCAGATAATACGTACCTCTCTGCTTCCTGTTTTTAATTTCCCAACCATACCGCCGACCAAACGGTATAGTGGTTAGCGTGCTGGCTTCTAGACGTGCGAGGTTGCGGGTTCGAGTCCCGTGTTAGGCATGGGTGTTTGTAAATGTATGTTGGCTTGTCTAATGACGAATGTTTCGGTGAATTATAGCCCTCGTGTTGCTGACGGTGACAGATAATCTGAATACAACCAACCAACCCAACCATACCCTTTTCTTTTTTTATACCTCCATAGTCCTGACGTTAGTATGTTTCGGCACAGTGTAACTCTATTGCCAAAGAATACTATACAACTATCATATTCTCAATCTAACTATATAACTTAGAATACAAGAATAATACGAGCCCGCCGAGGCCAGTATGACGAGAACGGAATCGACAAGCTTTAAGCTTTAATGTAGGTGCGAAAGCCTCTTCATTTGCATTCGGAGACGGAATTTCTCTTTTTATTTGTTTCGGATTTATTCCTTCAACTTTTATACATATTCCTTCCTTCTCTGCCGTTTCAGGTTTTATAAATTCTCCACTTGTCGAATACATTTTGAGAATTCTCAAAATCGAAATATTTCTTTAGTTATGATTTTGTGTGTGTGTGTGTGTTTATTTAAAAATTTATAATTAAATAAATATTTCAGCCGAATTCAAAATTCTTCATAGGAATATGCGTCAATAGAATATCTTTTATTTGCAATAAAAGTCATACCTCTAAGTTAATTACATGTTTATTTATGTATGTTCTAATAATGTCATAATTAGTCACTTTAATTGCAATTAGTTGATTAAAAAATTGACTGAAAAAAAAGTTTATAAATATAATTGCATCATTTTTAATTCTGATATACTGCCAAAAAGTTTGAAATTATAACCTAAGAATTAAAGAAAATCGTCTCAATCGCATATGTATACCTAAAAATTAAACTTTTACTTTATTCTGTTTTATTTATAAAATGAACGATTATTCGCCAAAAAAGACAACCCCCTGAAATACGTGCTTTTATTTTCGAGTTCCTCTGATTTATTTGTTCACAAATAGGATTTGTTTCTTGGTTTGGGACATTTTGTAGAATTTTTTTCTTTTTCTTTGTTCCTTTTTCCCTCTTGGAATTATTTCTCAAAATGGAAACTGCTTTATCGACGTTCGAAGCAAGACGTCAACACAAATCTTACATTCAAACATAAAAAACACAATTGAATTTTAGTTTCAACAAAACTCGTTTTTTTTTAAATATAAAACAACTCAAATAAAAAATTCCTATATTCTGATTGATTGATTGCATTGTAGTTGTGGTAGTGAATTAAACTTAACTTCCAATGCCTTTAACATCTCTTAAAATTGTCATCACTGGCTTCAAAGGCTTAGTTATATACTAATTTTTACTTTCAATGACCCATATGTATACACAGGGTATAAAAGTATAGTATTCAGTCAATGGGAGGGAGGAGGGAAAATCGATTTTTTTTTTATTTTTTTTTTTTAACATTTCTCTACGTTTTGGAACATCCTGATCTCAAAAAAGTGATCTAGAAAAAATGTCTGTCTGTATATGGTCAGCATAACTCCCGAACGAATTGACCTACGATGTTCAAATTTGGTGTGAGGGTTGGTGATGGCACGAGGAACTACCAGTAAAGTTTTCATTAAAATCGCGCATGCGCACAGGGTAGCTGCCTTTGAAAAAATCACGTTTTTCAGTAATTGCTAAGAAAATGGATCGAACGATTTTGTTAAAAATCGCTGTGATAATACCTTTTACGGTATTCTAAACATCTTCATATCCTCATCACTGAAATTCCCGTAAAAATCCTTTAATGGCGTAAATAGTGGGAAAATGAATGCCTTTAAGGCAGAGTTCTCTTTTCTTGAGTACTCCTCATCAACAATCTTTTTTTCTTCTCTGCTCAATTTCACTTACAAGAAAAGACAATAAAAGAATTATCGATGAGTATACCACCAAAATTATCATTTTGGAGGAGGGTTTTTTTTCTTTAAGGGGACTGTTAAGTCAAAAATAAAAATTCTTCAATTTTTGTCTAAAATTCATGAAATTTTTTGTGCAGTTCAATAGCAATTAGATGAAACACAACCTAAAATTTCAAAAATTTATATTGATTTTTTTTCAAGAAATTAAATTTTTATTGAAAAATTTAGCGTTTTTTCCGTAATTTTAAAAACGCTCCTTGCGATTCGAATTTTTTGCAATCTGTATAAATTTTTTTGTACAAGCTAATCGAATATATATTGGCATAATTGTGCATGGATTTTAAATTTGACTCATTGGTTAATTATTTAAAAATAAAACTTTGGTATTACGGCAAAAAATGTAAACTTTTTAAATAGAAGCATTACGAAAATTACTGTAAAACAATAAAAAAATATCAGATTCCAAAATCCCTGCACAATTGTGTTCAAAATAGTATAGTAAACAATATCTCCAAATTTAGAAAAAATACATCAACTTTTGAATCGCAAGGAACAAATCGAATACCTAAATATCTTAAAATACACATGAAGAGAAAAATGCAATTTAAGAAATTGAAATATATACGATTTCTGCTATGCGCGCTTACAAAAACTCAAATAATATTCTTAATTCTTCTCGGATCAGCAAAAGTAAGGTATGTACTGAAAGCTAGAATTGCAGGCTATATATTTCCACTAAAATATAAAAATAGAAATTTTTAAAAATTTTGCCTTAACAGTCCCCTTAAAGCCCCATACAAGAATTATCGCAAACAAATTCGTCAAACTGTCAATTTTTACTAAATGACTAAATGAAAATATAAATACGGTAGATGTCACATTTTATCGTACATTTTATTAAAATCGACTGCGACAAATGCTCCGAAAGACATCGACACTATAACAAAATAAACTGAACGATTTCGACAGCCATCGTTTCACAATTAATATCGAATAAAACTGAGAAATCTGGAAGTACGGTTTAAATACTTTTAAACTGTACTTCCAGATTACTCCGTTCAATACCACACTAAAAGTTAGGTCAAGTCGCATTATCACGTTGAAACGAAATATTAACTTCTTTTATGTTGTTTAAGGGGCCATAGGACACTTTTGCCAAAATTCTTTAGTTTTGCCAAGAATTAAATAAAATTTGGCATAAACATAGAAGATGTGACTTTAAACAAAACAACACAATTTGAGCAGATAATATAAAATAGATAATTAATTATTGAGAAAAATGCATTAAAATAACACGAAATTTTAATTTTTTTCAAAATACTCCTCGCGACACAATATTTTGACGAACATGAAAGAAAAATTTGAAGTTGTTTATCAATATATTATAAACATTTTCAAACATGCTTTTATCTTTAGGTGCAATAGTTGAACAGAAATAAAATTTCAAACTTGGCGCCAGTGATTTCTCATTAAAAAATGCGCATACTTCAAATTCCCAACATGAAAAAAAAAATATAAAAAATTATGTGACATAAAAAAGCATGTGTAAATTTCTTTATAGTACATTAAAAATTATTAATACAAAAAAATTAGGTGGATTTATCAAAAAATGCATCGCAAGGAGCTTTTCGAACATAAGTAAAATGGGAAAAAGCAAAGCTGAGAAAAACGCATTTTTAGTCTTTGCCAACAAGTGTGCGATGCGTTAAAATAGTTAGTTAAAATAAAGATTTTACCACTTAAAATCATCGGATTTCAGAAATTCAAACGCGAAATTAAAGCTAGTGGCATAAGCAATTTTTATAGAATGAAAACAAAAAAACGTCATTTTTGGTGATTTCAGTGTCCCATGTCCCCTTAAAATCGATAATAATTAAAGGTACATATTTTGGTGTATTCGGTCAGCGAAAAGCTCCAACTTAAGCCCGACTCTAAAATGTGGCGGCGAACGCTTATCTAAAGGGAACATAAGACTAGTCCATTTTCAGAATAACGCAAATGAAATTTTATCGTCTCATAGAAAAAGCGAGTAAAAGTATTTCTTGTGATACATTTGGCTGAAATAACGTTCTATAGAATAGAAAATGAGCATAACTTCAAAGTTAACTTTAAGCAACACGTTGACACTATCAGTTAAATTTTATGGAAAAGCGGAGTAATTTCTTACTTGGAATTATTTTAAAACACCTCGCATGAAAATATTATTTTTAAGGTATACATATACATTAGGAATAGCGAAATTTGACTCAAATCTGCGTTTTTGTTTTTTGGTTTTAAAATATTCCCAATTCATTACCATTAAAATTATACCATTTTCTTCCTGAGACTCAAATTACTTTTTAAATTACAGTAGGTTTTGTGAACCTGTTTTGTATCACGTTCATTAGTGTAGTAAACTTTAAACGCGTTTTCTGAAGAATGACATTTTGGTGTTATATGACTTTACGCCAACGGTCGTAACTTCATAATAAATGGTCCGATTTACAAAATTTTAATTTTGTTTTGTAGACAATAATTGTGAATGGGTTTTCTTTGGAAAATCTAATATATATTGTTATAAACAAATTTTTTTATGAATATTTTAATCTTAATTTTTTGTTAAAAACTATGTATTTTTTTAAACTTTTTATTTAAAAACTTATAATTAAATAAATATTGAATATAGATTCAAAATTCTACATAGGAACATGCATCAATATAATATCTCTTATTTGCAATAAAAATAATACCTCTAAGTTAATTACAAGTTTATTTATGTATGTTCTAATAATGTCCAAATTAGTCACTTTAATTGCAATTAGCTGACTAAAACATTGACGGGGGAAAAAAGGTTTGTATATAAAAATGCATCATTTTTAATTCTGATATACTGCCAAACAATTTTAAATTATAATCTAAAAATTAAAGAAAATCATCTCAATTGTATATGTATACCTTAAACATCAATAATATTTGCACTAAATTATGTTAACAGGAACATATTTTCTCAAAACACACGTTTTAAAATTTTTTAATGTCATTTTCTAGAAATTCTGTAATACATTCTTGCTATCATCTTTACATTCGACTACAAATAACTGAAATAACGTTACACGAGAAAATGCCATTAAAAGCTCACGATATTTAATACCTTATAATACGATGAAAAATTATTTGACTTTCAAAGGAATTGAGTGAAATGAAAACAACTTAGTGAATAAATTTAAAAATAATAAACGACTTTTGATACAACTTCTAAATTGATCAGTTAATTGAATATAAAGTTCTTTCTCCAAAATCAAACGATAATATATTTCGAGTTATAAATGTAGATCGTTTATTTCTAAAAATCTAATATTTCTTTCAAATGTATTAAAGTTTCGTAACTAAAATATTTCTGTATGCTTTTTTGGCAACATATTTTGAAATGTTCTCGATCAAATTATTAAAAAGTACATTTTAAGTATTCTCTTTGTATTAAAAATGAATATTATAAATTAATTGTTTATATTTAATCTTTTCTGTTGAAATTAAAAAGCTTTTAAAAGCGTCAATTTTGGATGATATTTTTATGTGTTCTTGTACTTTTATTTTACCTTTGATCAGCGTATGAATTCTGTTTTATGAATGTTTATCCAAAGAGGAATTTAATAAGATTATATCTTGCAGATAAATGTTCCTCAAAGAGAAAAATTATTTCAGAGTTAATGTTCAAAAGTTTGAGAATTAATTTAAATAAAAAGTTATAAAGGTCAAACGTTGTTTTTCCATCGTTTTCTTTCCGAATCTCTATTTTGGAAAATCTAAGTTAGGAAGTTTGAAAAAGAACATTAATGTTATTGTCAAATAAGATAATTAAGTTAACTAATTGATCTTTCACTGTATTTATTAGCGAATTGTGAATATTTGTTTTAGCAAATTACCATTTTCAAGTCATTAGACAACAAGTTTAATATTTACTGAGTTTGGATCATTTAAGAAATATGCTTGTCTAGTGTTTATTTTCTAACCAATAAACTAAATTTCTCACATTTTGCAGTAAAAAAATGCATGATGAATATTTAGTTTTATTAGGAAACTTATTGCTACCTCTGTAAATTCTAATTTGTATACCACTGGAATGCCATCATTTTTTGGGGATGAGCCAAGATTTTCTGGAATGAGAAGAATGAAAATACCCATTCAGACAAGCAATATTTTATTAGACGTATCTAAAAATTAAATTTTTCTTTAAAATAATCGCCAAACACTTGACGAATTTGTAATCAAAAGTACGTAATTAACAAATCGCACAATGGAAAATTCATTTATAGAGCTATTTCCTGAATAACAAATAATTTTAAAAGAATGATCAAATTTATTTTGAATAAAATCTGTGGAATCGTTCGTTTGTAACAAAATTAGTTTTCATGTATTATCCAAAACTTTATTTATAACTATTTAATATTTATTCATTATTCACTGTTTCAGTACCAGCTCTTTTGGAACAGTTTTATTTTTTATTCTGAATAATTTCTGAAAAAATTATGCTAATATATTCGTATTTTTTTAAACTTTCCCAAACAAGGTTAAATTGAACCTAAATAAGCTAAACCTTTGTGAAATAAGCCCTATACTTCTAATTAAAAAAAATACCAAAACATTACTCATGCTTAGAATGCATAAGCGCCATTTCACTTCATTTCTTAGTTCAAATTCTTCTTTAAAACAAAACAACAAAAATTCGACTTAAAAGGCCTGTTCTTAAATCTCAAAGCAAGCCATTTCCATTCGACTGCTTTCATTCTTTGCAGCAGTTTCTCAACAAAACAGAAAATGTCTGCATATAAATCATCTTTTTAAGTATTGCCGAAATAGAGTAGATATTTCTACATAATGTATTCATTTTCTCACGCCCTGTAAAAATCTTTACTTATCGGTTCTACCCCAACGAAAGAATCGGAATCGTTTTAGCAGGCAGACGACAGATGTTTTTCATGGAGAAATTTACAGTCCGATGACGTCATGTGACATTTTTCCATATCCTTTTATCTTTAAATGTTCCCTTTTTTTTTCAAAAAAAGTTTCGCTTTAAAATCGTTTGTTTTTGGAAGATATTTTTCACTCTGTGTCTTTGATTTATGTTCGGTCATTTAACCGAGGACTTCTTTATTGTCAAAAGCGACGATGTTGGAATAAACAAATCGAAGGGAATACTTAGGTTTTTTTTACGTATGTAAATTTGCCTTAAGGAATATTTGTTTTTACGTATACACATATTTTTTTGCACAAAAGTTTTTAATATGTCTAAAGGGTTACATCGTAAATTCGAGTTTTTTTTTCTTCATAAAATATAGTGTTTATATTTATAATATTGTAAAATTCTTTTTCAAAAACAGTTTACATACATATCTATATTATTACAAAGTATAGATTGTATTTATAGTATCATACATTGTAATCCCCTCGATAGCTTTTGAATAAATGTTATATGATAAGTTACTCTTCATGTGTCAGGATTCTAAGGATATAATTTAAACCAAAGAACTAGTGAAAAAATTTCCAAAATAGCCAAAGATTCGTAGAAGAAACTCTATAGAAAGACCTTTTATGTGTAGTTAGTCATAGTCAACTGCTAAGTTGATGGGAATATTATATGTGCATTGTGATTGGCCTGGGGAATGAGTAAATTGATTGTGACGTCGTCTCGTCATTCATTGCAAGCTATAAGTAACGCGTACTACATAATAAACACGTTGATAATTTATCATTTTACAATTGGCTTTTAAATTAATTTAATTAGCTACAAACATTCTCAACCTTGACAGCTGAACATCAGCATTCAAAATTCTATCAGACACTCAAATACAATTTTTGGTTTTATACCTCAAAACCGTGAGAGTCTCACAAACAAGAAAACTCCCCAAGAAAATGCAAATTGGCGGAGTTCCCAAGTTCTTAAAAATCCCCAAAACAATTCGAGAAACTTTGCTTGCTCAAAACGCACATGTTCTTGAGAAGCTTTTAAAGACGAATGCCTCTGCAGTTGTCGAGAATTTTAAAACCTCAGTTATGGAAAGCAGACTTTCTAAACAAGGACAGCCTATTATATTATTCGAAGAGGAGGGGGGGGGGGGGGGTACTGTTATTTTTTCTTTTTTATTATTTTATTTTTCTTCTCGCATTCGTAGTGGAAAACGTGACTTGGTGGTGACTTGTTCCCATGCGAAAATAACTTCCGAACAAGGTTTCTCGAATGTTTATTTTCGGAGTTTTGAGCTTGTTTCTTGAAAAGAACAAAAGTAAATAAGTTTCTGATTGCGTTGTTTTCCTCATTTTTTTTGCGTTGTAGTTTTCATGAAGTTTTAGAAATTTTTTAATTTAAGGGAATGAATTTAAGAACATTAGGCTCTGCTGTATTTAACTTTAAGGACCAGAGATGGGAAATGTTAACTTTAAATATTTCATTATTTTTCTAATCTATTTTTGCTTTCAATTACCCTTATGTTTATGTAGGGCAAAAAAAGTATAACATTAGGTAAAAAAAAAAAAAAAATTTGCATTTCTCCACGTTTCCTAACACATTGATTTAAAAAAAGTTGCATAGAAAAAATGTTTGTCTGTGTGTACATGCTCAGAATAACTCCCGAACAAATTGACATACGATGTTCAATTTATAGTGCGGGTTATTGGTGGCCATGGGACCTACCATTAAGGTTTTCGTCAAAATCAAGCATATAAGATTAAAATCATGAAAAAATCATGTTTTAGCAAAGAACGATTTTTATTAAAATCTCTGTGCTAATGCCTGTTAAAGTGTTCTAATCGTCCCCACCTTCAAAATTAAATTAAAAATGCAGTAAAAGCGTAAAAAGTTGAAAAACGAGTGCTTTTAACCCAGAGCTCTCTGCCTTAGGGCATTGCCCATCAACGAATGATTTTTTTTCTGTTTTGCTATCGAATAACATTGCCAATTTGACTTTTTTTTCTGTCAATGTAAAAATTATTGCCAAAAATATCGCCAAACTAGCTATTTTTATTCAAATGAGTGAAAATATGAAAACAGTAAATAACGCCATAAATGTTATAGCAATGACCAATGCAGTAATGTAATTGAAAGTTGTGCGATGTTCCACTCTCCTATGTTTTTTTTTTTTTTTTTTAATTTAAAATACATTATGAAAATTTAATTGAGGAACAAGTTAAATACCCATTCTTATCATTGTTGTCGTTATTGTATGGTTTAAAAATAACTTCCTGGCACAAAGGATTAAAAGAAAATAAGCACTTAAAAGTCATTCAAGTTTGATAAGTTTAAAAATTCAAAATAGTCTAAAAGAAATTTAGTGAATATAAGTCATTTCAGAATAAAGTATTGTTACGAATTTTTGTATATTTGTAAATATTTCGTAGTGTTAATTTTGTAAATCGGAAAATTTATGTACATCTCGCATAAGACAGTGCAATAGTTCGTCTGAGCTTGGCTTCCCTGCAATAAGTGTCTCAATGCTTGATAACGAGTTTTACAGAGGTAACGCTGGGAAGCGAGTTTTACAAGGAGCAGGGCATTTAACATTATGTTAATGGAAATCTCGCCGAATCGGCGAGATAGAGCCAAGTTGGCGACGGTTTAGGCGACTAATTTTTGTCGCCAAATTTGGCGAGAAATTGCCAAACGTCGCCAAACTTGGCGACCATTTATCGACATTTTCGGTCCCCATGTACATGTATAGGACTTTTCGACTACGATTTGGAAAGTTCTCCAAATATCTACCTCTAGACATTTCAAGAAGTTTCGCCTCCTCTATATAAACCCGGCCATGAGTCAGTTAGTAGTTAGTTGTTGATTTTGAGTCACTGAATTAGTTGACTAAGTAGTTGATTGAGGTTAGTCAGTGAGTTGACTGGAGTTACTGAGTTGAGATACTGAGTCTCAGTGAGCATTCAGAAAGTTCCGAAGCGAACTGTATTGCATTGTCTTTTGCGGCGATTTAGCAGTTGCGTGTCAAGTTTAACTGCTGTTTGTGCTCTATTGTTGTGTATAGGGCTGTATTGTGTCTACTAGAACGAGCAGTTCTGGAGTTGTAAAGGAATCTGTGAAGAGTTATATTGGAATAAATTTCTGCAAGTTTTGATCTGCTTCGGCTTCAAAACTTTCGAACCCATCCACGCAACAGTGTTATTTTTAAAGAATAAAAACATTTTCATATACAAAACGCAAAGTCCTCTAATTTGCATTATTTTATTCGCTCTGCACAGCTCAGCCTGAATTCAAAAATGAGTAGAAACGACAGAGATTGTACCACATCTTCCATTGTCTGACTTCAAAGTGGGTGTTATACGGGTTTTGTCCCATTCGGCATGTAAATGCGGGTTGAAAGATCTCCCCCACCTCTGCTTTGTTACTCAAACTACCAGTAGCAATTTAGAATGTGCTCTAAAAATGTTCCTACATAATATATTTGTTCTCTTTCAGCTCTTTTACTCAAGAATATATTCAAAACAGACCTTAATAGTCTTGAGATTGTTATATTCCTGAGCTAGAATATAAAACCAGCTCCTCAAAAAAATAAACCCTCCCCAATCCCTAAAATACCCATTCGAAGTCAGGACTGAGTTCTGTTTTATAAAATATCGTAAGGAATATTTTTTTTTTTTATAAATATTCGTCATTCTCAAAAGAGGCCCCTACCTCCCCATTTCGGAATATGTGTGGGGAGAGGGGGAGGATTGCTCTTTGCATTACGTAGCACGATTTTCGGTGGCCGGGGCTATTTTTACCTCCGAAGGCAATTTGCATTTCCAAATCAGATTTCCCTACACTTCTCAACTCGAAGGGGTGAGAGGGAGGGGCAGGTGGCGTTGACGATCGTCAGTTGCACAGACGATAAATATTTTCCTGGTGCCGAAGTTTCCAAAGATGTAGCGGGTGTTTTTTATCGAACAGCGGGGGGGGGGGGGATTTTGTTTAGGTTTATATGCAATGCTTGGCTTTGAATTCTCTGCGGGAACTTTGCTTTTCTTGTAATTGTATTATAGGGGAAAACCTATGTGTAGCAAAACTCGGTAATAATAATTTTTTTTTTTTTTTGGGTGGAGGTCTGGGTTTGAAAAATATCAAGTGCTAGGCAATTGGTTCTTAGCTTTAGTTTATGTTTAGCATGTCTAAAATTGTAACCAATTTTTTAAATTGTTATTTTTAAAATATTTAAAATGGGTTTTAATGTTGAAGTACTTTATACTTTGGTTGTTACATCGTGCATAAAATGTTTTGGTTGTTGCATTGAGTATTTCCTGGCGTACGAGGTTCAAGACGACTATACTTAACCGAAACATTGTTTGATCAATATCTTGAAAGATGAGCAGGCTTTTTGAAAGCGTGGGTGCCTTCTGGGAGGTCTTTTAAGTTGTTAATACTTTACTCATTTTAACACTCGAATGCTGTTCTTGTATCTGTGAGACACAAGAACAGCATTGAGATACAGACTGATTTTTTTTTTCTCAGTTCGGACGTATGTTTTGTTTGTTTTTAGTAAATAAGTGAATAAGTAATAGTAAGTGAATAAGTAAAAGAAGGTTTGCTTCCACTTATTTACAATTTTCTCTACAATGACAATTTAAAAAATTCAGATATAATTTAAAATTTATAGTTTGTATCTAGGGAAAGAGATTGAAGTCTTATAGTATAATCCAATTGTTTGTCCGCCGAACTCATGGCTTAGAAAATTGTCTAGAATGGGTTGATAGTGGGTTTCTAGAGTGTCGAATTTTTGCAAAATCTTCTTTCAAAAGTGAAAAAATACTTCTGATTGTGACAAATCATCTTAGACAGTGTATATGTTTACAGGGTTTTCTCCTGTTCGAGACTCAAATTTGAGATAGGAACCCTTTTTAAGTCTTTCAGCAAGTTACTTGAAATACACTGACTTCTCAGTAGTTCATATACTATTTACAAGTTTCTGCAGAGTATAACCCACGTACTATAAAAATCCGATCAAACCAACCCATTCCTAACTGTCTGAAGCAGAGGGTAACTTGCGTTTTGGTTGGAGAGTTAGTATATAAATACTTAAATCTTGACCCAAAGAAAATGTTTTGAAGATTGATATTACAATTTTGATCATTAATATTACATAATGTTTTTGTTTCCAATTATATTATTTGGGTGCATAAAATACAAGCTAGTGGGGGAATTTGGCTGAAACGTATGTTAGCCTCCGTTGGTTGAGAGTCTGTGG
Organism: Linyphia triangularis; assembly: GCA_963978545.1. NCBI lineage: Eukaryota > Metazoa > Arthropoda > Arachnida > Araneae > Linyphiidae > Linyphia > Linyphia triangularis. The sequence continues at coordinate 18,911,015 of OZ021723.1, read as the reverse complement.
CGAATTTAATGAGTGGTGTGGGTATGTAAAGGGTATGGAGGACTGACTACTTATGTATTATCCCATCGATTGTTGGCGAACTTTTTTTTTTGCGACAAAATTTGGAACTTCCAGGCCGTTTCGGAGGTCCGGTTCGTCCCGGACCAACATCGGAGCCTTCCCGTTAATGACTCAGCTGGGCTTGAATGGCTCAGGCATCCGACCTTTTCGACTGACTATAAAAATCCGTTTGACGAACTTTTTTTCTCGCCCATCATCGATAGGATAATAAGTACCGAGGATTGTGTATGTAAGTTAACACTAAAATTTGTATAAAGTGAAAGAGACATGTGAGTAGTTTATGTTCATTTCAATATGAATAAAAAATTTCCACAATGAGAAAATATTTACTTTTTCTGAACTATATGATTTAGAAGCGCGTAAACAAAAGCGCATTACCATGATATATTCACAAAATAGCTATTCACTAATGCTTCAATAAGTTACATTTTATCCGCAGAACCTTAACAACTAAATCTTATACAGCATCGGCTTCTTTGTTTAAGGAAATTTTTATCCGGCACTAATAGGATTTATTCGAAATATAGGAACAGCGCTGTGCATTAATATCCGCACACACTCCCGAAGCAAAGAAGAATTTATTAAAGCAACAACGCTTCCGCCATTTTATTGTTATTATTACAATGAATGAACACTGCACAACATCTGGTGCGGCGCTAGGCCTTTCGAATTCCCTGTTCGGCCAACGATCTTAAATCAAAACTGCGAATGTCTGTTTTGTTTATTTTTTGGTTTGTTTGTTTTTTTCAAAAATCTGTGGTGCGAACTAAAATGAAATTACGATGCCGAAATTAATTCAATTCCGCTTGAAATACTGAGTTTGTGCCTGTCGGGAGGACTAGCTTTCTTGGGTTATCGTTTGGTAATTATAGGGGGGAGGGGGAGTTCCCCCCCCCCCCCCCCCGTTCGTTAGTTGCCAAAGGGGTGGAGAACGGAATATTTTCAATGAAAGGTTTGCCATATTTCGTGGGTGATCATAAGTTTTGGTTATTGTTTATGTGCTAAAATAAATGATGCGTTCAAAATCTGAATTACCTCACTAAGAAATAGCCGACCAAATGGTATAGTGGTTAGCGTGCTAGCTTCTAGACCGCGAGGTTGCGGGTTCGAGTCCCGTGTTAGACATGGGTGTTTGTAAATGTATGTTGGCTTGTCTAATGACGAATGTTTCGGTGCATTATAGCCCTCGTGTTGCTGACGGCGCCAGATAATCTGAAAACAACCAACGCACTAAGAAATACAAAAAAAAAAAAAAAAATGCATTATTCACCAATATGCAAACTTTGCAAACTCACCATTGCAAACTTTTGTGTGTAATTGGTGCTTATTTATGTGGTTTTGAGCTCAGATTGACTAATCATACTGCTTGACCACTACGAAGAAAAACCCCAAAAACTTGAAAGGCTCTTTGTCGATGACAATGCATTTTATATGCCAAGGTTTCAGATCAAGAGGGTGAATTCAAGTGATCTTCAGAAGTCATTTGAAGCGATAATAGTTGCATGGGTAAAAGCACCCTTTCAGTGACAGCCCCTAAAACTTGATAGAATATATTGTCATTTGCTAAGTTTCTCCTCGATTAGGTGATGACTAACGGATTACTTAGCCCTCCAAAGATTTGGTTGCCACACTTTACTTGATAAGAGATTTTTGGCGCAAGAACACGATGGCTGCACTGCACCGCAACATTCTTAGACCATGATGTCCAAGAAGATTGCTCCTTATGTCAAGGGTAAATGACTCCGGAAGGCTTTTCAGGGGGAACTGCTTGGCATTTGCATCTGTGAATGGGAGAAAACCGGGTAGCCCGAAAAGAGAACACGATGCTATCTGTCATAATAACCGCCGTCTCTACTTTAAAAACCGAAACCCGGGACTTCTTCCATGCTAAGTCTTGCATTAGCTCGGCCATATAATTTAAGCGTTCAGTTCACAAAATATACTTTGAAATAAATAATAAAATAAAAATTTTATATCACGGAAACACACGAAGAACTTATCACTTGTAAAATGCTTTTCGCTTTAAAAACTGTTGTTGTAACAGCGCATGTACTTAAGTTTAAATTTCATTTAAAATTTATATAATGTACCTCAACATTGTACCTTATGCAACCATTTTGGCGAGTCAAATTCTTATGGCAGCCTTTTGATAACGGCAACCTCCTCTTTTGGTCGCCATATTGAAATGATGAAGTATGTTTGCGGGCTTTCCACTGGGAGTCGTTTTCTTCTATGCTACACTGCTCTCGAAGGAAGTAATTTTACGGCATGCCCTCGCGTCATTTTACGGTATGTAGCCTAAAGTCGTTGAGTAGAAAATTTCGTTTTTCGACTAAGGTTTTTTATTTATGACAAAACAAGATGCATTGACGTGGTTACTGTCACTAATAGATCTTTTCTACTAAAGCTTTATTCACCAACAAAGCATACCTTATATATTAATACACTTGAGTATTTTATGGTTACTGTCGCTAATGGGTCATTTTTACTTAACGCTTCATTCACTAACAAAGCATGCCTTATACATTAATAAACTTGGATGTTTAATAAGGAAATATTAAATGATGATTTTATCAAATTTTAAATATTGCTTTTGCTGGATGTAAAAATTTTAGTTAGAAGTCAGTTGTTTGGTTTGTACGCTCAACGACTTATTTTTATGTTTAATGACGGCTAATCAGACTGGGACCTCTACATCTTAACGTGGATTCCGAACCACAACGAACATCCATGCCTAACCCGGTATCTGAATCCAGCGCTTTAGGCATGCGAGGCTAGAGCACTAATCACACAGCCCTCAGGTGGGCTTTAATTGTAAGAGAAAATACAAGTCTATGAAAATTTGCGACATTTAGTGAAATAGTATTCCCAGTGTGGCAATATTTATTAAAAAAAATCTACCTTTTGTTGAGTTTGGAATAACTTTAGCGTGTAGGTATTTACGTATTATTCCGTCGACCATTGGCGAACTTTTTACGTCTTCAGCAGTGGAAAACACGTCAGTACCAATGTGTCTGTCAATTTACAAGCTCTAAGTCACTATCACAATTTGGGCCCACCTGATGGCTGTGGGGTTAACGCTCTGACCTCGCATGGCAAAGGTGCCGGGTTCGAATAGTGATAGGTCGGGCAAGGCATGTATGTTCGTTGTGGTTCGTAATCCACGTTAAGCTGTTGTTCCCGTCCTGATTAGCCGTTATCGGGCAAAAAAAAAAAAAAAAAAAAAAAAAAATAGATAATTGAGCGTACAAACCAACTATTCAAACTATCACAAATTGGAGCCAAGATGGGAATTTCTCATAGAGTTAACATAAAATTAACCTATCGGTTCAAAATCTTTAGCTGCTATTTAGCAAATAACCGAATAGTTATTTTCTCATCCGGACCTTTAAACTGATATATAACGAAAGTCTTTGGTATTCGTAGTTTTGGGTTGCGAATTAAGTCCACATGAAATCTATGCTCCATAAAATCTTCTATCAACCTATTTTTCTCCCATAATTGGTTCCAATGTTAACATGGAAACTCCTTACATCCCACCCTATCCCCACTCTTCTTGAAATTATCGAAACATTTCATAAGACGAACTCCGATCTAATCGAATATTCACTAATTTCCCGCTCTTACCTCCCCCCCCCCCTCCCCCGTTCGTTCAATGGAGTTGTAAGATAGAAGGTGATTTATTCAATGACGTTTCTAATTCGATAACATCGGCAGATAGTCGGATAGGTACAGTGAATTCAACATTCAGATTCGACACATTAATTGGGACGATTTATTGCTAACTGTAACTTTTGATGGGGTTTTTATTTCTGAGTGGTTAAGGGATAGTCTTGTACCCAATTATGCTGTTACATTTGCTACGTTTGGTGCTTTTGGTCGTGTATTTTTAATACTTTTCTTGATGGACATTGAGTGGGGAAAAAAGTATGATTAGTTTTTGTGAATTACAAAACTTCAATCATTTTAGTTCTGTGGTTAAGTATTTCACCTGTATATTCTCATCTGTTTAGGGTTAATCTAGAAATTCTCAAATCTACAAGGTAGAAGGTTTCAAGATAAATTTTATACATTTTTGGATGTTATGATTGGGCTTCTACTATCCAACATTATCTAATTCTTCAAGATTCTACAGACGATTTTGTTTTATGATTTTGTTAAATAATTCTTTTGAAATTACTCAATAGAAGCGAAGAAGATTAATTAAAAAAAAAAATCGTAAAATACTTGTGAGTTAAACCTATACGCAGATTTTTTATGATTGTCTCTCTGCAATCTCCAGCATACACGACAGTGCACGCATAAACGAGTATGCACGACGGTGGTTACGATATTCTTCCTATGGTATATCTGGACAGAGTTACCTGATATTTTAATTTGGTCTTCATTCCAAATCCGAAATTTTTATTTCCGAATTTTATTTTTTAGTCTATAAGTAATGAATTGTTCTTTTTTTATAAAGAATTAAATTTTTCGTAACAATAGTGTCCCAAATCTAACAAAACTATGGTTGTGGAACATTGCACAACACGATTTTTTTTATTTGAGGTAATTCTTATGTAGGTCTTAAAAAGAAAATAATTAAAAAAAAAAAAAAAAAAAAAAAAATCTTCAAAATAGTGATTTTGGCGATATACTTTTTTCTTTAATCCTTATATTATCCTTTATTATAAGTGAAACTGAGGGGAGAAGAAAAAATGATCGTTTGATAAGGTATGCTCAAGGCTAGAGAACTCCGAGTTGAAGGCATCCGTTTTTCAAATTTTTACGCCAGTAAAAAATTGGCTAAAAATCGCCTAGAACAGATCAAACCAGTTCTTTTACAATCTATAAAAGCCCCATACTTCTGTTCGATAACGCCTTTTTGAAATCATTTAAGGACTCTTGTTCGTTAAGGACTCACACTTTGCGGATGCGAGTGCTGACGCGGGCCCGCAAATCCATGCCTTTTAGCACGAGCCCATATCTGCGGACATTTTGCCCGCATCTTTGAAGAGTTTGATTATTATTTTCATTCAGTGGATGCAGTATCTGGATAAGCGTTGATTAAAAGTATTTAGTTATTTTTGAAGTTTCACTTTATTATATAAGAATGCAATTTAAGTTTGGATAAAAGAAGATTACTGTTATTATATCTCCTTTATTCTAGAAGGAAACGGATTGATAGGCATTTGGTGGATCATCCTATTAATTAGGGTCGACCTAAGGCGTGTGCGATCGCGCACATGTGATTTTGAGAGGAGAGTCGAAATGAGAAAAATATTTTTAAAAAATAATCTGATAATATGGTAAAAATGTAAACAAATAAAAACATTTGCCGCTACTAAAGCTAGGAAGATACTCTGATAAATGATGTAATACAGGTTATTTTAATCAATTTTGTGTAGTATATATATATATATATATATATATATATTTATTTTTTTGAATTTTTTTTTTATGAATATTAAATCAGAATAAAAGAATTTAGGAGCTTGCTCTTTACAGAAGTACAGTACACCATGCCTATTGAAGTTTGTATAAAAGTATTAGTAATAAAAGAAATCATTTTAAAAAATAAAAATAATGGGAAGATACTAAATACTTTTCTATTTATTACTACTTATTAGTTTTAGTTTTTAATCCCTTTAAAATGCCAAATTCAGGTATTAAGCTCCTGCAAATTTTAGTTATAGAGCATCCATACCATTTTCGGTTGGTTTTTTCCGATTCCTATTTTCATTGTAAGAGGAGCCAAAACTCATTCTTGCACTCACTGCCTTATGCTCTAAGGCCGGCATTGTAGTTGAACAAACAGCTAAGATAATCCCAGTACTGATTAGCAGTATTAATAAACAGTCGGCAGGTTTTACTTAACGATGTGGGATTCTTTTCCTGTTTCCAAAATACTGAAAAGTGGTTTGAAACTTAAAGTGGAGTTTGGACCTTTTCTCTAAATGGCGATGTTATGTTTTAGAAGAAAAAGTGTCAATGCTAGTATACATTGGACAAATTTTCCGAAAGTTTTTAATTAGATTAAAAAAATTTCACACTTAACAAGTGCTAGAAAACTAACGTATCTGCATAAAAATTATTCATATGAGAATTGCCCTAATAGCACACATCCTCCCAGGGAGGTCCCTAGGAAGTCCCCAGTCATCCCCGGGACTACGAATGACTTCCCAGGGACCTCCCTGGGAGGATGTGTGCTATTAGGGTGATTACTAAAAAATTAACTAAAGGGTATAACCCTGCACCAATCATAATTCAATTTGTAATTCATTTTAAATTTAACGACAAACGATACACAAAGATTTGATACAAGGGACCGACTAGAATTGAAAACTTTGAAATATTTTTTTATATAATTTTGTTTCAAAGTATTTAAAATTACTGACTTATTATAAAAACGTAAAGATTCAAAATTTAGTAAAAATACAATTGTTGTATAGATGAGTTAGATCCCAGTAGGGTTTTTTTTTTGTGTCCCGCACCATACACTTTAAATTACAAATACAAATTTAATTAGTTAATTCAAACTGAAGTTATCGATGGAATTTGAGGAGATATACCGACTTCTGCGGGTCCACACGAAGGTTTTAACCTTCGGGCGGGCCCGCAGGATCCTCACCGCACCGTGTGAAAGGCTCCATTCAAAATACATTGGTAAAACTTCTTGCGGGCCCGCACTCGCATCCGCGTCCACACCGTGTGAAAGAGGTCTAACTCTTTGCGCTAGCCAAACATCATCCATCTCTCCCCTCTGAGTATAAACTCTTGTTTTTTTCGACCACGACTTGCTTCTTATGATGGTCAACTCCCAATATACCGTTATATGCATATAATGGATTAATATCAAAAACTTCTTATCAAGAATTAATTTTTCAAACTGCTTTTTGAGTTCATTATAAAATGTATTTTGCAGTTTTAATTAAAAACTTGTACTAATACTGAATTATTTTCTTCACAGGTAAATCTTTAACTACCATGTGTTCGGGGATATCTGAAAATGCAAAGAAATTCTAGGTAGGATTTTATAATTACCCACAACTTGTATTTTGGAAGGCGTTTGCTCATTCGAATGTCTATAACACCAATTATCTTGTGAATTAATTTTTCAGCTTTTTTTTTTTATTGTTATTATTTACGTTACTTTTCCTTTAAACATTTTTAGAAGCCTTAAGTATTAAAGAAGTTTTGAGTGTGGCCAAGTGTAATCATAACGAAGATGTCAAATAATCAGCTCTTTTTTCTTAGTCTATTTCTAGTCTATTACCTTTCTTAGTCCATTTACCTTTCTTTTTAAGCTGCCCTCTATGAAAAGTTGATTCATAAATAATTTCAGTAGGTTTTTCTCTTTTTCAATAAGTCCATCTGCAGGGCTTTTGCATACATAAAGAATAGATTGTAAAGACTTGAGTGGGGGAAAATCGAGTACGCGATCGGAAAATCGATTCTGAAGTTGAAATATTTATGATTTTTACCATAAGGAAGGATGTTTAGAAATGACTTTATTGACCCGAAGGATTCTGGCTGCAGCTTTGAAAATTTAATTTATCAGTTTTAAAATATTAAGTAAGTTTCGAGAGTTTTGTTCTGTGTTTTTATTCTAAACAGCAAAAAAAAAAAAAAAAAAAAAAAAAAAAAAAAAAAAAAAAAAAAAATTAAATCCCAATAAAAGTTGAATATATATTGTTTTCCCAATGAGTCTTTTTTTTACCAACAAAGCATACCAATGTATTCTGTTATAGTTTGCAACAAGTTCGTTTCCTAAATTTGTTTATGAAAAAATATTAAATTATTCATCCTTGTATAAAAAAATTAACGCCATTAGAAAAAAATAACGAAATTCAAATTTATTTTGGACTTTAGATAAATCAAGAATTTATCATGAATTTAATGCAGGAGGCTATCTGGAGAAGAGTTTTTTCATCTACAAAACCCTCTGATCAATCAGCATAAAAACAATTTCAAATTTTCCGATTCCATTAGCCAATCACAAATGCGTATTTCAATTTTTCTAGCCGCATATTGCAAAGAGTAACAATCTGTGACGTCAACGCGCATAAAATCTTTAAATTTGCTTTCAGTTTTGCTTTAGTTTTTAAATCAGATACTTGGGATTATACAATAAAAATAGAATCCAAATTTCAGAGCTCACCCAAAATCACTAAAGCCAAAATAAAAGAAAAAGCTCACATTAAGCAGTGTATATAATAAGTTAATTAAAATATTCAGATTCAGAGGTGCTTTTGCAGTACCAAAGTAACAGATTAAGTGCTTCATAAAAAAAAAAGATAGAAATATAATGATACTCGTTTGGGGTAGTGTGCTCATTAAAAAGTTGTCTTTGTAAGAAAAAAACGAACACCACAATAATAACGAAGCAGTTTTATAATTCCACCTAAAATAACTTGTAGGGTTTCCGTAGTTTTTGATAATGGCTAGCGCCAAGGCAGACTGAAACAAATCGCCAAGTGTCGCCACATCTATTGAACATTTTATTTAATTTCTGAGTTCATGAGGTTTTTTTAGTTTTAAGGAACTGATATAATAGTGCGTAATATCTGTGTTTGTGTTACCATAGTTCCGATAATTTGGTACATTTGTTATAACTCCAGAAGACTTTTTTTTCCCGGAAATGGACTCCACAAAAATAGCAAACTTCCTGCATAAAATCGGGATTTTTCCTGCGAATTTTAAATCGCATGGACTTTATTTTTTATTGTAATCTAACAGAAATCTTAGAAAACAATTTTTAAAATTTGGAATTTCCTTTAAGCGTACCCATTAAATGTCGTGTTTGTATATATGGATTGCCATTTGTTTACATATCGGAAACCGGAATCGTCAGTTGCTGAATTAAAATGAGTATTTTTCATGCTGCCACAGCATTTATAAACAAATAAGAAACCACGAACTCAACGAGCAATTAAGAGCGTTGATAAAGGTACAATGTTATTCGGAATGCTGAAAAATAGCGTAGAAATAACCTAGCTTCTGTCTGAAGTGTTGTTGAGGAACACGATACCGATTTTATGCAGGAAGTTTGTTCTTTTTGTGGAGTCCATATCCGGGAAGAAAAAGTCTTCTGGAGTTATAACGAATGTACTAATGGGTATGAAGTAAATAAACTTTTGGTTTTTTTTTTCGTTAATGATACGGAAAATGTTTTTTGAATCGTTTTTCGCAAGACATGGTTTTTTTTTTAATCTTGCAGGGTGTGGAGTCGCATAGTTCAAGATATTATTTCTCTTACTCTGTATAGTATTTTGAAAATAGTTAAATTCTCATCAAACTCTGTGATAAAAAAAAAAGGACGATTTCGCGCCAAATCTGGAAACTAGACAAACAAACCCCAAAACGAAAAGGTCTTCGAACAGATTGCCAGCGAATAAAAATAAAATGACAAAAATAAAAGCTGCCTCAAACAAAACGGGAAAAACGGAAGAAAGTAATGAAGATTCGGTCCGCCATTTGTGGAAATAATGCCATTTTGAGAGATAGCATTGTTTTCTGAGAAAACAGAAAAGACACCGAAGCAACAGCGGTAATTAAAAAGAACCGGAGATAACCTCATAATTAGGTTTATTATGTCGAGTTTAGGGCGAAAGAAAACTCACTCACATTAATAACTGAAGACGGAGGGATATGAGACATGAACAGAACATTAAGGGAATTGTTTGTTTCCGCCTAAAAAAAAAGATAAATTACTTCGTTTTTTAAAAAAATAAATAATTGGTATTGTTATGGAACATTTGAGAGAATGTCTTCTTTCCTGTTAATAGAACTGTGTGGTTTTTTGACGCGTATTGCTCGTTGATGCTTTTTGATACCTTTTTAGTATTCTTTTTTTTATTCGTTAATTGTTTCGCTTTTATTCAATGGGGTTTTGTTTAGGAGTTAAAAGGGACTAAATTTTTCTGCTGATAAAAAAAGGAAATAATGTTTGGTGTTGATTTGAAGGAAATTGAGATTTCCTTTCCTTCCCCCCCCCCCTTCTTATTTGATATAGATTGGCTATGAATTTGTTGATTTTTTGGTCTTTGGTAATTAATTTAAATTATATATTTTTAATGGATTTCCTTTTTTTAATGTCAATGATGAACACTTTAGTATTTTTTACCTGTCTAAGCAAATTTAAAAATATTTGAATTGGTTACATATAACTGCTTTTTTAATAGTTTTTAAATGGTTTTTTATGCGTTTACTTTTATAGCTTATATTCAAGAAATATAATGTTTTCTATGTTTTTTAAATCCTTTATATTAATTTCGATTTGATTTGTTTGTGGCGAGCCAAATTTTCTGGGTTATAATTAACCCACTTGCCGTCATCCAATCGAATTGCAACAAGAAAGATAGACTTGTTGATGACAATGCATTCTCTCAAGTTTCAGAAGATGTCACTAAGAAGTATCTTTTACTCACAGGCTTATACAATTTGGCAATATTTAATGACATAAACCTTTTTTTGCTAAGGTTAATTCCATCAAATGCAACATCATTATGAATTTGGAGGCAAAAAAAAAAAGTTATCAAATGACACTGAATCTATGCTTCCTTCATAGTGGGCAAACGCAATGGAAAATTGATCTGAGTTCAAAATTGCTTAAATAAATTTCAATGGATTCTCGCATTTTTTAAAAACGAGTGAAATTAGTTTATATTTATGAAGAATTTCTTTCAGATTCCAAATTTTCAAACAAAAGGTGTTTTTTTTTTTTTTTTTTTTTTTTTTAAATTAGTTATTTTAATAAGCAGAAATGAAAATGCCCCAAAACCCAAACCAAAACCAGTCTGATCAAAACACTCCGCTATAACTGTGACGTCATGACATCCTTCCATTCACTATGGTTATCGTTGGCTTTCTGCCAAATAGTTGGTGTTGGTTTTGGTAGACAGTTGCCATATTCCGTACAGGTTGGCGCGATTTGCGAGAAACTCGCAAAACGGATTTCCGCTGATGCGTTTCAAACCAAGTTGTTTCAGATCAAGTGACTTCACATTCAGTTCGATCCGAATGCATCGTTTTCTCGCCAAAGTCAAACAAGTGAATTTAGGTTGCATATTATAAAAAAAAAAACAGTGCAGTGAGCAGAAATTTAATTTTTTTTTTTTTTTTTTTTTTTTTTTTTTTTTTTTTGTACTGCAGAGCTAAGATTAGCGTGTAATAATTGTAAAATCAAATTTTATTTGATTTCAAAATGCCCATATATTACTGAATCCGTTACAAAAGTATAAATATTATAATGTTCAATCTTACTTTTAAAGTATTGATCGTTTCAATTTTTTTTTCATTTTAACTTTCTAATAATTTTTATGAAGATCTTATGAAATTTAATTTTTTATGTAAAGTATGTTTTAATAACCCTTATCGGAATATACAAGGATATGTCTTGTTTCGAATACATCTAAATACATTATTAAAACAGAGCCTTCGCTTATTTATTCGACGTGTTTCTTCTTATTTTCGTAGATTAGAATTATCTGTACAAATTGGATATTCGAGAAGATTTCAATATATTTAGAAAAGACATTTTACACTGTCAAAAGTCAGTGCAAATAAATTGAATGAATATATTTTAAAGAGGGTGGAATTTCGTTCTTTTGAAAACTGAAATTAGAATTTAAATATGAATGAAATGCGGAAAGCGTTTCTTCAATCTGAGTTAATGAGCATAAAATCTTGAAGATAAATGTTCTTGTATGATTTCATTTTTATTTCAATCATCTGGTACAGAACTTTTTCTTTTCATGATTCATGGATGGATTATTGTGATTATTCACACTTCTAGAGGGGTAATATTTAGCCATGAAATATTGATTCTTCAATTAACACCCAAATACATGCTCAAATCCAACAAGTTTACTGGAAATTCGTAGCAGACGCTAAATAAATCCCAAGTTCATCGCAATTTTTCAAATAAACTTTGTGAATTTGGCGTAAGATAATTTCGCGTTTGGGTAATGATGTCATATGTGTAAGAGCAAATATTTGTAAGTTAGGGATGGCAACAGTGATTGTGATGGAATCGGTAGATAATATTATTTAGAACGTCGATACGGATGTACGTAAATGCAACGAGTTACGAGTACGTTTATTCTGTAAATAAATATGCATGTTTTCTAAAGATGTTTTATTAATGTTAAATTAAGTACACAAGAGGCCACCATATGCAATCGTTAAAAAACTGCTTCGTTTATTTTCATACATGATTTATTTATTGATGTAATCCGTCTGTTTAAACTTCTCGCTAAAACGAGTTGAAAAGCATTTTCCAATTTAGAAAATTGATTTCTTTGAGATTGAAAATTCTTGAAGAACTTATCAATGGATTTTGTACTCAACATTTTTACATCCCTTAACACTGATCTTAATCAAATAAATTTATAGTGCAGTATGTCTCTAGTGTAGATCGTACGCCAGATAATCTCAAATCCAATCACACAATCTATATATTTAATAGGCAATACGTTTTTTGGGGTTAGTCCGTCCGCCTAAATTGCTCAACCAATTTCAATGATCAAGGTGTCATTTTAAAGGAAATAAGCTGTAGATTTGCCAAAACGTGCCAAAATAATTTATTAACACTTTATTAATTAGTTAAATTTCAATATTTTTCATCATTAAGCTACTACAAAGCCTCAATGATTTTGAATATATGATTGGCAACATCCTTACGTATGTAAACAAACCGGCTGCACAGGGGTTCAACCAACCAACTAACCGTTGCTAATTTTAAAACTATCTACGTATGTAAACAAACCCGTTGGTAATTTTAACGCTCTTTTTAAACTCTTCGTTTCAAAGTTGATTTTTTCTGTTTTTCTGAAGCATTTTTGTATTAGAGTAATTATTATTTTGAAGTATTTCTATCCAGAAAATGCTTCGCGTTGGACGCCGTTCTCTAAAGGGGTGACTTATCAGAATAAATAAAAGATATTGGGACTTCAATGTAAGGGCATAGCTAATGAAATTTTAAGTCAGAATGTTGGCGGATAGTATATTTAACTTTCTATTATGAAACTTGCAATTTGGGTGTTTTCTCTATTAGGCCTTACATTAAATTTATAAAAAATTGGTTACATTTTTTATGGCTGGCAAACCTATTCGAGAGCAGCAAGATGTTTTAACCACAAATTCGAGCGGCAAAGCTGCTCAATCCGAGCGCAGCGAGGCGTTTGGGGGTTGGAGAGCGTTAGCGAGCAGGGGGCAAAGCCCCCTAGTCTACTTTAACCTTCCATTAGTCGCGCGCACCTTACATGTGTATCCCTACTATACTTTCCCCTCATCTGCCTTTATTTTTTATTGAATTATTTGTGATAAGATTTTTAAATAAATTTTACTATTTAAATAGATTCTTTGATACTTTATATCTCCAAAGAATCTTATATCGGTAAAAATTAACTATTTAAACTAGAATAAATTTCATTTGGCTTTCAAAAAACAAGAAACACCACATAGGTGCAACGCGACTTACCATGTTGGAAAGCAGAGCGCGACTAACGGTAGGTTAAAAAAGATCCGGTCAAAAGATATAATGATAGCTTCCTGGAATAATAGTTTTTAGAAAGGACTTTTCGATCCCTTTATGAAGTATTCAACATTGAAAATACTTTAAACTAAACTAGCAGATTATTGGTGCACAAAAGACCATTCAACTTTAAAAGACTCTTATCCTCAGAGATTTCATTTGTAACTGTTGCTTTAGTAACTCTTTTATCTAACTTTATTTCGGAAAATAACAAGGACATCTTTATCGCAATTGATTCGATACAATAACTGATATGTCTAATCGATACAAAAACTGATATATCTGATCAATATCTATTTGATTAGAATAATTGAGCTTATGACTGGAGAGAATTATGCTGATTAATTATCTGTCGATTGAATCATCAGCATAATAATAAGGAGCCTAATTACTTATCAAAATTGACGTCTGGAAGGATGTGGAACTTCTTAACCTTATCATATATTTATAGAAAAGGAACAACCAAAAGAACTCGTCAATTTAGCATTTTTGACAATCTTTTTGTAGAATTACAACATTCCTAAGTTGGTGACTTTGGTGAAAACTTTGGACCATAAAAAGTAGTATATTTCTATTTTTGCATAAAATTATTAATATTTTAAAGATGGAGACACGGACATACTTTATGTAAGCTTATTGATAAAATTTTATAAAGAATTTAAAAAATGTATTAAATGTTCTTTGAAAACAAAAACTAAAATTTAAATGTATGATTTTTTTTTTTTTTTGCATAATATATAAATAATATATTGCTTGAATATACCTGGATTTTTGTGGACACAATTTATCCCTGACAACATAAAATTTTCTATTTTCCTGATCAGTTCTGTATTTTCAGAATTTTGGTAAAGTTAATTTCAAGCAAACTCGCATATGCGTATGAATGAAAAAGTTCAAACCTTTTTATTAATACTAGGGATGGAACGGATGTGAGTTTTGCCGGATACCGGATTTCGGATATCCGGGGTACCATGTCGACCGGATACGGATATCCGAAACGGATTTCACCGGATATCCGGCCGGATATTCGGTCTATATACTAAAAGCGATAGTTATACGATATGCTATACGAAAAAAATGGTCATGATATGAGTATCAAGTAAATTATAATTAGTGGTTAGCGCACCGCACTGCATGCCACAGGTCCATGGTTTGATTCGCGGACTGGGCAAGGTTGACTTAGCTGTTTATACCTGAAAGAAATAAACTGAGGAGGACCATGCATGCTTGGGAACTAAACACTGGTGTTCGGCGTCAGAATGACCTTAGAATGAAGTTAGGGATATGCGAAAGCATAGTTCTCACGAAGGAACTTTTTCGTTTTCTAACTTGACTGCAATTTATGTCCAAGAAAAAAAAATTAAAAAAAAAAAAAAAAAAGTGTAGGATACGGTGTCCCCTTTGTCGGAAAAAGATCATTATTTTTTGCAAAAAAATATTTTTTGTGGATACCTGGTGGCCGGATATATAGCCGGATATCCGAATGAAATTATCGGATGTCCGGTATTTCAAATCGGATATCCGACGGGGTTTCGGATATTGAAAAATCAGCCGGATATGCCGGATATCGGATATTTGCCGGATATCCGTTCCATCCCTAATTAATACCCATACTACTTTGGAAGATTTTAATTCCCCCGCTCTAACCCTTTCATTTCTGAATTTCAACCCATTCCATGTGTTTAATTTTTCCATTTAAAGTTAACCATAATTGTTCCCATTTCTTATTGTTGTCATGGGGTCGGAGAGAGAGGTTTACACTAGATGATTTCGATCTCGCTTTCTTCTATACCAAACTCCACCTTAAGTTAATATCACTTAGACGGTAGATCTTCACCTTGCGCATAGGCAATTCATCAAGAGCGGATTCAGAGTTTTATTACGGAGGGAGCGGTGGCTGTTGAATATCTTAGGTAAATTTTGTTGCTCTTAAGTTGCTTTACTATTCCATGGGATAGCTTAACTTCGATTACACAGAATATGTTACAAAAAGGTAAAAAGTCTCAAAAACATAAAAGCGACACAATGGTTGGCTACGTGGGAATTTTCGACGATAAATTAGAGTTGTCTACAACTATTTGGTTCAGGATAAATTATTGTTAAATATGATAGACAGAACAATATGACAACGAATACATATACACATTGAACATTTTCAAACTATAATTTGCTTTGTTGTCTTGTTGCGTCCTCTGATTTTTCATCTCCATTTTTTGGGAAGAGAACATTTATATTAAAAATGCTCATTGCGGATTCCTCAAATCTTGATTTATTTTATCCAAAGCCTGAGAGCAGTGCAAGTTCAAAGGTGAGCAGTCCATAAATAACGGAGGGGGCGATCGCCCCCTTCGCCCCTCGCTGGATCCGCCAATGCAATTCATCCATTTTGGCGGCGTGAAGGCATAACGCTCGCCAAACCTTACAGTCTTTTGTTTTTTACAGTGTTGCTGGACTGAGCTTCCCAGCGTGTCTTCAAGGCCTCCAAAATGGATGAATTGCTTACATGCATGGTGAAGATCTACCGTCTAAGTGATGTTAAGTTATGGTGGAATTTAGTATATGTGATCCAAAATTACGAGACATATATGGTTGTGATAAGCACTTTATAAGAGGTGGAAGAAATAGATAGTCAAAACTTGCAAAACAAACTGTTCCTACAATATTGCTTCACACTCGCTCTTATGCAATAAAAATAATATATAAATTGTTCCGCGTTTTCTCTAGGACCTTTAGAGATCAAACCAATGCTGGATGCCCTATTTTTAAATCCTTTATATTATTTTCGATGGTATGTGAGTGTGTCAGTATAAATAAAAGATAATCGCACGTGATTGCCGAAATTCATTGCGGAGTGAAGTCCAGTTAATTCAACGTTGATTTGCATTGTAAAGCTTGGCATCCACTATCGCTAAGCAGAGAAGATCAGAGCGGAGTGGATTAAAGCCAATTACAAGGCTGTCAACGTCCATTGTAGCTCGAGGCTCGTGCTACAGTAGACATTGGCAGCCTTGTAATTGGCTCTAACCCACTCCGCTCTGATCTGCTCTGCTTAGCGATAGTGGACGCCAAGCTTAACGCTGTAATAGTGAAAGAATTTTTACCGATCATTGTTAGAACTCTTCCCTGTTGCCAAAATTGTTTTAATAAATAAGTAATAAAATTGTTTGAATTAGAATAAATAAAAGACATTTGGATGTGAATGCATAAATTCAAATTTATTTTTAATGAATAAATTTTGGAAAAGTAGTTTACCGAATATATTGCTAATATAGATGTTTTTAATATTTAAAACTAGATGCCAACACCAAGCACTCGCTGACAACAGAATCGGCGCTATGTTAATGAATATATTAAGTGGCAATGCATATAAGGAATTCATATCAAAAACTTTGTTTTCATTGGTTAGATTATCAAACACTTAACTCTCTGAGTGAACAGACCTTTATACAAGTATTTTATCGAACAAAATCTCACCAAATCCAGTATATTTCGAACAAATCAGCCATTTCTTCCAACACCTCCTCAAACCATCTCCCTGGGACATATCATATTCCACGTTCATCCTCCCCCCACCCCATCTCCCAATAACAACACGTCAAGAACTGACTTACTGATTCTCCCCCAACTTAGACCCTCCCGTCCCGTAGGATTTGCGAAGCACCACTACCCTCTCTCCCTGAAGAAAGCGTTATTATGCCTCCAGCTGTGTCGGACGTCATTATATGGCCATTAGCAAGACGACATCTCCCTTTTAGAACAACAGAAGGGGGGGGGGGGCTAATGACGTCAGGAGAAGGGGGGCTTGTCTCGGGTGCTTGGTATTAGCCACTCTTAAAGAAGAAAGGAGGGGCTTCTGCATAAGTTGTTTGTGAATTGTTTGTAGCAGAATGGGCAGTGGGACTATGGGTGGTGAATAATTACTGTGTTGTGCGTTGTGATAGTTGGTAATGTTAGAAATCTTAGGGCGTAAGTCCAAAATTGAGCTGTGGCTGGATGGAAGAGCAGCCTCGTCTAGCTTGCGAGAGGTCGCGGGATCGAGTCCCTGCTTTAACACTCTGGAATATCTGGTTTTTCAAGAATGAATTGAAAAGACGTCGATTGTGATAATCACGTGGTAGTAATTGCTTGTCTTGACATAAGTTTAGTGAATAGTAGACATTTAATAATAGATATCAATAGATATACCAAATAATAGACACGAATTCAAAAGTACTCCTTCCCCTGATAAACCTCCCGGAATAAAATTTATAATCATGTCTCAGAGTCATGTTCGTTCATTTTTCGGGTCCAGTAATACCAACACCACCTAACACAAAATTGTTTTATTTTGGATCGGATGTTATTCAATTCATTTCGAGTTATCAATTCTTGACCTTACGTCCGTTACAACCCAGTGCGTTTTCACATATAGTGACAAAACACAGAAATGTGTAGATGTTCCAATTGTTTCAAACGGCACCTTTTGGGATTCTAAATATTTCAAAACACTTCTAATCAAAATCCTCCAAAACTGCTCCATTTTATCAATTTTGACTATGGAATTAAAATAATTTTTAACGTAAACGAAATATTGGTTCAGTATACTCCTTATTTGGGACATAGCGGAGATAGGGGATGCAGTGTAGTGATGTAGCTTAGTGACTACGGTGATGTAGTGTAATATAAAATGGCAGTGGAATTATGGTTAGAAAGATGTTGTAGTGTAATGTTGAAACGTGTTAATAAATTTCAAAATTCAACCGAAATTTTCAACAGAAAAAGACTAAATTTAATTGGAGGAACGTTAATCAACCGTTTTTCTTCATTTCCAATACAAACTTGGATCTTCGTTTATGTCTTTCGCCATGAAAAATCCCACGTAACTCGGGGACTACCTAAACAAGAAATTGATGCAAATGACCCTCTCTTTTCGGCGCAAAGGCAAACAAGCACACCCTCATCATTTTCTGCAATCAATATCGCAAATAGCATCTTATAAATACGATGCGCCTTTTATAAATGTAAAATAGGCGCCGAACACGTGTCTTCCTCGCGTAGATTTCCCACGGAATAACTCAAAAGAGGATGAAAGCGTTCGGTTTCTTTATTCGAAATTTTATCCTCCTTTTCCAAACGATAAATAAAGATGGGGGGGGGGAGGGTGATGCGAGTAGGGGGGGGGAGGGGGTTCATAATGATCAAGGGATCGAAATGCGCGTTTAACTGATTTGGAATTGTTTGGTTGTTGTGGTATGGAATTGCAATGAAGTTCAAATTAGGAGAAGAGGATAAGGCGGAGATAGGATAAGGCGGAGATAGGATAAGGAAGGGAATCAGATAAGGTGGTTATATTGAAATTCTAAAAATCTGGAGCACCCGTGCGTTTGATAAATTTATTTTTGATTAGTTGTTTTGTATGAAATAACTATTAGGTACTGCGGCATCTTTTGGGGAATTTATGATTCAAATGAATATTGTTAAAGGGGACGCATTACCCAAAAAATTATTTTCAGCAATTGTACCACTAAAAGTTAAACTATTGTAATTTTACGTTGTGTTGATGGTAAGTAAACATAATTTAACATACAAAAATATCTTGAATAAATAATTTTTGATTAATTCAATTTAAAAAAAACAATTCAAACTTTTTTCGAAATGCTACTCCTTCCACAATTTTAAGTATTTTCCCATGAAATTTTCATAATATATTCGTATTATAATTGTTGACTATAATTATTATGTATTTCAAGATGTAAGCTAAGGAAAAGGTTTTATATGTTTTTAGACTAAAAACAGCAGAAAAACGACAGATTTTTTTCAACTTTTCAACTTTTTAATTAAAAAAAAAAAAAACTGTACATAGCACACCTTATTCAATACTTACTTTTGTTTATAAAATGTATATATATATATGCTATAAAATTTTTCAAACCCTAGCTTAATTTAGAAAAAAGCCTTAGAAATTTAAACAACACTCAAAATGAAAAATAACGAACTAAGAAAAACAGAGTTAAAGATTTCTTTACAAGCTTTGATAGTGTAAAATGGTTTAGAAGAAACAAAATAACTTTTTATCTATCAAAGGTACAAGTATATTTTTTTTCACAGCTATTCTGTAAGATATTCCTTTGTTTATGGGATAAAAATTGAAAAATTTACATTTTCGTCATTTTTTGGGTATCATGCCCCCTTAAGATTTTTCCTTTGAGGAAAATTATGACACAAATTTATTCGTCTCTTTAAATAGTGTCGTGGCAGAAATTTCTAGCAAAATCCAGCCAACCAATCACCTGATTGAATTTATCGAAATGATTTAGGTGTTGCCATCTTTTCCCCAACCTGTATTATCGCTGTTTACAAAATAAATAAAAAAAAAAAATTTAAAAATAGATCGTTAAAATAAATACATATGTGTTTACAATTTTATACAGAATAAAATAAAATAGAACTTTAAAATAAATACGTCACTATTTACAATTATTTACAGACGATTTTTGTAACAATTTTAATGAACGTAAAAGTTACAGTTGCCAACTAGTATTGAATAATCATAATACTACCGACATAAGTTAAGAAGCCCTAAATAGGAAAAAAAAAAAAAAAAATTGAAGCTTTTGCGACCCTTAAAATTATATATTTTTGTAGTTGTATAGGTTTATATGACCTAAGAACTTGAGCCATTCAATGGAATAAAAAGATTATTTCTTAATGACTAATCTGAAAATCTCAAAATATGAGTTTAAATTTAAATTTTTGGGATTTTTGACATTTTAATTAATGACAGCAGAATAATGATCCATAACAATGATTTTATGACAGGTAAAATTTAAAATTGGAACAGTAAATAGTTTTCTTAGGTGAGACAAAAATACAATATGTAGCAGACAAGCGAATAAAATATCTTACTTACAAAATGGTTAATAACTTTTCCAAATAGCTTATTCTATTATAATTTGATAAGTAATTAAAAATAAATTGTAAAGATAAATTAATAAGCTTTTTGTTTCTTTGGTGAAATTTTTAAAATATAAGCATCTGCCCTTCCAACATATTAAACTATTTATTTATTTTAAACCAATGTTTTTAACAAAGCATTCTGTTGCTAAGTGCAAAATTAGAACTGTCAGTTGAAACTGTCAAACAAAATATCTTTCTTACAAAATAGTTAATAACTATTTACTTTCAAATCCGTCTGTTAACTCAGGGTAATTAAAGTTTTGTATTCGAATAATAAAATAAAATTCGATAATTTTGCATTTCTCTACGTTTTGGAACATTCTGATTTCAAATATTTTGTCTAGAAAAACTGTATGTCTGTGTGTACGTGGTCAGCATGACCCCGTGCAGCTTAGTGGTTGCCATGGGACCTACCTTTAATACTTTCGTCAATATTGCGCTTGCGTATAAAGTAGCTGCCATTGGAAAAAATCATATTTTTCAGCAATTGCTAAAAAACGGCTGCAACGATTTTGATCAAAATCGTTGCGGTAATGCCTCTTAAAGCGTTCTAAACATCTCCATCTCCGAAACTCCTTAAAAATGCTATAAAGGGGTAAAAAAAAGTTGTAAAAAGAACGTCTTCAACACAGAGTTCTCTTCTCTTGCGCATCGCTCATCACTGACTGTTTTTCTCTGTTTCCCTTAGAAGAATAGGAAGTAAGAAATATCGAAAAACACCGCCAAAATCGTCATTTTAGCTGTGTGGTTTTTAAGTTCCATACTAGAATTAATCCCAAACTGACAATTTTTTTCTAAATGAATGGTAAAAATATAAAAACAGTAAATAGAACCAATCAACGTGAATATAATAGTGTTATGGAAATGTATGCGAAGTTCCTCACCCCTAGTTACCAATTCATCCTGCTTCAAACTTTCGAATCAATAGAAATGAAATAGACGATTTTAAATCCAACACACAGGTCCCAAATACACAAATTGCACAGATACACAACCCCCCTGATAATACCATACATAATAAAACCGAAAAATACATCACAAAATGCATATTTTTCCATTTGAATTCTTTTATATAACACTAAAAATGTATCCCGGTTTCTATGATTACCCGCCAAGGAAGGCCAATTTATTACACAAACACTACCCTTTTACAAAAGCGCATCTTCCATTGTGGTCCGTAGAGAGAGGTTTTCGCCTATAAAAGTTCGCCGTCAAAAGAAGATATAATTCTATCCCTCTTTGCATTAGTGCAAGATTATTCAACGGCGTTAGTTTTGAAGGCTAAAAATACTTTAATAGAATAAAGTGATTTCTTTTTAATACGTTGTTTGGGGGGTGTGGAACTTTCCAGTTAGTGTTTTGGCTTCTTTTGGAAAAATTCATTATTTTTAATAGGATAAGAATGCAATTTTTATAGCTATATGCGAAATTTTATGTTAGCGTTTTTATAGTGTTTGTGTATTAAGTTTATATTTAAATACAGAAATCGTATATGGAATGATAATACTGTAAAATTGATAAAAATCGTAAAAACATGTCGGTGGTGTGTATTCTTTTTAATTGTTTCATCCGAATTGTTATATTCTTAAGTGAATTGGAACATAAAATTGGGATTTGAAACGTAAAAGCACGTTTACTGCCTAATGCATAAAAAAATTAACTTATTTCTATGATGGAAAATATGCAAATGTATTTATAGAAAGTTTTACAACACATTTCAAGTTGATCATTTCGATGGATTATAAAATGTAATTATAATAATTTTTAAGGAACGAAAAGTTCCTTTATACTTACACGAAATTACGCAAATAGGAATTAGTTTAATGATTTAAAATGTTAATATATAATGATGTTATAATATTGCAAAAATACTAATTTTATTCCTACCTATTTCTATGATAAAATTTTACAATGTTTATAACACATAATTTAAAGAAATAGTCTTTATAATAAGTTACGACCATTTTTTATATATCACACAGTTTTTTTAATTAATTCCATGTACATTTATTAACAAAATACAGTCAGAAAAAATATTAACTAATTACTTTCCGTTAAAAATTACTGAACTGTTATCAAATAAAGCATTGTCTTCTTATTACAGTGTTTGATATTTCATGTAAAGTTGTAGTGTTTATGAAACGGTTACGTCAGCAATCGGTGAGAAAGTAATATTTATCATACTCATTCACTGATATTTAGTAAAAAGTTGAACATTGCTATACTTGCTATTAACTCTTTTATACAGTAACTAGCTGAACGCGCCTGCTTCGCTACGAAATTTTACCATGTGCATTTTAGCAATCCAAAGACATTCATGTAATTACACACTTCAGATGTTTGATCCCGTTTCAATCCCGAAAAATTTAGTTATAAAAATAGGAATACTTTACTTTATCTATGCTTGCCCTTGTTGAACTTTGTTCCAAAATTTTTAATTGTGCATGTATTTGAAATGAGACATTTGAATATCCCTCGTTTAGGAAGTTTAACCCCCTTTTGACCCTTTTTAATTAGTTAATCGAGATTGCTATAGTTTATTGTGTTCATGTTTGCTCTTAATTCTAAATTTCAAAGTTGTAACTGTATTGGAAGTGAGACATTAAGATATTCCTCGTATAGTTTGAGCCGACCAAACGATATAGTGGTTAGCGTGCTAGCCTCTAGACCGCGAGGTTGCGGGTTCGAGTCCCGTGTTAGGCATGGGTGTTTGTAAATGTATGTTGGCTTGTCTAATGACGAATGTTTCGGCGCATTATAGCCCTCGTGTTGCTGACGGCGCCAGATAATCTGAATACAACCAACCTTATAGTTTGATTGTTGCATCGACTTTTCATCCTTTAAAAATTCATTAATCGATATTAAAATAACTTATTTTCTCTACATTTTCCCTTCTTAACATTTGCACCAAATATCAGATTTGCGACTACATTGGAAGTGGGACATTCGGCTATCCTTCGTTCGGACCGTTTAATCCCTTTTTAACCCCTTAAATAGGGTTAATCGAGATCGGAATAGCTTACCAATTTCTTTGTTTTCCATTGTTGATATTTTGTACCAATTTTCAGAGTTGATACCAAATGGGAAGTGGGAGAATTAGTGGTGAGTAAGTGAGGGCTTTACCTTATATATAGAGATAATTTGTACACTTTAGAGACAAATACGGAGTTTTAAAAATTTGTTAAAAACAATCTATAAATTTCTGTGAAGGGATTATCTCACAGCTTGTTATTAAATGTCAACATTCGAATTATTAGCACTATTTAATAAGCCAACAAAATTCCACAAAATTGGAATAAATATGTTTCTTTAAAAAAAATATTCAATTTTGTCCGCCTCAATAAAGTCTTAGTGGATCTATCTTTATACTGTGGTGAAGAATGAACTGAAAAAATGCTTTTTATCTTTAGTTAAAGACGGCTCTACTTCTTGGAGGGTCAATTCGGAAGGAAACTAATACCTTCGTGGTTTTTATGAATTCCATCACCTTTTACAATTTTATTTTTCTTTCTTTGGGTAAAAAAAAAAAAAATTCAACGAATTTCAGGATAAATCCAACAATTTTTCTTTTACTGTCTAATAAATGAAATTCATTGGGAAGTATAAAACGTAAGATGATAAATCCAATACTTTGATTAATAAAGAAAATCGTTTGCAACAAAAATTATAGATATACATTTATAAATTATAGTAAACATTGAAATTAGTTGTCATGAAAACGCTCGATGTTTTGAGTCGCTTCTAACCCATCTGTTATTTGGAAGCAATTCTACCAAAATTTTACACTGCCGAATAATGGCATTAAAGGTGAAGATCGTTTTATAAAGAGCTTAAGGTGGATTTCCAACATTCGAGTTCTGGACACGTTGAAATCGAAATACTGAATTGTATCCTATACTTTCTTTTGACCGTTTAGCTGTGCTGTTATTTATAAGATTTAGATAGCGTAAAAACGCCAGATGTTTGCGCTTCTATCCCTATTATTGTTTGAAAGCAATTCATCCAAATGTTCACAAATGTTTTCTTCACTGCAGAATAATGGCATTTAAGGTGAAGATCGTTTTACATAGAGCTTAAGATGGATTTTCAACAATCAAGTTCTGGACGCTCTGAAATCGAAACCCAGAATTATATATTAATCATTCATTTAATCGTATAAGGATCTCGTTAAGAAAGTCAGATGTTTTGAGGCGCTTCTATTCCTACTGTTATTCGGCAGCAATTCACCCAAATAATCACAAATAGTTTCTTCACTGCCGAATAATGACATTAAAGGTGAAGATCGTTTTACACAGAGCATAAGGATTTCCGACAATCGAGCCTTGCACACGATGAAATCGAAACACAGAATTGCATACTAATCTTTTATTTGATCGTTTAACTGTGCTGTTATGTATGATATTAAGATAGCATAAAAACGCCAGATGTTTTAATGCGATTATATCCCTACTGTTACTTTGAAGCAATTCATCCAAATGTTCACAAATGGTTTCTTCACTTCCGAAAATTTGTATTAAAGGTGAAGATCGTTTTATAAAGAGCTTAAGGTGGATTTCCAACATTCGAGTTCTGGACACGTTGAAATCGAACTACTGAATTTTATCCTAATCTTTCATTTGACCGTTAGCTGTGCTGTTATTTATAAGATTAAAATAGCATAAAAACGCCAGATGTTTGCGCTTCTATCTCTACTATTGTTTGAAAGCAATTCACCCAAATGTTCACAAACGTTTTCTTCACTGTAGAATAATGGCATTTAAGGTGAAGATCGTTTTACAGAGAGCTTTAGATAGATTTTTAACAATCAAGTTCTGGACGCTCTGAAATCGAAACCCAGAATTATATATTAATCATTCATTTAATCGTATAAGGAATCTCATAAAGAACGTCAGATGTTTTGAGGCGCTTCTATTCCTACAGTTATTCGGCAGCAATTCACACAAATAATCACGAATAGTTTCTTCACTGCCGAATAATGACATTAAAGGTGAAGATCGTTTTACATAGATTTAAAGTGAATTTTAAGACCATCGAGTTCACATCGAAACACAGAATTGTATCTTAATCGTTCATTTGATTGTTTAGATGTTGTAAATAAATTTAAGATTTTTGAAACTTTCGTGGTAAACTCTCTAAATAATGATTATATAAATCATGATTCATTAAATATTGTTTAAAATGGATTCTCCTTCTTACTGTTTGGAAACAATTACCCAAATACGGAAAATTCCATTAAATGTGAAGATTGTATTACATAGAAATACGACATACGACTGATTGGTTTTGGCAACGCTGGAATCGAAAAGCAGAATCGTATCTAAATCATCCACTTGATCGCGTAGTTGTACTATTTACAGTTGGAATGTTTAAAACTTTATTTTAATTTGTAAATAATATATATTTGACGATATTGTTGAATTCACAATTTGAATGTTTATAGTTTTGATTGAAAATTATAATTTTATTTGCATGTTTGAATGTCTCCTTTATTTAAATAGTAAAGATGTTTTTCTTATTTATTTTCATTTTTTCGATTCTAATAGAACATTCCAGAAAACAACATTTATAATAGGCTTTCTCCATTCTCAATGTATCAAACCATTTTTTTTTTTTACCATATCATCCCATGAATTTAATAATTCACAATTCAGAAAAGGACAAAAAGTGCAATAAAACAGAATACCCAACAATGCTTTTATATAAAACGATCACCGATGCCGTGCTTATTCCTCTTTCTTACGAAAGCAAACACAAATTCAGTAACATTAAAATATATATATTTGCTATCTTCTTCGAAAACAAATTTACCTTAGTAAAGGAAATGATTGTTCGAGATTTAAAAATAAAATTGTTTCTCTTCATATTTTCTGTTTGAGAATTATGAATATTCAAATCTTTTGGGCGATAGAAACACATTACATGCTTTCAATAGAAATGCAACTGTTCTAAGCGATGACATATACCATTATATGATTGTGGAGTTCTCGCATCATTGCAAAACTCTCACGAAATGTAATACTTTCTGTTTGGCTGATATGGTTTATTATAATTACAATTTATAGGGAATATGTTAAGGAAATATTTGCTTTAGAAAATAATCAAACCTACAAACATTAAAACTGTTCGTATCACATTTTGTTTTATATTTAAGATTTTTACGCGCCCAAGTATGATTTAATAATAAGCATTTTCAAATCTAAAATAATTTTTCAAATGGATATATATCCATAAATATTTGTATACATTTAAAACAATAGAAACCTGAATATAGTTAAAACTATTTAAATATATATAAATAGTGTATATAAAAATTCTGTATTTAAATACATAAATATATTAAACTTTATATAGCAATATATTCTCAAAATGTTTAAGTGTTTATATGCATTAAAAAAAATAGAATATCAGTATGTTTCTACCTACTTCTTAATAACACTTATCGTTCGAAAAAGTGTATTCTTAACCACATGATTTTGTCGATTAATTTCAAATCTGGGTGCGTAGATATTTAGATAATATATGCTCAATTTGAAATTAGTAGGACCATGATTGTCATCTGCGGCAGTTGTGATTGGTCAAACGGAAAATTAACTTCCTTGTTGACCAATCACATCTCCATTTTGTCCCAGATGATGCTATGAGATCATTTGGGGCAATTGTGATTTGTCAATCGAGAAGTTGGATTCTTCGTTGACCAATCCTGATATTGCCACAGCCCTAGATGATGCCATACTCCATGATTTCATTTCCTAGTAGTGAGAAAAATATTATCTAAATAATATTCGAGTGACTTTATTTATTCCAGATGAATATAGTTGTAGTAAGTTGTATATATGAATATGTGTTTGGTCGTCTCTAGTTTGGCGATGAAAATTTTAGTTGGGTTAGTTATTTTATTTAATTCTTCTAAGAAAAATGTCTTATCTGATGTCATATTTGGAAAATTCCACAGCACCCTCTAATAAATAAGAAATTTTAGTATTTATGCATTAGGTTATTCGAAATGGAAGTTTAACATCTTCTTTAACTTGTGATATATCACATCTTAAAAAAAAAAAAAAAAAAAAAAAAAAAAAAAAAAAAAAAACAGCACTTATGTTTAATCACAAATCAGAATTTTAATTTTCTCCGTCAAACATTGTGAATAAAAAATACTTGGGGTGTCACTACGCATATAGTCTTAGATTAAACGGTTGTCTCAAATTAAAAAAAAAAAGAAATAATTCCTTTGAGTTTAATAAATTCTTTGATATTTTATATAGGATAATTATTTTTAATAGAAAAAAAGTTTTTCTACAAAAATGCAAAACGTTTTATTTACGTTTATATAAGGTCTCATACCAGAACAAACATGTTAGTCTATTATATATTTTTTGTAGGAAAACGTATTTTTATATAAAAGTCATTATATTCAGAAGACGTTTATTGAATGTTTTTCCGACATAGTATAAACCTCTAGCGGCTTTTCGAAAGAAAGTTCAATTCATTAAAAATAATTGCATTAATTTGTAATTAAAACGACCTATACATTTACTTGTAAATATGTATAATGATATATTAATTGATTTTCCTTAACAAACGAGTAAATTTTTTTTTAGCACATTCAACGAGTAACCAAATCTAATTATTGAAATAATATTTTTATCGTCTAAGATCTGTGACAAAGTTTATTTGCAGGGTTGAAATATCCAATTAAAAAAATAAGTAACAGTACAAGACTATCAGTTGACACAAAAAAAAATCACTGTAAACTGTTATAATTTCAACAAAGTCCTTAATCTGTGCTGGACAATTCCACTTAGAATTTTTTTTTTTAAATTAAAAAAAAAAAGACATCTCCAGCATCCTTTCCCCAGCATCCGATCCCGTTCCGGGTATCCCGAAGAGAGCGCCCCTATCCGGGAGTATTGATCCGGGAGTAAACGGGAAAAGGGGCCTTCTCTCCCGTCAGTCCCTTGCCGGATCTCGCGGCCGATACAACAAACTTTTCCCGGATTATCACTCAAAAGTAAAGTGCACTTTCAGTTGTCGAGAACATACCTTTGCACCAACCTCAAAAACAAATCTGCGATGTCACATTTTGGGTGGTGGTGATTTTTTTCTTTTAGGTTGTGGTAGAAGACACGTCAAAGAAATATATGACCCCCTCTCAGTAGTTGGATTCTCTTGTTGGTTATCGGTAGTTTGTTACCATTGTTGTTTTGAATTGGATTACCATTGGTGATGCGATGACACTGGACTATTGGATGGCAAGAATGTGAGCTTTCGGTTGATGATTCATATATGTAGTTGAGATAGAAGAACATTTGTGATCTGGTGACCGAAATATATTTGCATTCGTGATATAGTGCTTGCTTGTAATTGGTGACTTAAGTATAAGTAATAGTTTCGTCGATAATGATATATGTTGTAGAAGTACTTGTAATTGGTAACTGGTGTAGAAGTAGATAAGATCTGCTTTCGGGTGATGATATTTGTCGCGGGAATTACTTGCACAAAATTGGTGACTCATATAAAAGCATTTGTTTTCCGTCAGATGAGGTCCTTTGTGAAAGTGTTTGTACATATTGATTATATTGATACGTATTGATTGAAGATCAAGAAGTATATTTGAAACGCCTCTAATTGGTGTCTTTTATCAGTGTCTAGTTGCATTTGTAGAATAACAATAGGAGTTGTTAATGCAATATTTCTTACAAATTGGTCTAAATTCAATTCGAATTCAAGACATAAGGAAAAGCTAAATTTTATTCAAAATCAATTGCCATTGGGAATTTTATTCCAGATAACTTCTGCTTTATTAAATCATTTTTCATAATTTAATCTTTGAGCTGTGAATATGTCTTCAACCAATGAATGTTTTTATAACTAACCCAGTCAGGGTCGAAGCAGCTCGTTGTTTCCATATTTCCCTGTTTATCAAGCTGTCATAGTACCTCTGATGAAATATGTAAAAAAATTCAAGTACTTGCGTGGTTTCGAAATTTTAAGATGATAGTAATATTTCCGAAAAGATGAACTGCAGTCATCTTTCTTGCTTACCTGCAAAATGCATTTTCCTTCTTTATTACATCTCGTTTCTGGATAGAATTCCTTTCCATGTCACTAACTCACAACTTCTGAACTAACCCTTTCCTAGTTCTAGCATTTTGGGATTTAAAAAAAAAAAAAAAAGTTCCACTGTTAAGTTTCTGAAATTTTATGTACAGATTCCACCTTTGCTCAAAATCATTTTTGAAACCGATGATTTTCTGATCCTGTAAATATATTATCTTTTAAGAAATGATAAGCTCAATAAAAATCTTGGTGCTTGAATAATAGCGATTCGACACTATATTTTCTGTACTGTGTCCATCGATCGTTTATCGTAATAGTATTGATGATATTTTATACTGTTATCATTTAACTGACCAACAGTAACGTCAACAGACAGTTCAACTCCGTTAAAATATTATATCTGTCGGTTATTAGCTGTAGATGGCTGAAATTATTACTCCTCAATTAAAAACACTTTTGATGATTTAGTAATTTCTGTCGTTGCTATAAATATCAGTACATTTCCACAAAAAGTTAATCTTCCCAAATTTCTATTCTTCTAATTACCAGTAATTTGTGTTACTAGTATTTCTGGGATAATATTACTTGTTATTTCTGCAACTGTTCTTGTACCAGTGATTTGTGCCGCTACTCGGATGTTGTTGTAAGTTATTCCTGCTACTTGTTGGTTTCAAGTTATTTTCGCAACTGCACTACTATAATTGGCGTGTGTGAATGTGGGCTCCGGTGGTGATTTATCTCAACAAAGAATAATAGAAGTGCGTTGAGGATATCGTGTTGGAATCCGCATCAATTGAAGGATATCATCTGTCCTGGATTTTGGAATACCCCCTCCTGTTGCCAATGCTAGATGCGTTGAAGGTGCTGTTTGTCCTGACGGGAGCCAGTACGTACTTGGGTGAGTCAAGTTCATACGGATTGAATAGTGTTTCTTGCTGTGTAGTGATTTCTGAATGAAATTAGATATTCTTCTAAATGAAAGCATTGTTTTAAATAGTGGTAAATTATTTGAACTAAACATGTACTAATTTAAAAGGACTTGGTACCCTTTAGACTTTTTTTTTTATTTAAAGTCTACATACACATTAGGAATTGCAAAATTTGACTCAAGTCTGCATTTTTGTTTTTTGGTTTTAAAATATTCCCGAATTCATTACCATTAAAATGATACCATTTTCTTTCTGAGACTCAAATTATTTTTTAAATTACAGTAGGTTTCGTGAACCTGTTTTGTATCACGTTCATTTGTGTAGTAAACTTTAAGCGCGTTTTCTGAAGAATGACATTTTGGTGTTATATGACTTTACGCCAACGGTCATAACTTTATAATAAATGGTCCGATTTACAAAATTCTAATTTTATTTTGTAGACAATAGTTGAAAATGTGTTTTCTATGGCGAATCTAATATATAATGTTATAAACAAATTTTTTATGCATATTTTAATCTTAATTTTTTGTTAAAAACTATGTATTTTTTTTAAACTTTTTATTTAAAAACTTATAATTAAATAAATATTGAAGCCAAATTCAAAATTCTCCATAGGAACATGCGTCAATATAATATCTCTTACTTGCAATAAAAATAATACCTCTAAGTTGATTACAAGTTTATTTATGTATGTTCTAATAATATCCTAATTAGTTACTTTAATTGCAATTAGCTGATTAAAAAATTGACGGAAAAAAAAGTTTATTTATAAAAATGCATCATTTTTAATTCTGATTCCAAAAAAAAAAAAAAAAATTGGAATTATAACCTAAAAATTAAAGAAAATCATCTCAATTGTATATGTATACCTTAAGCCTTTAATATTGTAATTTTTACATATTTGGAAGTATTACAAAGTAAAAACAAAATTTTATTTAAAAAAAAAAAAATTCCCTTAGAGCTCTAAATTTTCAAAATTTTAATATTTTTTTCAAAAAAAATTCATCAAATTTCAAATTCTATCTTTTTAATTTTTGAATATTTTTTCCTGATTTTTAAAAAAAAAATGTTCCTAATAATATTTTCTAACTTTTTAGACATCGGATTTTGAATAAGTAAAAAAAAATTCGAGAACAATTATAGTTCCTGTACATGTATGTAAAAAACAGGTATTTTTCAACGTTTCAATTTATAAAATGAAAAGTTTTTATTTTATTCAAAAATGCTCGCCTATTTTTGTCATATAGATATTAAGAATGACACACAAAAAATTCCAAGTCATTTCATTCATATTTATTGAAGTTTTAGCACTTGGAGTTAGGTGGGAATTTCAAAAATCACGAACTGAGAAAAATACGTTTGAAACATCAAAAGAGCTATTGTCACAATGCTTAATTCTCCATAAAAATATAGTTTTTCTGCAATTGCAGTTATCGGATCAGTTTAAAAACTTTCCAGAATAAGGAAAAGGATTCAAAGATTATAAACATTTAAAAAGTAGAAATTTTTTATTTTTATTATTTTTTTTGTGTGAAAACAAGGGGTACCAAGTCCCCTTAAAAATGTTGACTGTTTATTTAAATTTCATCTTTGTTCTGGTTTACGTTTTTCTAAATTGTGGTCATTTTTCTAAATTGTGATAATTTGTTTAAGTTGTGGTCAATTTTCTAAATGAACAATATTAGTCACAGAATTATTTTAAATGCCTACCATTTATATGAAAAAAAAAACCCTATTTTTGTCATATATAGTGGTTTCATGAATTAAAATGAAACGATTATTTAAAATATTGTTCGTTTTCCTAAATGTGAGTCTGATGTGGTGCATTTTAATGAAAATATTCTGCTAATTCATTATCAAAAAACTATCATTTACTGAAATGAAACCCTTAGTCAAAATGTAGTATATTCTTCGAAAGTTTGATCATTCATTGATATAACCATTCTTCTAAATGTTGAACATTCTTAACTTTTGCCAATAATTTTACAAGTGAGTAATATTACATGACTTTTTTATGGAAATGTTCTTCTAATCGAAACTATTATTAAAAAAAAAATATATATAATTAATTCGAAGGTGAAACTATTAACCTAAGTGATGTTCATGTTCTAATAGTTCATCATTCATTTCAACAAAACATTATTTTATTTATTTTCCATTTTGACCATTCTTGTTGCCATTCCATAAATATTAACCATTCATCTAAATCAGACCATTTTATAAAATATTGACTATTCTTCGAAATGAAACTAAATTTCTAAATATGAGTAGAAAAATTAAAACCTTTTTTTCTAAATAGTGACATAAACATTGACAACATTGCATCCAAGTATTATTTTAATTTTGTCGCAATTTCGCGTTAAATATCGAAGACAAATGTGCGCATATTATGTGAGAGCTTCCAGGATCTTTACTCGCAGACGATCTATTAAGTAACAAAACATGTATTAATTAAAAGCAAATTAGCTAAAATTTAACTACAGTTTCTGTTTCGTAGTAAGAAATAAGTAGCGTTAATTTTAAATCACAAGGTCAAAATGGGAAATCAAAAAGGGGAAAAACTCGTCATAAAATGTTTTTCATGGTCTCTAATTATAATAGTTAAGAATGTGAAGTGTTTAGTTATTATATGTCTCTTTCCATCTCAATATTTTATTCAGAGTGAAGTAATAAATTGAAATTCTTCAAGCTTCTAACATGCATTTATTATTATTATTTTTTTTTCCAACTAAATAATATATTTGCGTTTAAAATTTCTTTGAAAAGATACTTAGGTTTATTTAGTTAGAAAGGTAATCGATTTTTCTATATTTTTCATAACTAGAAGAAATAGTTAAGTTGTTACCTAAGATACGTTAATTGATTTGTACCCAACGCTTTTTATGGATTTGGTTGGTAAGCTAACCAATTTATGTATCCATTTGAAATCAGTTGGAAATGTATGTATTTTATAGAACTTCTTTTAACTTTCTGTAGACCATAAAATATTAAAAAAGCAATTTGTTTTTTATATCATTAAAGCGCATTTTCTAAAAAATATTCCTTGAATTATTCATTAACAGTAAAAAAAAAAAAGTATATAAGTTAAATTAAATAAACAAGTCTTTTTGTAGGATAATATGCTTTTTTAAATACTTGTAATGACTTCAACGATAATTAAAAATGTGTTTAATTATATTCACTTTCAAATTAGTGTCCAATTTGCAGATCCTGCTATGCTTAACTAACATCAATTTGCAGCAAATCATCTAAAAATACGTTTCAATTTTAAGTAAGACATGTTCTACTTTTTTGAAAGTGAAATTAAAAATATTTTTGTTCCCAACGCCTGGTTTTGAACCAGAGAGTTTTCGTAAATTAAGGTAAAAGTTGTTTGGAAAACGTTAAGTTTTTCTCAACGGGCGGCTGCGAAAATCATTACTATAATCCGTACCGAATCCCGTTGCGAAATACTTAAATAAAACACTTTATAATCAAACTAGAATTGTAGAACATCGCACAACTTTCCAAGAACACTATATTACTGATGTGGATTAGTGTAATTTCCCGTTTTTATATTTCCATCATTCATTTAGAAAAAATTGCCAGTTTGGCGATATTTTTTGCGATAATTGTAATGTGGATCCTTTGCTGAAATGGAAATTTTGGTGATATACTTTTCGATAATGCTTATATTATCCTTTCTGATAAGTCAAACTGAGAAGAGGAGAAAAAACGAAGCTATGTTCAAGTAAAGAGAACTCTGTATTAAATGTATTCGTTTTTCAACTTTTTATGCCATTAAGCATTTTTACGGGAATTTCGGGGATGGGGATCTTTAGAACACCTTAAGAGGCATTACCACAGTGATTTTGGACAAAATCATCGGAGCCGTTTTTTAGAAATTACATAAGAATATAATTTTTTCAATTGCAGCTATCTTATGCGCCTACATGATTTTGGTGAAAACTTTAATGGTAGGTCATTGGGTCATCACCAACCTGCACAGAAAATTTGAACATTGTAGGTAAATTTTTGCGGAAGTTATGCTTTTCATGTACACACAGACAAACAGACAAACATTTTTTCCAAGATCACTTTTTTGAGATCAGGATGTTCCAAAACGTGGAGAAATGCAACAAAAAAAATATTTTTTCTTTCTGACCGATTCCTATAACGTCATTACCCTATATATACATATGGGTAAATGAAAGTAAAAAACGAGTTTATCCTCTTTTATTCTTGTATAATAATAACAAGAATTTTGACTAACAGGGGATGCTTCATTTTTAAATCCTTTATATTAACTTCGATTTTGTGTGTTTGTTGATTGATAGGAGTCTTCAGATGTCTAACTAACTCCCTTGTCGCCATCCAATCTAGCTGAAACTTAGCAGATAGGTTCGATGTCGATGACAATGCATTCTAACACATTTTGGGGCTGTTACTGGCACTAAAAGGTCGCTTTTCGAAATACTAATAAACCAACTTGCCATCATCCAATCACATTAAAATAGCATTGAACCGATCATTGTTGAAATACTTTCCTATTGCCAATATTTTTTTAATAAATAAATGATAAAATTACTATAATCAGAATAAATAAATGACATTTGGATGCGAGAACGTAAATTCACGTTCACTTTTAATAAAATTTGGAACCGTAGTTTGCTGCCCATTTTGCAGATAGAAATGTTTTTGATATCAGCGCTGTGTTAATGAATATGAAAATTGATAATGTATATAAAGGATTTTTTAAAAACTCTATTTTTATGGGTTACAATATTAAAATCTTAATGCTTAAACGTAATCCTGAAATATGAAACGAACAGCTTTATAGGTCAATAAAAATTCAAAAATTAAGATTTAGGGGGGTTGGGGTCAATTAATTCCATTTGTTGACACTACTGATGTTAGTTGTACATTGCCACTAGAATTGACCACGGATTTAATTTTGAAAACATACACACACGTTCGCCCAAGTTTTTGGGGGCAAAGAAAAAATTTAGTCAATGGCACAGAATGGATGGTTTTTTTCGTTATGTTCAAACACTCTGAAAACTCAATCCGAACAAAAGCCGACCAAACGGTATAATGGTTAGCGTGCTAGCTTCTAGACCGCGAGGTTGCGGGTTCGAGTCCTGTGTTAGGCATGGGTGTTTGTAAATGTATGTTGGCTTGTCTAATGATGAATGTTTCGGCGCATTATATCCCTCGTGTTGCTGACGGTGCCAGATAATCTGAATACAACCAACCAATCCGAACAAAAAATCGCTTAAATAAGCTGTTGCTCATAAAAATTGAATAAAAGATTTATAGTAAAAATTTTGTTTTATGGGTTACTTTTTGTAAATTTTAACTTGTATTAAGTTTGAGAATCAAATGCGTTGTAATTTAAAATTTTGTACTAAGAACATATTTCCTTTTCCTTATTGCAAAAATTGGAATATTATGTATTATTCGATTTCGACAACGCACATAAAAGATTTATAGCAAAGACTTTGTTTTTATAGATTTTTTTAAATTTTATATTTGATAAATTAAAATCATACTTGATAATTTAAAGTCTCCTTATAAAGAGAACGTGTGATTCACAAGCAAAAAAAAAAAAAAATTAAGCTTTTTTTTTTTTGCTCCTTTTCAAATATTTAGTTCTAAGTGTTTCCTTTCATAAAATTTCTATGCTAAAAAAGTTCCCATCATACATGTTTAGCTTGTAATATTATTTTGAAAAAACGTAATTAAAAAAGAACATGTTATTCTTTATCGCTCGTCTCCAAAAGAAAAAAAAAAAAAAAAAAAAAACTGAATGACATTTACATGTAAAGAAAAAACTTTTTTTCCACAGCTTGTCACCGATATCTTCCGAAACGGAAACGAGCTTATCATATGTTCGATAAAAAATGATTTGCGAATAGAGATGACGTCACTTCCGCATCCAACTTCCGCTGCATCTTTTTCAACTCACGAGTGTCTCTTATGATGTTCTTATAAGCAAAACGTCATCGTATCAAACAAACATTTTTCATCCTATCTTGTACTTTCTTGATACCGGAATATTTTTTTAAGAAATCGGGTAAGGGATATCGTACTCATTCATATTCTTATTCCTAAGAAACAGCCATGTTAATAAGTTTTAATATTTTATAAAGATTTCGTTTAAAGAATATATTACGATTTTTAAATTTTGATACTGAGAAATTTCTGATCTTAAAAATGCTGAGATAATTAACAAAACGAGAGTTGTGGAACATTGTACAGCTTTCAATTACACTATAATACTGATGTCTATTGGTGTCATTTACCGTTTTTATATTTTCATCATTCATGTAGAAAAAAATGGCCAGTTTGATGATATTTTTTTTAATAATTCTTCATAGGTTTAAAAAAAAGAAAAATAATAACTCCGCCAAAATGATGATTTTGGCGATATACTTATCGATAATTGTTACATTATCCTTTCTTGTAAGTGAAACTGAGCAGAGAAAAAAAAACGATCGTTGATGGGATATGCTAAAAAAAAAAAGAGAACTCTGTGTTAAAGGCATTCGTTTTTCACCTTTTTACGCCATTAAAGCATTTTTATGGGAATTTCGGAGATGGGGATGTTTATAACACCAAGAGGCAGAACCACAGCAATTTTTACCAAAATCATTAGAGCTGTTTTTTAGCAATTATTGAAAAGCAGGATTTTTTCAGTGACAGCTACCTTATGCCCATGTGCGAATTTGACAAAAACCCTAAGGGTAGGTCTCATTGTCACCACTAACCCGCACACCAAATTTGAACATCCCAGGTCAATTTATTCGGAAGTTATGCTGATCACATACACACAGACAGACATTTTTCTAAATCACTTCATCAGAATGTTTCAAAACGTAGAGAAATGCAATATATATATATATATATATATATATATATATATATATATATATATATATATATATATATATATATATATATATATGTGTGTGTGTGTGTGTGTGACCGAAACCTATACTTTCATTACCTACTATGTATACATATGGGTTATATAAGTAAAAATAAATTAGCACTATAACTCACGTATATAAACATCCTTTCAGAAAGGATAACTCTAACTTTGAAATAACATGACTGCGAAACAGTGAGGGATAGAAAGAAGAGACAAGTAGTATTTTGGACAGACGGGTATGGAATTTTAAATGCACTGCTTTCGAAATTAGATTTATGGGAGAAAGAAAGATTAATGGGAGTGAACGGAATGGCCGCTAAAGGTCCATATATCGGCAAAGTTTTTTTTTTTTATGACTTTCTTGTATAACACTGTGATGTACTTGCACATTGGAAATATCCAATACGACCATCCAGAAGGACGTTCCACACACTCTCTAAAAGAATTTTACAAAAATACGTTCGCATGGCCATAAAAGCCGATCGCGCAAAAGCATTCCAGGAAATATTGAGAGTTCTTACAAGAGAAGTTGAAGTGAGCAATAAGAAAAAGAAGGAAAAAAAAAAATCTCGAAAAATAAGTCGCAGATGTGAAAACCACATTCGAGAGATTCCTTATTCTAGAGGGTGGGTCTGGAATATTAAGTGCGGAGCCTCTTCCATCTATCGTCTGCAAGTACCCCTTTGGGGAGAACTGTTCCCCAGCTACTGAGTTATTTCTGCGAGTATAGGAAGTTGTTTTCTTGCGCGAGAGCTTTACGAGGTATAAGCTGCTTTGAAGTATCGTTAAAAATAATTTGGACTTCTAAGAGCACACTGAGTGTCAATTGGCGAATGATTTTGTTAGATCTTTCAAGAGAGTATCGTATTTGTGTCTCGCATGGGAGAAAACTCGGAAAACTTCTTCATGGCAAACCGACTATCGGCATGAGATAGTTTTTTTTTGTTGCAAATTATACTACATAGACTGGGCTTTTGACGGATTTTCTCCAATGCGGGACGTGCAGGACGTTCTCTACTGAAAGACCTCCAGGAAGGTTTTTCTTTCCTCTTCTTGAAAGTCGATCTTCTATCAATCTTATGACAGTTTTTTCAGTACGGTAAAGCTTTCGTGTG